>ML789475.1:243586-297279 GCA_009831015.1 Picea engelmannii | reverse complement strand
CGGCCAGAAGAATTAATATATACTGAACAGACAGGTACCTAGAAGGAGAAGTCGGCCCCAGTAAGTCTGCCAGAACCACTATAAATACAGGGTGCCAGTCTCTCATTTGACACATCTCAGCAGTTGCAGAGAGCCAGTTCTGCGCAGTGCAGTTGTAGTCTTGTGCGCAGGTTTGGAGGAGAGTCGCTGGTGCAGTTGCTGCAGCTAGCAGTTACGTTTTGGCTTGGACTATCTTTTGGCTAGGGTTTGGACTATCTGATAAGCTCTTGTTGATGCACTATCCTTGGAGAAAGGTGCGCTACCCTTTGTATGGCTATCTAGCCTAGGGTTTGCTTCCGGAATGATTCTCTGTCAAGGTTAAGGTGCTCGGAGGGTGGCTTCGGCCTATGGTTGGGTGACAAGGGTATTGTCAATGGTAAAACGAGCACACATCCTTCAGATTCTAACAACACTTTCGTATGATTCGCTCTTTGCGCCTTCCTCCATACGTGCTCCCTTCCTCACTTCCCACATGTGATCCAGAAACCCTACGCCAGATTGCCTAGGTGCAGAAAACTTGTTGAAATTGCCATGCTCCCTAGCACAAGTGTTTACTCACTTGTGCTAACTCCATGATGTCACAATGATAAAATGTTACAATGACCTCTCTCCTTTATATACAAGTCTAATGAGTGAGTTTAGGAGCCCTTCCTAAACTCAACGATTAATTAGAATATTTTATTCCTCTTTGTGGGTGTCACACTCTATCAAAAGCCCACAAAGCCCATCAACTTGCCGATGAGGCCCTAGCCTCATTCCAAGGCCGATTTCAATGAAACGAAAGGTAGCTCTGGTGCCAACGAATATTTCCACATGTCTGACACCACGGCCTTTGGTGGGAATACCTCCTGAAGCTACATAATTTTCAACACTCCCTCTTAGCGAGGGAGATATTCTCTACCACTCCTAGCTTTCCTTTGAAGTAGACAAACTTCCCCTTCACTAAGGGTTTGGTGAGAATATCTACAATCTGCTCATCTGTGGAAATGTGTTGGAGCTTCACAACTCCCTTCTGCACCTTGTTTATGATGAAGTGGTATCTGATCTCAATGTGTTTCAACTTATCATGAAACATTGGATTCTTCGAGAGTTTGATACAACTCTGATTGTCACAGTGAATTACAGTAGGCTCCAACTCTTGGCCAAATAACCTGCAAGAAGCTTGCGAAACTAGATAGCCTCATAGCTCACCAAGCTAGTTGTCATATACTCCGCCTCTCTTGAGCTAAGTGCCACAGAGGCATGTTTCCTGCAATACCAAGAAACCATTGCTAATCCCGGGCTGAAACAACCACCATAAGTTCTCTTCCTGTCAACTGCACTACCTGCCCAATATGAGTTTGAATATCTATGAGGCCTCACTCCATCTCCTCCGACATATTTCAGACCAGATCCAACTATACCCCGAAGGTACCTAAGCACATGCTTTGTTCCTACCCAATGCACCTGTCTCGACTCAACCATGAACTGACTCAAGGTGTTGACGACAAAACAAATATTTGTCCTGGTGTTAACCAGGTACATCAACAAACCAATCAACTGCATGTACATCACGGGGTCCACCAAGTCCGAGTCTAAAGCCCCTAGTGTTCTCAGATTGGCGGTCATAGGTGGTCATGGACTTACAGTCCATCATCCCAAATCTCTTCAGTATCTTAATTGCTTACTTCCCCTATCCTAGGAATATCTTTCCTCACTGCTGCCACACCTCTAATCCCAAGAAGTAATGCATCAAACCAATGTCCTTCATTTCAAACTCTGAAGCCAATTCCTTCTTGCACCTGGTAACAAGTTTTTTAGTTCCTTTGAGAAACAAATCATCGATATATAACACCAACATGAGAGGATCCTTACCAACCTGTAGGAGATATAGGTTGGGGTTTGCATCACTCTTGGTGAAGCCCAAGTTCTACAGATACCCATCAATCCTCGAGTACCATGCCCTAGGTTCCTGCTTGAGTCCATACACAACCTTCTTCAACCTGCACACATGGGATTTTTTCCCATCTACCTCAAAGCTTTGAGGTTGCTCTATGTACACTTCCTCCTTAATCACACCATATTGGAACCCTCGTTATAGGGGAGATAGGTTCTAGGGGAATGTCTCCTCCTTGAGCTAGTATAGATCATCAGATGAATCTCCTAATGTCTACCTACTTTTTTTTGTTTATGTCTACCCGCCCACCCTATTTGGTCTATATCTATATCTATATATCTATATGTTGATATTATGGTAGCTGCGGGAGGTATTTACCTCCACGTGTAAACCTGACGAGAATAGAATACTCCGGGAAGCAAGAAGAAACCCTAATGAGTTGGCTAATAACCCTAGAAGACATGTCGGCTCAAAAGGATAACTTGTATTAGGTTATTAGCCTCTAAGAGAAGAAGTCGGCCAGAAGAAATAATATATACTAAACAGACAGATACCCAGAATGAGAAGTCGGCCCAGGCAGTTAGCCAAAATTACTATAAATACAGGAGGCTAGTCTTCATTCTGGCAGGCAGTCTTAGAATTGCAGAGCAACACTTGTGCGCACTGCAGTGCCCATTTTTGTGCGCAGGTTTGGAGGAGAGCTGGCATTGCAGTTGCTGCAGCTAGCAGATCACGTTTGGCTTGGACTATCTCTTGGTTAGGGTTTGGACTATTTGATCAGCTCTTGTTGGTGCGCTATCCTTGAGTAAAGGTGCGCTACCCTTTGTTTGGCTATCTAGCCTAGGGTTTGCTTCCGAAGTGATTCTCTGTCAAGGTTAAGGTGCTCGAAGGGTGGCTTCGGCCTATGGTTGGGTGACAATAGTGATATTGTCAATGGTAAAATGAGCACATCCATTATATTCTAACAGGTTATGGGCCCGCACCTCTTTCATTCAGTCTAACTGTTGGAAGGAAACATAGCCAGAAGGATATTAAGCTCGTTGAAGAACTGTTGCTAGGGTTTCTAGTAGGAGCAGTGACCAAAGCACTGTCGCTAGGATTACTTGAAGGTGCAGTTGCAGAAACCCTAATCCTCTCGTTGAGGCACCTTAAGTGAAGGGATTGACCTAATTTCTGGATAGATCAGTGCACCCTAGCCTAGCGCATCTCCTGGTACTATCAGCAAGCCAAGATGTCAAGCTTGAGTTTCTGGTCAAATCTAGGGTTGATCAAGTCAAAGCAACCATGACTTACTCTATGAAGTCAGAAAACAAGTTAGATGGAGCTTCTAACTTCAGAGCATGGAAGACAAGGATTGACCTCATCCTTGCCAAGAATAAAGTGTTGGATATCGTGAAAGGAAATATCATGAAACCAGAGTTTGAAGAAGGAAAAGAGAAGGAACCGCAAAACGTTGTCGTTATGGAGAAGTTCAAAGATGATGACATCAATGTTACGAGTATCATAGTGGAATCTATAAAAGACCACTTGATACCCTACATCTCCCATCCTGACTCATCGAAGATGTACGATACCCTAACAAACCTCTTCTCAGTCAGAAACATTGGACAAATACTGAGTCTGAAGAATGAGCTCCGTGACATGAAGATGAATGATGATGACATCATAACATCATACTTTGTGAGAATCTCTCAGTTAAGAGATCAACTACAAGATATTGAAGAAATCATTTCAAAGAAGGAATTGGTAAACATAGTACTCAATGGTCTTCCCAAGACATGGGATGCATTTGCCGCGAGCATGAACACAAGGAAGGAGTATCCTACATTTGAAGAACTTTGGACTTGTTGTGCTCAAGAAGAATCTAGGATCAGTGCAAAAGAGAAACCCCAAAAGAAGTATGATGATCAAGCCTTCACAATAAGATTCAAGAATTTCAGGAACAAAAGGAAGTTTGGTTCAAAGAGGAAGACAAATCAAGAGAAAGATATTTCAAAAATACAATGCTTCAACTGTGAAAAGTATGGTCACTACAAGAGTCATTGCCCCGAGCTAAAGAAAAGGAAGGAGAAACACGAAGCATCAGTTGCCGAAGAAAAGGAACCTACAAAGAAGACTAAGCAGGATGAAAGAGACTTCTTCTTCTGAAGGTAACAATACTCTTATTTCTTGTACATATCTTGTTTGCATAGTCTCTGTACATATCTTGTATATCTATCTCTTAGAAGATAATATGTTCCAAGAAGAACTATACCTATGGAAGAACAACAAGATAAGGATTGGTATCATTATACAAGTCAGATAATACACATGAAAGGATGAGATACATCAAACAAATCATGTGGAAGCTATTACAAGATAAGCCGAAATCAAAATCAATCATGAAGAGACTTAGAAGAAGCAAAGACATAAAGAAGTCAACAATCAAGAGAAAATTGGAGAAAGACTTATGACGTTTTACAAAAGAACAATAAGATGGAAGCATGGACTCTGTTAGACAGAGGGAGACGATTATATATTGCAGAAGACAATAAGGATGCAGAAGGAAGCGTGGACTCTGTTAGACAGAGGGAGCCAATTATATGCACTTATACATGAAACAAGGATTAGGAGGCAGCTAATCCTATGATCCATTGAAGATGGTGAAATATATATCCATGGTAGCAGCCATGAAAGATAGTACGTGTTCAGTTCAACCTCAGAAGAAATCTTCTTCGAAGAGAATCCTTAAAGTATCCTTGGTTGTTTATCCACATCCATGATTCAATAATGAAATGAAGAAGTGGAATCTTTAGGGCATGGAATCTATAAGAAACTCCATGGACCCAAGAGCTAAAGAAAAACATTAGGAAGAACATGAAGATTCCAAGAAAGGGAGAGAAGCCAGAACAACTAGTCATTAAGAATCACAAGATTACCAGCCTGATATGAACTCACTAAAAACAATCAAGCAGAGGAACTGAAAGTTGTGATGAAGAACAGTGTATATATGCAAGCATTGCAAGATCCAGAACTAGAGGTTCTCCCAGATGGAGGGAGAAGACTATGATGATTACTTGTTCCAATAAACCAAACATACCTCTACATGAGTCATTATATCATCTGCGATATCCATAGGTTGGAGCTCTACATCAGATGAATGCAAAGATTGTTCTCTAGAGCAATTGAGCAAAGAGCGTATGAAGTGTTGAAATAATGTAACTGCAAAGTGTATTCTTATTATTATTTGATATATTATTCATTGGATCAATCCCCATTGTGGATTGATCATGTCGGCTATTGTATAAAGACCAAATCCCCTTTTGTGGATTGGTCATAATGTAATTGTAAAATGCAAAAGAAGAAGTTGGCCCCATAATATATCAAGAGGCCCCGAAATATAATAAAGGTGGTTATAACCACCCAGTTTGAGAAGTCGGCCCTGCCAGTGAAGAGACACTTCATACGTGCCAGATTTGTATAAATAAGGAGGCTAGCGCCTCACTTAGACACACACCTCACTTGCTCATTTTGAGAGACAAGTTTCGGAATTGCAATTGGAGAAGAGAGAGAGAGAGGATCTTCTATATTAGCTTGAGTTATCTCTTGGCATTGTATTGGCTATCTATAATAAGGAAGTTTTGTTGGGTTTTATTCACCTAGAGGGATTCCCAGGATAAATGTTGTGTCTCTTGTGATTGTGTATTTCTCAATGATCTTGTGTTATGCTATTGTTATTTATTGAAATGCAAAGAACTATAATAATGGCTTAAACATTAACATGGTATCAGAGCCAAGATGAATAAAGCATCTTTCACAAGAGTGAAAAATGTCACTGTTGCCATACATTCAAATTAGGGCTTTTTGATGGTGAAGCTTTTTAGCCCTAAAACCACCTAGAAAAGTGCGCCCTCCCCCAAGGATTTCTTTGGCAATCTCAGCGCACTTTTTCAGTGGCTAGATCTCTCGGAAAGTGAAACCCTAGTTTCATAAAGTACCAAAAGTACCAGAAAACCAGTGTACCATAAGTACCAGAGGTACCAGAAAACCAGAAGCACCAGTCCATAAATCCGCAGATCAAGTTTGGAGGAGAAAAAGTTGGATTTTCTCAGATCCAAACACACCAGGCTACTAGCCTCAGCCAAGCGCACCTCCTGGTAAGTTCAGAATTTGATTTTGAGCATTTTCATTTTTCAGTCATTTTCCTAGCTCCAGAGAAAAGATGTCTGCAAGCACTAAGCTTGTTGACAAGATGGAAGGTGTGGAAAACTTCCATGCCTGGAAGTATAGGATTGGACTCGTCTTGAAGAGAATGACCTAGCAAAATTCATCAAAGGAGAAATTCCGGACCTGACAATGTTGCAGAAAAAGCCAAGCATCAAAAGGACACAATCAGGGCCAAAAGAATCATTGCAGATTCAATCAAAGACCACCTGATTTCTTATGTGTCATCTAAGAAGACTCCGAAAGAAATGTTTGATGCCTTGACCATACTGTATGAAGGAAATAACATAAATCGGAAGATGAATCTAAGAACTCAACTGAAGAATACAAGGATGCATAAAGGAGAAACAATTTAGGAATATTTCTCTAGAATCTCAGAATTCAAAGAATAGTTAGAAGCGATTGGAGATACCTTAGACGAAGACGAACTCATAATGATAGCCCTAAATGGTCTCACAAGACCTTAGGATGCATTCATCCAAACGATATGTGCCAGAACGGAGAAACTAAAGTTTGATAATCTATGGGAAGAATGCATCCAAGAAGAAACAAGAGTAGCTAACCGTGAAGCGCTACTAGCAAGAGATGATGATCAAGCCCTAGCTACTCACACCAAAAGAGGAAGGAAGAAACCCTACTTCCAAAATGAGACTCATAAAGAGTCTCAATCGCCAAACAAATTCAATAATAAAGAATCACATCCAAGGAGATTTCAAAAGAAAGGACAACGAAGGGAAATAGATTACTCATCTGTACAATGCTATCATTGTGACAAGATGGGACACATTGCGAAATTATGTCCAGCCAGATGAGAAGAATACAAGAGAAAACATAAGAGGCACCATTCCCATGTAGTCGAAGATGAAGAGCCACCCGCAAAGATGATAAGAGAGCAGATCAAAGACCATGTATTAATCTCGGCCCTCTCAGAATCTGTAACACCTGGAGAGGACGCTTGGCTCATTGATAGTGGTGCATCCAAGCACATGACGGGACAAAGAGACATTCTCTCTTGTATCTCAGAAAAGAAGTTTTCTCAGAAAGTGACACTTGGAGATGATTACCAATATCCCATTAAGGGAGTGGGAGAATCAAACCACAAACTGAATTCAAGGAATTCACTAAAAATAAAGGACGTACTGTATGTACCAGGTTTGACAAAGAACCTACTCTCCATTTCATCTTTAGAAAAGAAAGGCTTCAGAGTTGCCTTTATAGATGGGGAAGTTCTTATGTGGGCTAAAGGAGAAACCTTAAATGAAGCAATCATCATTGGAAGTGAAGAAAATGGCTTGTATAAACTATAGGGTCACTCAAAGGCTGCCATGACCCACGCCATTGAAAACTCATGTGAACTTTGGCATAGAAGATTAGCTTACATCAACTACAAGGCGCTACCATACATATGCAAAGCAGTCATAGGTTTACCAGAACTCAAGGTTGACCATGAAGGCGTATGCAATGGATGTGCACAAGGGAAGAACACCAAGAATCCTTTTCCGAAGAGAGACAACAAAGTAGAAGGAGTCATAGAGCTCATTCATTCATATGTATGTGGCCCAATGCCATCGCCCTCCATAAGTGGGTATGTATATTATGTATCATTTATTGATGATTATTCTCGTAAGACTTGGGTATATTTTTTGAAATCTAAAGATGAAGTGTTCAACAAGTTCAAGGAATTCAAAGCCTTGATAGAGAATCTTTCTGAAAGAAATATTAAGATACTCAGGTCAGATAATGGAGGAGAATATACCTCAAAAGAGTTTGTGAACTTCTGCAAAGATGTTGGGATCAAGAGGGAACTCACTACTCCCTATAATCCCCAACAAAACGGTGCAGTTGAACGAAAGAACAGAACGATAATGGAAGCTGTGAAGACTATGATCCATGATCAAGATCTTCCTATGTGCTTATGGGCAGAAGCAAAAATGAAAATTGTATATGTGCAGAACCGATTGTCCCATAGTGCACTTGGGCTCAAGACCCCATAAGAGATGTTCACCGGAAAGAAGCCAGAGGTAAGACATCTCAAAATATTTGGCTGCCTAGTATTTATTCATATACCGAAAGAGAAGAGAAACAAGCTGGAACCTTCAGGAAAGAAGGGAATATTTGTGGGACACTGTGAGGTCTCCAAGGCCTTCAGAATTTATATACCAGGTCACCATCACATTGAGATCAGCAGGGATGTGACATTTGATGAAGATGCAACGCTCAAGAAATCAAGAAGATGCCGACTTGAAGAAGTATATGAAGAGGAACCCGTAACCCCCAGAACTGCAGTGAGGGAGCTTCCTACAGTCGTAGAACCGGTGAGGGAAGTCGTAACTTCCCCTAATGAGGAAATTCGAGAAGACCATGATATATCAGAAGTTCAAGAACCTCCTCAGATGACGATCCTCCATAAAAGGAAGCCAGCTTGGGCTAGAGAGCTTATTTAAGATGGAGAGAAGTATGGTGTTCCCGAAGGAACTACGAGATAGGTGAAAATACCAAATCCATTCTCTAGTTATACGGCTTTGATGTGTGATCTTCTAGAGGAGGAGCCTACCTGCTTTGAAGAAGCCATTCAGAGAAAAGAATGGGCAGATGCCATGACAGAGGAATACCAATCCATAATAAAGAACAAAGTATGGGAAATAGTTCCCAGACCGAAGAATAAAGATGTGGTATCCTCCAAATGGCTCTTCAAAATAAAACATGTTGCTGATGGAAGTATTGAGAAATATAAAGAAAGATTTGTAGCTCGTGGCTTTTCTAAAAAAGAAGGCATTGACTATGAAGAGACATTCGCTCCTATAGCCAGATACACTTCGATCAGAACCATCATAGCCCTTGCAGCTAAGATGAAGTGGAAGCTGCACCAGATGGACGTAAAGACAACTTTCCTAAATGGTGTCATCGAAGAGGAAATATATATAGAGCAACCTCAAGGATTTGAAGTTGAAGACAAGAAGTCTCATGTCTGCAGATTGAAGAAAGTATTATACGGATTGAAGCAAGCTCCTAGAGATTGGTATGGCCAGATAGACAGTTTCCTTACGAGCTTGGGCTTTACCAAGAGTAAATCAGATTCTAACCTCTACTTCAAGATTATGAACGATGAGCCAATAATATTACTGCTATATGTGGATGACTTATTCTTAACCAGAGAAGAAAAGCTCATCACTGAATGTAAGAAGAGACTTTCCTCAGAATTTGAAATGAAAGACCTTGGCCTAATGCATTATTTCTTAGGTCTTGAGGTATGGCAGAGTCTAGAGAGGATCTTCCTTAATCAAGGGAAGTATGCAGTCGAAATCCTGAAGAGATTCGACATGTTGGAATGCAAGTCCATGAATACATCCATGGAAGCGAAGTTGAAGCTGTTGGTCGACACTTCGTCAGAATTGATTGATGCCACACTGTACAGACATATTATTGGATCACTGATGTACCTGACGAACACCAGAACAAACATTTGTTTTTCCGTGAACACCTTGAGTCCGTTTCTAGTAGAACCCAGACATGTTCACCTAGTGGCTGCAAAACATGTGATGAGGTACCTTAAGGGTACAATAGATTGTGGTCTCAGCTATGATGGAGATCATGATTTCACATTGAGAGGATATATTGATGCATATTAGGCAGTAAGTGTTTCTGACAGGAAAAACACTTCAGGATGTTGTTTCAGTTTGGGATTAGCCATGATCTTGTGGCAGAGTAGGAAGCAATCCAACATTGCTCTCAGCACAGTGGAAGCAAAATTCATTACTGCATGTTCTGCCAGCTGCGAAGCTATATGGATTCGAAAGTTGCTGACCGGTCTATTTGACCTAGAGATGGAAGCAACCACGATCTTATATGACAAACAGAGCTACATAAAGATGACAGAGAATCCTGTATTCCATGACAGGTCGAAGCACATAGAGATCCGATATCATTACATCTGTGACATGGTGTAGAGAGGAGCCTTAAATCTCCAGTACGTTAGCACAGATGAACAGGGTGCTGATGTGTTGACCAAGCCTCTATCTCGTGTAAAGTTTGAGCACTTTCGAGATAATCTTGGTATATTTCGAAAGGACCTTCCTCGAAAGGGGGAGTAGTTGCTATGATAAGACATCTCTTGCTTCCATCTTTATTGCTGTGACGTAAAGCAAAATGATGTGATGAGACTAGAACTGTGCTTTCGGCTTGACAGCTACTACGTAAAGCCAGTCTAATATCCTGCTTCTAGCTTGATTGCTGTGACGTAAATCATGACGAGTATCTTGCTTCCAGCTTAAGTGTTGTGACGTAAAGCAAGATGTTGAGATGAGACTAGTACTGTGCTTCCATCTTGAGAAGCTGTGACGTAAATCCAGTCTAGTATCTTGATTCCAACCTAATGGTTGTGACGTAAAGAAAGACGATGTGATGAGACTAGTACTGCGCTTCTAGCTTGACAGCTGTGACGTAAGGCCAGTCTAGTATCTTGCTTCCAGCTTCAGTGTTGTGACGTAAATAAAGACATTGAGATGAGACTAGTATTGTGCTTCCGGCTTGAAAGTTGTGACGTAAATCCAGTCTAGTATCTTGCTTCCAGCTTAAGTGCTATGACGTAAAGCAAGACATTGAGATGAGACTAGTACTGTGCTTCCAGCTTGAGAAGCTGTGATGTAAAGCCAGTCTAGTATCTTGCTTCCAGCTTGATTGCTATGATGTAAAGCAAGACAAGTACTGAGCTTCCAAATTGACAGCTGTGACGTAAAACCAATCCTATATTATGATGAGCCAGCCTCGTGCTATGATGATGATGATGTATTAGTTTTATACTAATACATATTGATACAGATGATGATTTCATTCCTTTAAGAATGATGATGATGCCGATGAAGAATTTTTTTGATGATTTATAGATACGTCAGTAAGCGTTCCAAGATGATATTGATGATGTTTTCCTCTCACCCACTTGATGCTGTTGATGATGTTGTCCTCTCTCTCTCTCGCATGATGTTGTTGAAGAATACCCTTCTTATTAAGGGGGAGTGTTGAAATAATGTAACTGCAAAGTGTATTCTTATTATTATTTGATATATTATTCATTGGATCAATCCCCATTGTGGATTGATCATGTCGACTATTGTATAAGGACCAAATCCCCTTTTGTGGATTGGTCATAATGTAATTATAAAAGACAAAAGAAGAAGTCGACCCAGAATATATCAAGAGGCCCTAAAATATAATAAAGGTGGTTATAACCACCGAGTTTGAGAAGTCGGCCCTGCCAGTGAAGAGACACTTCACACGTGCTAGATTTGTATAAATAAGGAGGCTAGCGCTTCACTTAGACACACACCTCACTTGTTCATTTTGAGAGACAAGTTTCAGAATTGCAGTTGGAGAAGAGAGAGAGAGAGTGGCGCATCTCTGGGAGAGGATCTTCTGTATTAGCTTGAGTTATCTCTTGGCATTGTATTGGCTATCTACAATAAGGAAGTTTTGCTGGGTTTTCTTCCCCTAGAGGGTTTCCCAAGATAAGTGTCGTGTCTCTTGTGATTGTGTATTTCTCAGTGATCTTTTGTTATGCTATTGTTATTTATTGAAATGCAAAGAACAATAATAATGGCTTAAACATTAACATGAAGAGAAACCTCAAGGCTTTGAGGTATACCAGAAAGAGACCCTTGTACGCAGATGGAAGAAGACAACTTGGTGGAGAGCCTCCAATGCACAGCAGAAGCGTGGTGAAGATTTTCTATAATAGAGATATTGTATCAAGATGATTACTTAGAAGATAAGATCTCATGATGACAGAAGAAGTGCCACATGGATATGTTATAGTTTTTCCAACAATGATATACCTTATTGATCAGAGCTACATGAAGCCTTCATAGAAGACCAGTGTTCCAGACCGAAGTACATTTGAAATCAAGCATTACATTATCCGTGATGAAGTCCAGAAATGAGAAAGTGGTTCTCCAATACATATCTCCACAGATGAGCAGATAAGTAGACATTTTGATAAAGCTTTTGTTCAAGATGAAAGAGTTTGCATACTCAAGCCGGAGCTCGTGAAGAGGAATTCCTTATTGAAAAAGGAAGAGATGACTCCCAGGTTGGGAGGGAGCACTGTGTATTATTGATTGATGGATATGATGAGAAGATTCTTTCCAATTCGGAAAGTGGATTGAGATTTCTGACGGACAAACATTTTCCAGTTCGGAAAATGGTCCAGATTGATGATGTACCATAGACATCGACTTCCCATTGTGGTTAACATGGGGAGTAGTCTAGGGTAGTCTCTCTTCTTGAGGTTTACTCAAGAAGACTGGCCCGCCTCGCCGGACAACGACTTCCCATTGTGGTTAACATGGGGAGTGGTCCGTTTTGGAGGTTGGTGCAGGACAGACATTTCCTCTTGTGGTTAACATGGCAAATGGTCCGGACAATGATTCCTTAGGGCGGATTCATTCTCTCCAGGTTGCACTTTGTTTGGTACCAGAGGAATGGCCCAGGGTGGGGAATGGTCCAGGTTCAACAATCAGGGACAAACATTCCTTAGGGAAGACTCATTCTCTCCAAGTTACACTTTGTTTGGTGTCGGAAGAATGGCCCAGGGTGGGGAATGGTCCAGGCTTAGAAATCAGAACAATTATTCTTCCTTTCTTGAGAAGAATAGTCCAGATAGCTCATCATTGATGTTTTACCTTCTGAACGCAGATGCTCTTCCAATATCTCACAAATGTGAGTGGACGAATGGCCCAGATGATTCAGTTTATATCATAACATTGTTTCTGTGCAGGTTGATATCAGATGATTGTTATGAAGACTGTATGTCTCTAGAACAATAGATGTATACTACTGTGGTGGATGTCTTCCACTGTTTGTGACTATACGTCACTGATCAAGTACCTCTGTGCTACTTGGTGTGGTAGTGTACCACTGGATTGTAGATGTGTACTACTATGGATAGACACAGTTGTGTTCTATTGAATGATATTATTCTGATTGCCTTGAAGACTATCAACAATGTTGAAAATGATTATCAGCTAGATGGATGATCAATGAACAGAGATTTCCCAGACATAAAATGGTTCAGAACATTTATTCTTCTAGATTAGAAGAATGGCTCTTGTGTCACTCTATGGAGTGAGCATCATGTCTAATTACTCAGATAGAGTATGGTTCCGAGAGATGATGCAGTTGATGACATTGATAGTGATGATGGTGCTCATGATCTAATCATGAGATAGTCTAGACAACTATGTTGATGCTACCGGGTGAATGGTATGTTTGTGCTCAAGACTATTACCTATAATACCTCCCTAGCTAGGAGGGAGTGTTGATATTATGGTAGATGTGGGAGGTATTTACCTCCACGTGTAAACCTGACGAGAATAGAATACTCCGGGAAGAAGGAAGAAACCTTAATGAGTTGGCTAATAACCCTAGAAGACGTGTCGGCTCAAAAGGATAACTTATATTAGGTTATTAGCCTCCAAGAGAAGAAGTTGGCTAGAAGAAATGATATATACTGAACAGACAAATACCCAGAATGAGAAGTCGGCCCAGGCAGTTAGCCATAATTACTATAAATACAGGAGGTCAGTCTTCATTCTGGCAGGCAGTCTTAGAATTGCGGAGCAGCACTTGTGCACATTGCAGTGCCCAGTTTTGTGTGCAGGTTTGGAGGAGAGCTGCCATTGCAGCTGCTGCAGCTAGCAAATCACGTTTGGCTTGGACTATCTCTTGGTTAGGGTTTGGACTATCTGATTAGCTCTTGTTGGTGCGCTATCCTTGGGGAAAGGTGCGCTACCCTTTGTTTGGCTATCTAGCCTAGGGTTTGCTTCCGGAGTGATTCTCTGTCAAGGTTAAGGTGCTCGGAGGGTGGCTTCGACGTATGGTAAAATGAGCACATCCATTATATTCTAACACTATCTATTTTATTGATATTGCCCACCTTTGAAATAAAATGAAAAGGAGCCTTGAAATGTCGCCTTAGTTAACAAAGTCACCATTTCCGAGTCTCCAAACCCACACTTCCCCATTATTCTTTTGTCGTCTCCTACTCTCTTTTTTCTTCGTGAAGGTGCGGGCCGAAGGCGAGGGTAATTCAAAGCTAGTTGGGGGGGTTTCTACTTCATGACATGTCTTAATGGGCAACCTAACCCATTCATGTCTTAAAGAGAAGTTCATGACGTACTGGGCTACCTGAAGGGGCACCCCAGCACGTAGAGCCTAAAGAAAGGGTGATAAATAAGTTGGAAAGATGAGAACTCTTTCATCTTGCCTAATCCGCTATACCCACTTCTGAACCCACTAGGAGAGCCTCAGGAAGGATGAGTTATTTATTCTATTTTCAAACCTCTGGAAAGATACCTAACCCGCCTCGCTTAACCTGCCTAACCCGCCCTTCTTATCCCATTCATTCATTCGTTAGCTAGGACCAGGAACAAGATTGAGGAACATTGTCTTTACATCCATCTGATGTATATTCCACCTCATAACCGAAGCAAGAAAGATAATTGTTGATATTATGGTAGTTGCGGGAGGTATTAACCTCCATATGTAACCTTTGACTAGAATAGAATATTCTAGAAGCAAAAGAAACCCTAAACATATGTGTGAAAACCCTAGAAGACATGTCGACTCAACAAAATATATAATATTAATATATTGTCCTCTAGGAAGACAAGTCATCCCAGACAGGTGACATAACCCCTATAAATAGAGGACTTCTTAGCTCATTTGTTCACTCACTCACACACTCTTAGTCACCCAAAAACAATGCGCAAGTTTGGAGGACCAGCAACAACTGCACTTGTACGGTTTTCTCTTGTTTAGTCTTTATGATACTTTCTCTTGTGCGCTACCCTTGAAGAAGGTGTACTCTCTTAGTTATCTGTTGGTTCTGGTATGGCTTCCTGAAACCATTCTTTCTATCAAAGGTTAAGGTGCTCGGGGGTGGCTTTATGCCTATGGTTGGGTGACAATGGTGTAGCATTGTCTATCGTTAAACGAGCACATCAAAATTATTCTAACAAGTTATGGGCCCACACTACCTTCAGGAAAGTCTAACCACTGGAAGGTAGATCAAGAGTTCCTTTTTAAGCTCGTTGTAGCACCAATTGTAGTTGCAATTAGGGTTTCTGATTTTTCACCTGCAACAAACCCTAGAGCTAAATTCTTGGGCACTTTAAGTGAAGCAATGGACCTAATTTTTTATTATTCTAGTGCACCCTAGCCTAACACATGCTCTGGTGCCCCCAACTAGCAAAAACATCAAGTTTGAGTTTCTGGGTCAAATTCAAAGATTAACTGGTCAAAGTCAAAGTCAAAGTCAAAGGTTGACTTTTGGTCAAAATTGATTTTTTGTGGTCAAAGTTGAAATTTCAGGGTTTGTAGCTTGTTTTAATCATTGGACCTTTTTTATTCAGTTTCTAACCTCTTCTTGTCAAGATGGTGTCTAGATTCAAATTAGAAGACAAACTAAACGATGCTACAAATTTCAAAGGTATGCACTTGTATATGTTTTTCATGTTATATCATCCAACAAAAACATGAGTTTGTTTTGTAGGGAATGTACAAGAGACCTTGTCCAAGCAATGATCTTGGATTCAATACATTCAGAGGAACAAGCAGTGAAGACTCCAGGTTTGATTATTTAAAATTGATATGTCTCTAGTTGTTATGGAATTATTATGATCTCATGCTGCATCTTGATATATTGAAGTTATGATCATTATACTAACCCCTTAATACTAGAGATACACTTGTTGATCTCCACTCTAGGAGATATTATTGTTCTTATGTAAATGCTTATTGCTTATGAGATGAAGTTGATCTCCTTTAGGAGATGTTCTTGGTTACTGACCTAGACTCCAGGATATCTTCCATGGAGGATACCATGGAGATTTTGTTGTTCTGGTTTCTTGTTTCGGGCAGGTCATAAGAGATAAATCTGAGAGGGAGTCAGACTTAGAGGGAGTTAGTGATTGAGAATAAGCCAACATAGTTTCATGACACTTTGTAGAATGAAAAGGGGCATGCAATAGACATAAGCATGGTCTGAGGATTCTCTCAAATAAAGGGAGTTGATTTTAGAGTTTGAGATGAAGGATTTTGACCGGATTGGAAGCGTGGATGGCATCAGATGAAATCTTCAGTGAGGAGACTGAAGAGGTTTATCATGATGGACAAGAAGTATATGACCACACCTATGACGACACATCTAGGGAAGTTGTGTGACAGGATAGACATTTTATTTGTAGAGAGCTCCTTGTGCCAGTATATGGTTGAGCCATGATTGTATTAATGGGTTACAACACAACATGAAAGTACCTATGTTGTATAGAGAGATATGATTGATCTTCGATGATGAAGTATGGCTACCAAGATATACAATTTTTGTATTGGAAGTGCTACTTCAGCTTGGGATCGAGCAGGATTTCCAGAAAAACAGGAAACAAGATATCTGTAGCACTCAGTCATATATCATAGCCAGTGACGTAATATATGAAGTAGGGTGGATTTTCGAAAGATCTTGTAGGACTTCATCAGAGACATGGTGCAAGAAGGAGCAGTGAGGCTCCATCACTTATCCACATATCAGTAGATAGCTGACATTTGCACTAAGCCTTTGTCTGGGACAAGCTTGACAGGAATGTAAATGTTTCCCTAGGGGAGTATGATGATTGCAACATTGTGCCGATATTCCAATATTGATCAAACATACTTGATCATGCGGGAATAGGCCTAGATGTAATCTTCGACGGACTGGAGATTCGAGTTGTTGCTAGATATCCTATGTGTGAATTGCATCGGGCCTTTGAAACTCTCACAAGTAGGTGAGTAGCCTCAATAAACATCGGGCCAACTCTATCTCCACAAGAACTGGGTTGTAGACCATGGGAGATAGGGAACATCTACATCCAGAATAAATATGCTCCAACGTAGTCTTCGACGCATTGAAGACTTGAGGTGCAATTCCATGTGTCCGATAGCATAAAGCTTAATGCATTCACATAATGATTCTACGAGAGGATCACCGTGAGGTGTTTGTGGCTCTGATGTGGTCATAATTCTTGTCATGGGACAAGAACGAACCGAGGTGCTAGAAACATGTGTTCAATAGCATTGAGCTAAATGCATTCATGGAGTAATCCTATGAGAGGATCAACTATGAGGTGAATGTGGCTCCAATGAGATCACAATTCTTTTCATGGGACAAGAATGACCCGAGGTTCTAGACACATGGTGGTGGAGATGAATCATCAATATAGCTAAATGAGGCTCATTTATATTGTGATGATATGTTTTGATGTCGGATTGCTACTAGATGATGCTGATAGTAATGATGATACTCACGACATGGGTGTAGCCATGGGTGAGCACATCATGCGGGTGTAGCCCATGAAGATAATGGTGACACACACTACAAGGTGTAGCTGTAGTGTTCTCTAGTGGGTTGTGGCCCCTAGACGAGATTGATAGGTCCACATGGGTGTATCCATGAGTGATGTGATGATGCTACCTGTAGAATGGTCTACAAGACTATGTGAGCCTTGCCCATACCATGTGAAGATGGATGGATGTGTTTGAGACCATTAATACCTCCCTAGCTAAGAGGGAGTGTTGATATTATGGTAGCTGCAGAAGGTATTAACTTCCATATGTAACCTTTGACTAGAATAGAATATTCCAGAAGCAAGAGAAACCCTAAACAAATGTGTGAAAACCCTAGAAGACATGTTGACTCAACAAAATATATAATATTAATATATTATCCTCCAGGAAGACAAGTTGGCCCAAATAGGTGACATAACCACTATAAAGAGAGGATGTTTTAGCTCATTTTTTCAGTCACTCACACACTCTCAATCACCCATAAATAGTGCACAAGTTTGGAGGAGGAGAAAAAACAACTTCACTTGTATGGTTTTCTCTTGTTTAGTATTTCTAGTACTTTCTCTTGTGCACTACCCTTGGAGAAGGTGCGCTCTCTTGGTTATCTATTGGTTATGGTATGGCTTCCTGGAACCATTCTTTCTATCAAAGGTTAAGGTTCTCGGGGGTGGATTTATTCCTATGTTTGGGTGACAATGGTGTAGCATTGTCTATGGTTAAACGAGCACATCAACATTATTCTAACAATTATAACCCTGATAAAGGTGTACCTGGAAACTGGAGAAAAATTCTCCTTGTAATATACTCCCTCTTTCTGGGAGAACCCTCGAGCTACAAACTTTGCTTTATACCTTTTGATACTACCATCTACAGTATGCTTGATCTTATAGATCCACTTGGAAGTTACCATATACTTCCCTTCTAGTCTCGAAACTATGTCCCAAACATCTTTCTTCATGATGGAATGATACTCCTCCATTATGGCATCCTTCCAAACCTGTTGGCCTGCTGCCTCCTTAAAGATGGAAGGCTTGGAATCAATGATGTTACTCATAAGATCCACGTAGCTAGAAAATCTCTACGGAGGTCTTCTCTCCCTGAAGGTGCCTTTGGGGGATGCATGTCCCTCGACATCCTTCAAGATCTATTGAAGCCATCTAGGTCGTGTGTCCTTGTCACTAGGAGGATCCACTATATCCACAAATGCCTTTGACTCCTCCTCATAATCTGAGGGCTGCTCCTATGTACTGGATGGAACTATACTCTCCTCAAACTTTGGGGCATCTTGCTCTACACCATCTACTGTGATCTCATGGGACCTCCTGAAAGCCAAGTCCTCCTCAAACCTGACATCCCGACTAACCACAACATATCTTTGTCCTAGAATGTAGATACAATAAGATTTTGAAGTCTCGTTGTATCCCATAAACACGCCCTTTCTTTCAGAAGGTTCCAACTTTGTTCTCTTCTCCTTAAGATCATGGATATATACTGGACAACTGAAGATCCTCAAATTCCCTATCTCAGGTTTCACTCCTATGAATGCCTCCTCAAGATTCTTTTCCCCCAAGATCCTATGGGGACTCTTGTTATAAACACAAACTGCAGTGTTGCATACTTCTACCTAAAGCATCATGGGTAGATCTTGGTCATGTAACATTTCCTTGGCAGCCTCAACTATGGTCCGATTCTTCCTCTTTGCAACCCCATTCTGTTGTGGGTGAAAGGTACTATCATATTGCTCTTAATCCGTGCTTCTTTACAAAATTTAGTGAACTTGTTGGAGGTATACTCACCCTTGTTGTCTAGCCTCAAAACCTTGATCTTCTTCCCTGCCTGATTCTCCACCAGAGCTTTGAACTCCCTGAGTCGACTGAAGACTTCATCCTTGGTCTTCATGAAGTAAATCCATGTCTTCCTGGAATAATCATCAACAAAGGTCACGTAATACCAACAACCACTCGTAGATGGAACTGACATCGGTCCACACACATCTGAATGTACCAGGTCCAGGATCTCCTTGGACCTACTGTCACTGCTTAGAAAAGAAACCTTGACATTCTTTCCCAGTGCACAACCTTTGCATACTCCTTCATGTTCAGTTCCAAACTCTGGAAGATCTGTAACCATCTTTCTTAATACCGGTAATACATGGTGATGTAAGTGTCCCAATTCCTTGTGCCAAAGCTCACATAAATTATCACTGTCATGTACCAGGGATTGAGCTAGCTGACCAATCAACCTGTAAAGATTGTCATCACGAGTACTAATGACCTCTGCTGAGTCAAGACTCAATCCTTTTGGCCAAGTGAGAACCTACCCGTCTACGAATTCCACTGCATACCCTTTGTCCTCCATGGCATAGACAGAGAGTAGGTTCTTCTCCAGTCTAAGTATGTACATACAACACTTCACTCATCTTGAGAGGATTTACGGACCTTTGTTGAAACGAAGTTGTGCCAAATCCCTTGACCACATACTTGGCATTATCACCAAGTTCCACTTGCAATCGTGAATTCTCATATGTCAAATTGGTGAGTGATTTCTGTGATGTTGTCATATGATGAGAAGCTCCACTATCCACCAACCAAGTATCCATGGTGGCCTGCCTAAAACAAAAAATCTGTAACCACAATTTGTTGTACTTGCAACATCAAAATTGTGTCTCAAAGATGATCCCTTTCTCTTCAAAGCCACTGCTCTAATACCATGTCAATTTTCACATGCATCTATGTGACTAATTTCAGATCTGAAAATAACTTCCTAGCGATCTAACAAAAACCCTAGTTGTTATCATTGAAAAAATTGACACTGAAATTATTGTGTCTCAAAGATTATCCCTTTCTCTTCAAATCCTCTGCTCTTATACCATGTCAATTTTCACATACAACTCTATGTGACCAATTTTAGATCTGAAAATAACTTCCTTGTTGAAATTGTCATGCTCCCTAACACACGTGTTTACTCACATATGTTAACTCCATGATGCCACGATGATAAAATGTCACAATGGCATCTCTCCTTTATACACAAGTCTAATGAGTGAGTTTATGATCCCTTTATAAACTCAACTACTAATTAGAATATTTAATTCCTCTTTGTGGGTGTGACACCCCATCATAAGCCCACAAAACCTATCAACTTACCCATGAGGCCCTAGCCTCATTCCAAGAACGATTTTACTGAAACGAAAGGTTGATATGGTGCCAACGAAGATTCCCACATGCCTAACACCATGGCCCTTGGTGGGAATACCCCCTTAAACTACAAAATTTTCAACAACATATTAAATATAATATTTATTTATAAACTTAGTGCATTTTCTCTTAACTAGTTTGTATATATATAAGATTTTATCGTCCATACAAATGATGTGAGTTTCCTATTTAAATAGATTTAGTTAATCAATTTTCTAATTTTTTTCAATAGAAACTATATATGAAATTATATTATCTTCACACTAAAGTGCATTGCCTCTGCCATGCCTATCAAGCATTTGAGAGAGATTATTTGTCAAGCCCTTTTCCACATAACATATTTTCAAAATTTGGGTTTTCTATTTCTTAATGTGCAAAAATTGTTTGACAAATGTTCATTTCATCTTATAGTATATTGAGAAAATAATTTTTTAGACACTATTTGTTAGATTTTGGGGTTACGATAAAAGTGTTTTCATCCAATGCTAATCCTTTAGTGATGCTTCATTTCCATATGGATGGCTATGTTTGGGTGGATGATTGACCTTGGTTGAAGTGTTAACATAATTCCCTTACTTAGGAGGTTGTTACCCTGATTGACTTGATGGCTAATTCATTGGGTACACATAATGGGGGAGTTGGTTGCTTGATTAGGGGAGGTACCTATCTAGGGGGAGTGCCAAACACTTAGCTCTAAGAGCTTGGGATCATGTGATATACACCTTGGATCATGTGATATACACATTGTAGGTTGGATACTTGACTTGAGGACATTTGGGTTGAGGATCGTTCTTCATGGAAGTTGGTCATGGACCAAAACACATATGTTGAGGAGGTGCATTGGAGCACAATGACCACATTTATAGGCATGAAAATAACATTGGGCACATGAAAGGACATGTGGCACACAATTAGAGGAGTTCCTTGCATGAGAACACTTGGATGCCACCATGGAAGATGAACATTAGACTAACAACTTGTTGGTGAGTGCACCATCTTGGAGGAGGGGCATTGCAAGAGATCCATTCTTGGAGGATGTTTCATATTGGGGGTTGGATAAAACCTAGTTTGGCACTTGTAAATCGTTGTATTGTAGAGTGTTCCATGTGGGACTGCCTTGTTGATTATTTGTATGGACTAATGTCCCTATTTTCTGTTAGAGATTTACCTATTGTATATATAATGGGAGGAGAGATCTTTGCAATTTCATTATTATTACATTGTTCTTTATATTTTCTTAGAGGAGTTTTGTAGGGAGAAAGATGATAGAGTTCATGAAGAAACCCTAGGAGAAGACAAAAAGAGAGAGAGACGTCCTGATTATTCTTAGATAGATTGCTTTTGTGTGATGTTAGGGTTTTCTCTTGTGACAATAGGGTTTGTGCTATGCTTATAATTCATAGAGAAGAAAATGATGTTGGGGGTGATGGTGGATTGGATTGTGGATCTTGTTGTAGCACTAGGGTTTCTACCTTAACAAAATACATGTAGAGTGGAGCTATCACTTTTCATGATTTGGAGCCTTGTTCTTATCGGATGCATGGAGACTAGAACAAGATCATGGGTAGCCTAGCTTGATGAGTCTTGAGCATGGTGTGATTCCTTTCTTGGAAGAAGATTCAATTCTTGTATTCTTGATGTTCCATGGAGATTTGGGTTCTTGTGTTGATGCAAGAGTTGAAGACATATGGTTTGATGACTCAAACCTTGTGATGGACATGTATATTTGGATGCTAGTGTTAGAGTAGTATTTCCATGTAAGTGTGTGATGCAACATGGCTAGGGTTTGTAAACCATAAGTAAGATGATTGCTAGTGTGGAGAGCTTGTGCGATACAAGTTTGGTGTATATGCCAATGAGGACTTGTTGATGTTTGATGCTAACATGTTAAGGATATTTAGTGGAGTGACCAAATTTGATTGGGAGTGATTCCCAACTACATGGAGTTGGTGGCAAGGGTTTTCTTATGGTTTCCCTAGTCACGGTTTAAATATTTTTCCTTGTACTAACTTTGTGATAAATCTATGGTATACACTTGTACTTCATCATCATATATATATATAGGGCCTAATGGTTAAGAACATGTGCTTCCTCTTAAGAGCTCACAAGTTCAAATCCATAGGGGGGTAGGGTATGTATACCTCCGTATACTTTACCATTTAAATTGTTGGGAAGAGGGGGTCTCATACACCAATTTTGTGTTTGGCTTGGCTGTGACCTTAAAAATATATTATTATTATTATTATATGGAGTGATTTAACATATTAGGAACACAATCATTGATTTTATAATATACTGTAATAGGACATTTCAGATCCATTATATGCCTTGAAAAGTGTGCCCTAAGGATTGTAACAGGATTGTGGTATTGAAGTACACTCATGGTATTTATTCTCTTGGATGTTGGGAGAAATTTGGTTGAAGGAAAATGAAATATTACTGTTGTAATTTAATATTTTAGATCAGGCCTAGGGTTGAAAGTTCACAAGGATTAGATATGAGAAACCTCAAGTAAATGAGGTGAAATTCTTGAATTGCATTAATTGTATGATTCTCGAAATTTCTACATGGTTTCAAAGTTGATTGGATAAAGATTGTCTTCTTACTAATTTAAAGGCTAGATATTTCAATTGTTCAACTTGGGAGTGGGTGTTGGGTGATGAAAACCTAGCATGCTTGAGATGAACACTTACACCCATTAAGGGTTTGATGGGTTGAAACATATGTTTCTCTTGTGATGAGAGTGTGTTTTTCCCTTGTGATAGGTAGTATATCTTCTTGATTGTTGTTGGTATGGATTTATTTTCAACGATTGTGATTCCCAAGAGGATTTGTGATATGTGGTTTATTTGTTCATGTGGATGCTAGTTTGTTCTCACTTGTTATAGGTGGTTGTTCTACTTTATTGATGGCCATTATGGATTCATTTTCAATGTGTGTGATGCCTTGGAGGACTTGAAATAGGTGGATGATTGTTCTAGTGGAAACTAGCGTGTTCTACTTTATTTAGGGATGGAATGAATTTATTTTTAGTAGGTGTGATGCCCAAGAGGACTTGTGATAGGTGGTTGATTTGTTATAGTAGATGCTAGTGTGTTTTCACCTATGATAGGTGGAGGATCTCCTTCATTGATTATTGATAATGAAATTATTTTTCAGTGGGTCTAATACCTAGGAGGACCTGTGATAGATAATTGATTTGTTCTAGTGGGGATCACTACTTGGAGTGAGTTGATGTGATAGTCATGCTTGATCATTAGATTGTTATGTTGGTTTTTGGAGCTTGGGAGGAGATGATTGTTTTGGTGATAGATCGATGATTACTGGCTGATATGTTTTGGTTGAGTTGTGACTCAAGGGATTACAATAATGGTGAACTTTTTTAGCTTCAGTGATTGTTACAAGTGGAGGGAGCTTCTATCATTATCCCTCGGGATTAGTACTAGTTGTATATCTTGTGCATTTGTGGCAAGATTGATCATGGATGTTATAGTGGTGTGATATTAAGTTGTTCATGATATTTTGCATTAGTACTTTGTACTTAATCAATTAGAGAGTGGATCTTTCATGTTGTATTCTTCATAAATGTACTTTTTTCTTAGAGCATTATGCATTGAAGTAAGGCATGGAAGACCTAACTTGGAGATAGGTTCGAAACCTATGATGGTGGAATATTTGATTGGTTCCAAGCTTACAACTAAGGAGAGTAGTGATGAATATCAACGACAAGGTTGTTGGATTATCTCAGGTAGAAGGAGTTGACCATGATGATACTTTTGCTCCAGGATTTTCTTAGTAAGAGGGAGGTGACCTTGTTGAGGTTGTTGCACCAATTAAGTATTGACTTAAGAGAAATGGAGAATGAGCTATTTGAGATAAAATCCAAGCACAAAATTATAATTTCTCCAATGAGGGAGTACATTGAATAATGGTTAAGAAATTTTTTTGTTAAGATCACCGAGATAGATCAACATGAAGTGGTTACAACGGTTATGCCACCTCTAGCACAACAACAACCATATACAAAAGAAGCCTCGAAAAACATGTAAAGGGTTAAAATATTTTCATCACAGTAAGTCAAGTAGCAACCTTATTCTTTCCATTTCCATCTTTCTTCTTCAATCATTTGTTATTTTTCCTTTTCTATTCCCAGTAACCTGTGAAACCTAAAGTTGACCCTTGACAATTTCTCTTTTGTTTTCCAGGTCTCTATTTCATCTTATGGTCCGCAGGAGCCCCGTTCCAATCCTCTTTGAAGGGAAAATGTATTTTATTTACCTGTAACCCAAGATAATATTCTTTATTTATTTAAATACATCTATTATTTTTTGAGGTTCCCAAAGAACTAGTTTGGGACATAACATTATTTATTTCACAAGACTTTGAATTTAAGCATGAGATTTCAAATGTGTGTCTATCAAAATATTTATTGCGTTTAATGAAATGATCATTTAGAGTTCTTTGTTATATGCGGTCCATATTTTCCTTTCCCTTTTGCTGAATATTGTGTTCTACTTTTATGGATGTTGTGATGGAAATGTTGTCCTATTTTACTACACACTTTTTTGGTTTATAAATCTTGTAACATATTGTAAATATTTTATTTCTACAAGATACCCAGTCCTTTTTTAGGCACTCTTTGCATGTGAATATTTATTTCAACAATAAGCTTGGTCCTTTCTTAGGAATTCTATTCATTCTTATATGTTATTTGAAATAGAGGAGTACCACCTCTTTAAAAACGCAAGGGGGTTTATCCTTGTGAGGTTGGATTAAAGATTGCAAAATAGTATTTTAGATCAACAATATGTAGCAGTGAATTTAGAATCATTGTCATACAATTGGTGTCACCTATAGGTCTCATGCCCACAAGAGTTAAGAACTATAGTTAGTGCTACAACTAGGGGCCAATTGAGGTGATCTGCAAAATGGTTTGTGCTACCCTTCTTGTACTTAATGTTCAATTGGAATTGTTGTAAGTACATGGACCACTTCTAATGGTGGTCATTTTGTAACTTTCCTTGTGTTTGCATGGATTATAGAGGATTTTGATCAATGTGGATGATTGTTTCATTTCCCAAAATATAACGCTTCAATTGTATGCATGCCTGCACAATGGATTACATCTCCTTGTTATAGGTGGGATACCCATGAACAATATTAAAGAGTGTCTCAATGTGATAGGCCACCAGATTCCCATGCTGAGTGAAGACTGCAATGATAGCATAGTCCGAAACATTTTTCTCAATCTTGAATGGTTGTTGCAAGTATGGTAGAGTGAGGACTTGTGCCGAGAAGAGGCAGTGTTTCAGATCCTCAAATTATTTTTGTTGCGACTTAGACCAAGAAAACTTGGCTTTAGCTCCACCCTTGGTCACTTGGATTAAGGGCCAGGTGATATAAGAGAACTCCAACACAAACCTATGGTAGAAGTTGTCAAGGCCCAAGAAGCTGCAAAGCTCTGTTAGAGTTGTTGGGGTTAGCCAATTGTGAACGACTTGGATCTTGGCTGGGTCCACATGCACCCCATGTTCATCCACAACATATCCTAGATATTGAATTCTCTGCATGCCAAATGACCATTTCTTCAGATTGGCATATAACTTGTGCTGCTACAAATTGCTTAGGATCCCTTGAATCTGTTGCAAATTTTTTGGCCAAGTTCTAATGAAGGTGAGGATGTCATCCAAATATACAACCATAAAAGAGTTTTGAATGGCCTCATCAATGTTGTTGGAGAATTATTAAATCCAAAAGACATGACCAACCACTCAAAAAGGCCATGTTTAGACTTAAATGTGGTCTTCCATACATTATTTTGTTTAATCGTGACCTGGTGGTAGCCTTATTTCAGATCAATCTTATTGAAAAACTTGTCACCCTTAAGTTGATCAAAAAGATCATTAATCCAAGGGAATGGGTATCGGTTCTTAACAATGATCTTGTTTAGTCATTTGCAATCAATATAGAGGCACCATGTCCCTGAAGATTTTAACCTTGTACAATATTTACTGCAAACATATTTTCAGTAAAAGAACATAAAAGATACAATGACAAATACAAACATTACACAAATATTTTTCCCTTGGAAACCCAAATCGGGAAAACCAACATATTCTATATTCATTCATAATGATACATTGTTTACAATACAATATACATATAGGATCCAACGACATCCAAAACCCTAACACAATGACCTGGATTAGTCAACAACCTTAATTCCTTAACCAGAAATAGAAAACCATCGGCAAAAAACCATGTGCCGAAAAACCATCCAACAATGGACACAAAAATTGAGGCAACATGAAAAATGAGAAAAAAATGCGACACGTTTCCCAGCACTAGTACTTGTGCAAAGAATATAACACATACCCAACATTCCCATCCTTCTTCTGCACCAATACAATTGGGCTCCCACGAGGTGAGGAGATTGGTTGAATGTGGCCCTTTTGGATGAGCTCATGAATTTGAAATTTTATTTCCTCATTCTCTAGAAGAGAGAATATCTATATTGAGCCATTAGATAAAGGGGCACCAAGAATCAAGTCAATTGAGTGTTTGATCTAGCAGTGCAGAGGCACCCCCATAGGCGAAGTAAATATATCCCTATATTCCTCTACAACATTTTCCACTTGCTTCTTCTATGTAGAGAGGCCCTATGATGAGGCAGTGGCAGTCATAGTGACCTCCCATTCACTTTCTGAATGAACCATGAAGAGGATTTTTTTTTCAGTCTGAGAGATTACCTTTCGACATTGCTTTTCTAAGATCAAGGAAACTACAGTAGTCAAGACTACCTATGGTACCCTATAGAGCTAGCCTCCCAAAGTAATAATGCCACTACGAGGCCTAGACTCATAAAAAACATGATGTATCCACATATAGGTTTTTCCTAAAATAAAATCACAAACTCCAAGTGGCTCAACATCACACAGTACCTCATCTTTGAAGGGATTGATGTCATAGGATAAGCGACATTTTTGGTTGATACAGAGGTCTCATCCATGGATCAAAAAACCAATGGTGTATGGTTAGGGGTGTGGCATTGCTGAAAACTTCTATATATTAATAACCTTGATTGAGATTAGGTTCTTTTAGATACCACTCTCAACAATGAAATGTAGTGGAGTCCCCTTCACCCACATCTATGAATGGAAAAGGTGCTCCCCCTCCTTAGGATCCAATGACTCTTTTGGTTGGATCTTTGCAGCTGCAATGGTAGCACTTGGTTCTACATCGATGATGTGTTTTTTCTTATCCTACCGAGGTACTTCAAAATCAAGTGTCGCTCAGAGTCTTAGATACCTAGATTTGAGGACAAGGTATGGAAGATATCAATGTACTCCAACATCATCTAGTCTCTCTCATGATGTATAGTTGTCCATCTCGTGTACTGGTCATCATAATTCCCAACATGGTATAATTCCTCCTTGAGGGCATTAACAAAATTCATCCAAGTGGGTTATTTCCTAAATGTTCTAGACTCATCTCCATAATGTCTCTCCCAGTTGTTACACACCAAAATGTCACACTTAAGTGTTTCATATATTATGCACCTAAGTGTTGCAAGTGTCACAAAAGTGCCGTATGCACCTTAATAAGTGTTGCATACACTTTATCAAGTGTTGTATGCACATTACTAAGTGTCTCATGCAGTTTGACACCATGAAATAACATTTGTCATAATCTTTAGTCATTGTGGAGGAGAAAAACCCATCATGAAAAGGTCGAAAAACTACCTTTTACATTGAGTTTTGACCCATTTTTGAATGTCAACGCCCCCTGCCAATGTATAGGGAGCGTTGAACCCTTATCAATGCTCCCCTGCCCATGTATAGGGAGTCTTAAAAATGCTCTATGTGCTCCATACTGGGGGAGCGTTGAAGTGGTTAAAGGAAGTTAAGGCTATTCTAAGGGTCAGCTCCAAGATGCTCTTAAGTGGTTTTGGTCAAGGGGTTAAGTCATGAGTTGAGTCACCCATATTACCTCCATTTTGGGCAACCAAATCCTAACCTAAGGAGATAAATCCTCAACCATTTCCTAAAATCCTTCATGGTGGTTAAGCCTCCCAAATCCTATATAATGAGGCCACTCAAAGGTGAAAGGGGGAGAAAGGATTTCAGAGTGCCAAACCTTTGATCTCGGAAGAAGGAATCCATCAAATAATCATCATTTTGATATTGAGACATTCAAGCAAGGGCTAGACTGGAGATCTTGGAGGAGTTGTTGCAATGTCAACCTTGGTTTGTAAGTACTTCACCATGTTTCTTTATTAATATAACTTGGCCTATTTTCTTCATACTGTTGTTTATACATGTGTATGTCTATATAGATGTATTTTCTCTTGTCTAATGATATATTGTAGGAGTAGAAGGTGTTGTTCAGTCTCTTGCAGACTTTCTTTATCATGATAGGATCTTGGACAACAAGACCAAAGATTGAAGATCAATGAGGACAACCGTCAAAAAGGAGTAAGTCACACTTTTTTCTTATATATTCTCTGTTTATAGACATAAAGAATAGATCTAAAGGAATGTTAGTGTCCATTTGTTTTTTTTTTTTCTGTCTTGGACAATAGGGGTCTAGATATTGAAGAGAGATTTCACCTGTCCACATGGGAAATATTTTGTAACACCAGTAACTTTTCCACCAATATTTGACATGGGGAAGGGCCTTAAGGAGTGAAAACGTGATCTTTTCATTGCCATATTTTTTTTGAAAGAGTAACAACCCTCTAATATATTTAACCATTTCTCCAAAGCATCTGCATCTATCTTTCCTTCAAATAAAGGAATTCTAAAGTTAACTTGTACCTTGAAGGGCGTTGCACCTTAGAAATGGTTTCTTGTTGAAGATTTCTCGACTGTCATTGACAATCATCAAAGGATATGGGTTAAAATTTCCATCATCTCGTTCCTTTGTCGGGTTGAGGTATTCCTTAAGAAACAACTTGATATGATATCCTACTCTATCATCTCTATTTTAATCTACCATGGGAGGCCTCTTGAGCTAGCAAGAGTGGCCTTCCCCAAGCAAAATTAGTTCGAGACCCAACTCTCTATACCCTGACCTCACTGGGGAGATGTACTAAGAAACAACAAAGTGTAGTTTACTTTGATACCACTGATCTAGATTGTATAGAGAACGAAATGAAAGGAAGGAATATGAATGGAAACACACACAAAAAAATATTGTAGGGAACACAATAATACAATGAGAACCATATTCTATTAATAAATGAAATAGGAAAAGATTGTGAAATGCAAATCAATACAAACTAGCTAGAATGTTGGTAGCTTCTCTCTAAAGAGAGAGGTGACGGATATGCTCATTTACAAGAAGACATTAACAAGAGGTTGAAATGGAGTTTTTAACACAAAGTACTAAACCCTGAATATCCAAAACACTAACCCTAGGAGACGAAGCGCCAAGAAGATTATAGTCCTCAAGGTGGTTAGTTGATATGCCGAATTCCCATGGATGTAACTTTTGCAAACAATGTAACATCGCCAAAAACACCAACAACAAAAAAAATGTTTTTACTTCGTTGTAAGGGTAATTCATTATTATGCTTAATGCATTCATAAGGTTAGATTATTTCAAGGACTTTACTACTCTTTAATTTTGTCAATTATTCTCAAAACATGTTACAGGTTCAAGTATTGAAGGGTCCACATCGTTACTTGATTTAGCACTAATCGACTCACTCTATTAATGACCACGATGGTCAACAAGTATATTTGTTAATTATTTCAAATGTTGACATTGCAATTCTCAAGTATTTTGAGTAAACAAATCCATGCATGATATCCAAAGTTCATTTCCTACATTTTAATGTATGTTTCCAATTTATAACATCTCCACTCCTTGCATATTACATTCATGTTGTAGGTGTATTTATATATTGTCCTTGTAATCCTCACAATTCTCTTACTTTAAATACTCATATATATATATATATATATATATATATATATATATATATATATATATATTATAGTTATGAGATGATATATGTATTCATACATAATTCCATTCTTTCATTCTCATATAATATGATAATCGAGTTTATTTTTCTATTTACACAAGATTACTCTTCATGCTAATTACCCAACCTCTTCATTTAAATGTATAGGGTTCTCATCCTATACACAATCATCACAATGATTATAGTTATAGACCTTAACTTATTAATTATTATACCCAAATGTATAAACATTGACAAGTCGAGTTATACTCTAAGAATATTAAATAGTATTACTTCAACTCTTTTATATAGTTATTCATACGAGGAAAGAGATATATGAATTGTATCCAAAAGATATGGGTACGTTAAGTTCATAAATGTTGTGTCTCCTAGTTATTAATCATCTTGGTTGGAGTGTAAACAACTGGAAAATACCTTCAATGAGTCATATGCCACCTCTAGATTCCTCACACCCGTTGGTATACCAACCCGTTGGTATACCAGCAAGGCTTAGCACTATTACTCATCAATGTGTTCTTTTAGTTATGTTCTTACTTGGATTTTCATGCATAGCCCTCCCATCTATCACATGGGTTTTGGGGTCAATTGAAAACACGAGGGTTTACATCATTCCTTGGTTTTGTGGAGAGAAAATTTTTGTTGCAAACAAAGCTTACCACAATGTTCTCCTTCACCAGAGCTCAACTTTCTCCTCACAGAGGTCGTAATTTCTTTAGCTCTACTTACGTTTTATTAATAGGTTATTTTTTGGTCGTTTTAGTATTTTTACCATCTCATTACGTTGTATAAAACTATAATCTGGATGCTTACCATCATATTGACACAGGGGAAGAAATTATTAACCTTTACCAAAGTGAAATGGTTAATGACAGGTAAAGAACCAAGCCACCCCCTTTCCTAGTCGGCGTGAGGTAAGAAAATCATTTAGTCTGTAGCTTACACTAGCATAGCCGCAAAGTGGTTGGTGGTTGGTTAACGCCGAAAGGTACATAGCGTTGGTGAACGCTGAATGGACAATTATTTAGATGCCACTGTTTAATCCTATTTAATCATTTAAACGTGGTAATTATATATCCTTACAGTAATTTTTTAATGTGATTAGGTAAATGTTAAAAAGTAAACATGTTAACGGATGCCTTGATAAATGCAAGAAAGTTATAAACAATAAATCTGACCCATTGATTTTGGAGGACGACTAAGAATATGCCAGCATCTTCAATGCATAGCGATCAGATTAGGGTTTAAGGTTAAATAAGATTAAAAAATCATTAATTGTGCCCATTGTCAATAGGTGTACGCCTTTCGACGTAAATATTGATATTTATTCCTTTGCTCAATAATAATGATTAATAACCTTATCACTTATTATATTTTGTAGCATATGTCGATAATGCTGAGCCAATAATCTAGGTCGACGTCTTTAATGTTAATGATTTGAGGGGCCTACCAGAGATAATGCTTGCTCCATATCTCTTTACTTATTATTTCGTTGGTTTCCAGTTATGTTCCTATACTCACATGATTTTATGGTTTGTCTGCAGGTATACATGTTATTTCTCTTGGGTATTACTATTTACCCTCGACCATATTTGTTGGTTTGGTCTTTAAAGGAAATGACTTGGTCTTGGACTAAGCTTTTGACATTGCACAAGAAGAAGAAGTAGAGAGGCGCCATGCTACTTCTATAACCCATGAATGTTTTTCAAGCAAACCACAATTTCTTCGTTCATTGGAAGGTAAAGAAGTATATGTTCCTTAATATAATGTTCTGGCCATAGGCTAGCTCAAAATGAAACATTGATCTTGTTGGGTACTTAAACCCTAGCCATATAATTTTTGGGATTTATCTATTACAAAGAGATCTAAATTCTTTAAGTTTAAAGCAATACTTTGATAACGTTTTTTATTCTTGCACATCGCTTCCTCCTCGATGGAGGTCGATGGCACACAAGATATCTATATTCTGGTTTGAGTCAAAATCATACCCTTACTTACCAGTGTTACGTCTCCATCAAACATTTGAACAGTCATATATTTAACTTCAATAATCTTGTTTAATATATATATATATATATATTATTCTGGTATTAAACATCATAGAATACCCATTCTCCATAATGTGTTTTTGTGTTACTTGCAGATCAAGCTTAGTACTTGTTCTTTTCTGAAAGTAAAATAGATCTATAGATCATCTTTGTACCCAAAAATTATTATCAAAACCCTTACTCTATTTTATCTTTATTTATTATGAAATTCTGATTTAAAAGAAGAAACATTCAATAGGGTTAATATGAATGAATATCCATCTTGAAATATTTTGTTTGCTTTCACATTATAGTACTGTTAAAGAATATTTATAAGCATAAAAGTGTAACACAAATTATCTACAAGAATAGATTAAATCTTGTCCATTCTAGTTATAGATACAAAAGTAGAATCATTTGGCAACCCTTGCATATATTGCATAAAAAAAATAAATGGTATAAATAAAATATATTTTCTAATTTTCTTCTTTTTCTAATTCACTATTCAGTCTCCCTTCATATATTGCATAATAAATAAATGGTATAAATACAAATCTTTTCTAATTTTCTTATTTTTCTAATTCACTATACCTTCTTTTTATTCTTCAGAAGAATTTATAAATGACATATGTCTATTTATAATAATAAAATAATATGTTCATATTTCTATACTAGATGCTTGAGAAGAAATGAATGTAACTATTAAAACGATTAACCTAGTAACTTAAAAATAAATGTATACAATCTTTTCCTTATGAAATCTTCCATCTCTTCTATCTGAAATAAAAACCTATTATTAAACAGAAAAAGAAGCTAGAAAGGAAAACATATCTGAATCCAAAAGAACACTAGGGACAAACTAAGGAGAGAATCTAGCTCCTCCCAACCATAGACCAGAGCAACCACACATTACTTTCTCTTTTTACCCCCGAGCCAAATTATTTATTCATAGGAAACTGAAAAATGTCAATAACCCTTTCCAGGTCATTTTTCCAGAACTTGATTGTTTCTCAGAACCATCAAGCTCCAATCTCTGCAAAAGCGCTCAACATCGTCCTTCCTACACCATACTTGTCTTTCTCCTTTTCTCACCAATAAGGGAATATAATGCTTAGGTCTTTTTTTTTCAAGTTAGCCTCATCCCTAACTCTTGGGAGTCTTGGTCTAACCTTTTGCTAGCTTGTCCCCTCACCTCCCACATCCTTGGGAGTAGGTTTACACTTGTCCACATGGAAAACATTAACATTTACCTTGGTGGTTTTTATCATTTTTTCACCTTTCCCATGGAATAAATAATTTCTCTTGTTTATAGTTGGGTTCTCTTATCAACTTGTCTCAAGTAAATTTAAAAATAAAAATAAAATAATATTTACATAAATGTTTCTCATCATCCAATGTTTATGATGATCAAAATATTATCTAGAGTTTTTCTCAACATAGTAACTCAATAATTACAATTATTGAAAATTATTCAAATATTTAAATTGGAGGGATATTACACCCTTCCCCCCTTAAACTGAACACTGTCCTTAGTCTTCCATCCAAGCATCTCAGCTTTGGAATATAAATGGATAAGCTTTCTTCATAGCTTCCTCCATTTCCCAGGTGTCCTCCTCAGGACTAAAGTGCCTCCACTGCACTTTAACCTGGACAATGGATCTGTTCCGCAACAAAGTTTCCTTCCTGTCAAGAATGCATAATAGTTCCATTTGGAACTCACCTTTTGGTTCCAGCTGGATCACATTTCAATTCCCAATATAAGTTGTATCATGCACATATTTTTTTTAACAATGAAACATGAAATACATTATGTACTCTCATATTGGATGGTCGTGCAAGTTGGTAGGCTACTCGTCCTACTCTAGCAAGCACTTCAAAAGGTCCACAATATCATGGTGACAAATTAGATATTTTTCCAAGTTTGAAAGAACTATTTATGAGTTTCATTTTTATTTATACATGATCTCCAACATTAAAATTTGTGTGTATCCTTTTCAGATCTCCATAAATTTTCTTCCTATCTTGTGCACTTTTCAAATTATGCTTTGTTCTCTGCACTATCATTTCCATCTCTTTTAACATATGTGGCCCTAAAATGATATTATCAACGAGATTGTCCCAAATCACAGGTGTTTTAGGCCTTTTTCTATACAACACTTCGAAAGGAATCATCTTTAAAGATGATTGATAACTATTGTTGTATGCAAATTCAACCAGATGAAGGTAATCCTCTGATTTTATTGGGAAGTTCATAACATACATTCGCAACATATCCTCAACAATGCGGTTAGGACTTTCGGTATGACTGTCAGTATGAGGATTATAAGTTGTGATAAAACTCAGTTGTGTATCTAATCCACTAAACAAGGTCTTCCAGAAATTGGAAGTGAACTTTGTATCTCTGTCAGAAATGATTGTTTTAGGTAAACCATGCACCTTGAAAGTTTCCTTCATAAAAATCTCTGCAATATTTATAGTCTTGTAAGTAGATTTTACCAGAATAAAGTGTGCCACTTTTGTTAGTTTTTCAATCACAACCATTATAGAATCATTATGCTTCTTAGTTACAAGTAATCCAGTGATGAAATTCATACTAATTACTTCCCATTTCCTTTCTGGAATGGATATAGGCTGTAGTAATCCAGCTGGGTGACGGTGCTTAGCCTCAACTTATTGGCATTCTAGACACCTAGCAAGGTATTCAACTACTTATGTATTCATTCTTGGCCAAAATTATTCTTTCTTTAAAGTTGTTATTGTCTTTTGATAACCAGAATGACCGGAATATGGTTTCATGCACTTCTTCCAATATTAAAATTTTCAATTATGTATTGTTTGGCACATAAATTATGTTCTTATACAAGACTAATCCTCCTGATTGCAACTAAATTTTGATTCTTCTTTAATAAGTTGTTTATAATTTTTCCAGCATTTTTCTATATTCTTCATATGTTTCTACCGCCATTAAAATTTCCTGTTTTAAATATGATTGCACACTACTACTGGAAATTGCGTTTAACTTCCTACTAAGTGCATTTGCCACCTTATTTTCATTTCCCTTTATGTGCTGTATTTTGAAATCGTACTCACTTAGAAAATATAGGCACCTTGCTTTTATTGTGTTTAGATTTCATTGTTCAAAGAAATATTTAAGGTTGATGTTGTCGGTCTTTAAAAAAATATTCTACATAGAATATAGTTTCACCACATTTTTAAAGCATGAACAATAGTAGTTAATTCTAAATCATGAGTTGCATAATTTTTTTCACGAGGTTTCAATTTTTGTGACTCATAAGCAATCACATACCCATCATGCATTAAAAGTTCTCCTAACCCTTTTTTTGAGGCATCCATACATGCTACACAATATTTGTGTGGATCTGTTATCTTTAAAATAGGTGCGGTGGTTAACAATTGTTTTAATTTCTCAAATATTTTCTAACACTTTTCAATCCACTTAAATCTAATCCTTTTTTTCTGTAAAGAAGTGATTGGATACGATAATTTTTAAAATCCTTCAATAAACCTTTGATAATACCTTGTAATACCCATAAAGGATCGGATATTCAAGACATCCTTCGAAACTAGACAATCCAAGATGGCTTTGACCTTTTCAAGATCAACAAATATCCCCTTTGTTGATATTAAATACCCTAAGTATTGTAATTTACTCTGATAAAATTCACATTTACTGAATTTTGTGTATAATTGATGCTCCCTTAATGTTTGTAGAACCAAACTTAAGTGTTCTTCATGTTCATCTTTGCTCTTGTAATAAATCAAGATGTCATCAATAAATACAATTACGAACTTATCCAGATACTTTATTAACACACTGTTCATTAGACACATAAATGTCGCAGGTGCATTTGTTAGACCAAAGGGTAACACTATGAAGTCATAGTGTCCTTACATGGTTCTAAAAGAAGTCTTATGAATGTCTTCGTCTTTAATTCTAACTCCATGGTATCCCGACCTTAGATATATCTTGGAAAATATTTTAGCTTCCCCAACTTGATCAAACAAGTCATCAATATGGGGTAGAGGATACTTATTCTTTATTGTCATTTGATTCAGTTGTCGGTAATCAATACATTGCCTAAAGGTTCCATCCTTTTTTTTCACAAACAGAACCGATGCTCCCCATGGAGAAACGATTGGTCTGATATATTGTTTATCCAACAACTCCTGTAGTTTCATTTTTAATTCCACTAGTTCAGGAACACTTATCATGTAGGGTTCTTTAGATACAGGTGCAGATCTGGGTACTAGATCTATGGTAATGTCTATGTACCTTCTAGGAGGTAATCCTGGAATTTCTTCTGGAAATACATCATGAAACTCCCATAATATAGGTTCGTCAATCAATATATTTTTAACCACTTTGTCTTGGTTTTCATTTATATGTACAATGTAAATTTCACAACCTTTTCTTGCATTTATATTCAACTATAAAGCATAAATCTTCCTTATTGACACACCATGAGGTATACCCTTGATGGTTTTTCTTTGCCCAAGTTCATCTAAACAATCAAAAGTTTTGTTTTTGCAATTTACAACAACCACTTGTTTTTCAATCCAGTCCATGCCTATGAGTAAATCATAAGATCCCAGTGGTAACAAATTCAAATATATTTTAGTCTCCATCCCGTCCATAGTTACTAAGAATTCTTTGACCAACTATACAGCCTTTCGTTTTGTAATAGTAGCTAACTGTACTAACTAGGACTTCTTATATTTATCCTTATTCATTTTACAATCTTCTACTACAACAGGGAAAACATAACTTAAACTTGCACCAAGGTCAATTAAAATAGATACAATTTTTTTATTTATCTTACCTTCAATATCTACCATGGCAGATTGATGATCATCCTGTTGATTTTCCAAGGCTATGTTAATATCATGATTACTCTGTGCCATGTCATTGATTGTTATTGCTTCCTGAATACTATGCACTGTCAAATTCTTTTTCTTGTTTAGAGGACAATATTTATACAGATGAGGCTCTTTACAATCCCAACACTGTAATGGTGGTCTCACTGGTTTGTTTACTGAATCTGTCGAATGACTACTATTCTGAACTGATACACTTTGTTGCTGACCACTAAACCTATTATGTCTAACTGGTGCAATGTGTGATGGAGGACGAGGATGCTTAAATTGTTTCCTTCTAGGGTCAAACTTGTTTTCTCTGCTCCTATTCTACCAAGTTTTCATATTTTCAGACCTGTGCTTAAATTGAGTATAACAAAACTTGGTGTGTCTTATTATTTCATCCATCATCTTAGGATTAAGGAACTCAATTTTATCCTTATATGCTTGAGGCAGGAAACTCATAAACTATTGTACCTTTTCCTTTTCCTCTCTAAGGTAAGGTACGTATCTCATCAGGTTCACAAACTTAGTAACAAAATCTTCTATCGTCATTTGTCCAAGTTTAAGGTCATGAAATTCCTTATCTTTTTCGTTATAATACCTTTTTGTTAAATATTTTTGTTTGATTTTTTTTATAAATATTTTCCATGTTAGTTCACTACTTCTAACCTTGTTCATTTTTTTGGTCTCTTGCCACCAGATGACAACCTTAACATTCAAATGGTACACAACCAGTCGAGCTCTTCGATTTCTCGGGTAGTTATAAATCTGAAAATACTTGCCTATATTTAGAAGCCATGCTTATGCTCCCTCTTCATATTCACCGTCAAAACTGGGAGGTATGATCTTTTTAAATTCGCCAGACAATTCATTATCATACTGGACTTTTGTTTCTTGATTTTATGTGTTTTATTTTGTAGAGTACTATATTTAGAATTATCTTCACTATTTTCATCAGTTATTAATGTTGTTTTATCACTAAATACCGAGTGTTCCTTTCGCTTATGAGACTCGTCATTGGAGACTTCTTTCTTAGCGTTGCTAGAGATCTGTCCTACATTCTTATTCTATTTAATATTGGTCATGTTCTTAAGTATGATCTCATTTAGTTCCTCTTGTTCCCTACTAGCTTTCAACAATTTTTCGTTATCCGCTTTAATGCTCTGTAATTATGCCTTTATGATTCTCATGGTTTCAAGTAACCCCAGTGAGTTATTTTGAGGTTGCTCGCTATTCAAATCTACATGCATTTCTGGTCCACTTGGTGTTTTTTTTTCTGGTTTCGACAACCATACTGTCTCTTTGTTGTCTCTGATAAGTGCAGAACAAATTTTATGTTAAGATCTTTTTTATTTTTAACAATTCTACAATGATTGCATAATCTAATAACACAACATTTTTCTATTTGTTTTGATCCCATAAGACCATAGTGTCTAAACCATGCTCTAGTACCATTTGTAACATCGCCAAAAACACCAACATTTTTTTTTTTTTTTTTTGCTTCATTGTAAGAGTAATTCATTATTATACTTAATGCATTCGTAAGGTTAGATTATTTTAAGGACTTTACTACTCTTTAATTTTGCCAATTATTCTCAAAATAGGTTACGGGTTCAAGTATTGAAGGGTCCACATCATTACTTGATCTAGCACTGATCGACTCACTCTATTAATTGCCATGATGGTCAACATGTATATTTGCTAATTATTTCAAACGTTGACATTGCAATTCTCAAGTCTTTTACGTAAACAAATCCATACATGATATCCAAAGTTCATTCCCTACATTCTAATGTATGTTTCCAGTTTATAACACCACCACTCCTTGCATATTGCATTCGTGTTGCTTGTGTATTTATAAATTGTCTTTCTACTCCTCATAAATCACAATTCTCTTACTTTATATATATATATATATATATATATATATATATATATATAATTCAATTATTTCCTTCTCGTATTATATCATACTTGAGTTTATTTATCTATTTACGCAAGATTAATCTTCATGCTAATTACCCAACCTCTTCATTTAAATGTATAGGGTTCTCATCTAATACACAATCATCACAATGATTATAGTTATAGTCCTTAATTCATTAATTATTATACCCAAATGTATAAACCTTTTCAAGTCGAGTTATACTCTAAGAATATTAAATAGTATTACTTCCACTTTTTTATTTAGTTATTCATAGAAGGAAAGAGATGTATGAATTGTATCCAAAAGATATGGGTGGGTTGAGTTCATAAATGTTGTGTCTCCTAGTTACTAATCGTCTTGATTGGAGTACAAACAACTAGAAAATACCTTCAATGAGTCATACACCACCTCTAACTTCCTCACACCCATTGGTATACCATCGAGGCTTAACACTATCACTCATCAATGTGATCTTTTAATTCTTTTCTTATTTAGTTGGCGCCATTAATTTCTCTTACAGTCACTCAAGTTTCAACTTGGATTTTCGTGCATGCTCCTCCCATCTATCACAAGAGTTTTGGGGTTGAGTGCAAACAAGAGGGTTTACATCATTTGGTGGTTCAGTGGAGAGAATGTTTTTGTTGCAAACAATATTACCACATATCTCTTCTTCACCAGAGCTCAACTCGCTCCTCATAGAGGTCGTAATTTCTTTAGCTTCGATTACATTTCATTCATGGGTTATTATGCGGTCATTTTAGTATTTTTTCCATCTCATTATGTTGTATAAAACTCTAATATGGATGCTTACCATCATATTGACGCAGGGGAAGAAATTATTTACCTTATCAGAGTGAAATGGTTAATGGCAGGTAAAGAACCGAGCCACCTATGTTCCTAGTCAGCGTGAGGTAAGAAAATCATTTAGTATGTAGCTTAATTGCTATTACAGTCTCGATGTTTATTCCTTTGCTCAATAATAATGATTAATAACCTTATCACTTATTATATTTTGCATCATATGTCAATGCTAAGAAAATAACCCAGGTCGACGTCTTTAATGTTGATGATTCGAGGGCCTACCAGAGGTAATGCTTTCTCCATATCTCTTTACTTATTATTTTGTTGGTTTCCAGTTTTGTTCCTATACTCACATTGTCGATATTATGGTAGCCGTGGGAGGTATTAACCTCCATGTGTAAGCTTTGACAAGACTAGAATATTCCAGAAAGCAAGAGAAACCCTAAAACATTGGATAATAACCCTAGAAGACAAGTCGGCTCAAGAGAATATTTAATATTGAGTTATTAGCCTACAAAAAGAGAAGTCGACCTAGTCAAGTGAGATAGAGCAGTATAAATAGAGGGCGCTAGAGCTCATTTGTCACTCAGTCACTCACAACTGCATAAGGACAAGAAGTGTCCATGACTGGATGACAATTGCAGCTGCAACACTGGTGACTTAGTCTCTTGTTTATGGTTTGGACTTTCTACTTTGTCTTTAGTTATTCTTTCTTGGTGCGCTAGCCTTGGAGAAAGGTGCACTACCTTGGTTGGCTATTGGATTGCTTCCTGAATTATTCTATTTGTCAAGGTTAAGGTGCTCCAGGGTGGCCTTTGTGCCTATGGTTGGGTGAAAATATTTCTATATTTTCTATGGTGAAATGAGCACACCTATTTCTCTAACAGGTTATGGGCCCACACTATCTTCGGACAGTCTAACCACTGGAAGATAGATTGGGAGGATTTGCTTAGTTGCAGTTGCAGTCAAAGTTTTGTTCCAGCAATGAAACCCTAACCCTCTTGTTAAGGCACCTTAATTGAAGATCTTGACCTAATTCCTTGATAGCCTAGTGCACCCTAGAATAAAACACCTCCCAGTACTCTCAACAAGCCAAGGCGTCAAGTATGAGTTTTTGGTCAAAGTCAAAGGTTAACCAAGTCAAAGTCAAAGGTTGATTAAGTCAAAGAAGTCACGAATTACTCTATGAAGTAAGAAAACAAGTTAGAAGGGGATTCTAACTTCAAAGCATGGAAGACAATGATTGACCTCATCCTTTCCAAGAATAAAGTGTTGGATATCGTTAAAGGAAAGATCATGGAACAACAGTTTGAAGCAGGAAAAGAGAAGGAACCTTAGAACATTGTAGTTATGGAGAATTTCAAGGACAATGACATCAACTTTATGAGTATCATATTCGACTCTGTAAAAGACCACTTGATACCCTACATCTCTCATCTTGACTCATCTAATATGTACAATGCCCTAACTATCCTCTTCTCAGTCAAAAATATTGTACAAGTGATCAGTTTGAAGAATGAGCTCCATGACATGAAAATGAATGATGATGACAACATAACATCATACTTTGTAAAAATATCTCAGATAAGAGATCAAATACATGCTATTAAGGAAATCATTTTAGAAAAGGAACTAGTAAATATCGTACTTAATGGTCTTCCCAAGACATGGGATGCATTTCTCACAAGCATGAACAAAAGAACAAATTATCCCACATTTGAAGAGCTTTGAACTTGCTTTGCACAAGAAGAATCAAGGATTAGCGCAAAACATAAATTCCAAAATAAATATGATTATCAAGCATACACAACAAAGTTCAAGAAATTCAGGAATAAGAAGAAGTTTGGTTCAAGAAAGAAACCAAATCAAGAAAAGGATATGTCAAAAATTACAATGCATCAACTGTCTAAAATATGGTCACTATAGGAAGAACTGTCCCGAGTTAAAGAAAAGGAAGGAAACACATGAAGCAACAGTTGTCGAAGAAAAGGAACCCTCAAAGAAAGTCAAGCAGGATGAAGCATACTTCTTCTTCTAGTCAAGGTAACACTATTCTTTTGTAACATAGTTCTTGTACATACCATGTTTACATAGTTCTTATACATATCATGTGTATCTATTTCTTAGAAGATAATATGGTCAGTGAAACAATACATAAAGAAGAATAACAAGATAAGTATTGCTATTACGATGACTACAAGTCAAGTAATGTACATGAAAAAGATGAAGTACATTGACAATCTTTGGTGAAAAATTCCTGAGGAATCTATTATATAAATAACAATGGCAAGATGGGCCGAAATCATAATCAAACTTGAAGAGACCTAGAAGGAGTCAGACCAGAAAGAAGTTAGTAATCAAGAGGAAACTAGAATAAGACTTGTGACACTTTGTAGAAAGCTATAAGGATGCATACAGAAGTATGGACTCTCTTAGATGGAGGGAGCTGATTGCATAATTCCAAAAGAAGAGCATGCATTAAGGAATGAAGCCGAGATTAGGAGGGAGCTAATCCTAAATGATATGATCCATTGAATAATCTGTGAATATGATAAAGTATCTGTCCATGTTCCCGGTTGAAAGTAGTAGCCATGATAAGCAACACATGTTCAGTTTGACTCTAGAAGAAGTCTTCTTCGAAAAGAAGCCTTAAGTATCCTTAGTTGTCCATCTACATCTATGTTCCTATGATGAAAGGAAGAAGTTGGAATCTTCAGGAAGGAAGGGCATGGAATATATAGAAGACTCCATGGACCCCAAAGTTAAAGAGGAACATGAGGACGAACAAGGAGATTCCAAGAAAGAAAGAAAAGCCACAACAACTAGTTACTATACCGAGAATCATAAGACTACCACCATGGTTTAAACCCACTAGAAGAAGTCAAGCAGAAGGAATGGAAGTTGTGATGAAGAACAATGCATGTAAGAAATTGTGAAAAAGACTTCTGAATGGAAGCATTGATAGATACAAGGCGATATTCAGAACTAGAGGTTCTCCCAGAATAAGGGAGAAGACTATGACGACAACGTGTTCTAGTAAAACATATATGCCTCTATATGAGCTATTATATCTCTTGCAGTATCCATGGATTAAAGTTTACATCGGTTGGATGTGAAATATTGTTCTTCCCAATAGAGCAAATTGAGGAAGAAGATATGTAGAGAAATCTCAAGGTTTTGAGGTATACCAGAAAGAGACCCACATATGCATATGGAAGAAGACCTTGTATGGATTCTAGTAACTTGATACAGAGCATATCATGTACAACAAAATCATGGAGAAAACTTCCTATGACATAGAAAGTGTATCAGAATGGTTCTTTGGTAGTCCGGAATGATGGATTGCAAATCCATGGAAAAATTCCACGTTGACAGATCTGAAGAAGTTGAGAGACTCTGATCTAGTAGACCCATCCCTGTATCAACAATTGAATGGATCGTTAATGTATTTGGAGAATAATCAACCAGATATTTTCTTTGTTGTGAAAATAGTTCCAGGTGGTACCTAGCTATGAGAATTGAAAAAAAAATTCAAAGCATGCCTTGAAATGTTTTTGTGGGATGTTTGAGTTATGATATACAACTGCATGGATTTATCGATTCAGATTAGGCAGGGAGTGCAGATAGCAGAAGAAGCAATTCTTGGATATATTTCAGTTTCGGCTTTACCACAATATTATGGGCTAGCAGGAAACAAAAGTCTATTGCACTCAACACTACATAAGCAGAGTATATTGTAACTTGTGATACTTGTACGGAAGCAATGTGGATCCATAAGTTGGTTTATGGACTGTTTGATCATGTGTTGGATTCGAACATGATATATTGTGATAATCAAAGCTGTGTGAAGCTTTAAGAGAACCTAGTGTTCCATGACAGGTTGAAGCACATTGAGATCAAGAATTATTTTCTCTATGATAAAGTCCAGAGGGGATAAGTGGTTCTCCAGTAAATCTCCACATATGAGCAGATAACATATTTTTGGTAAAGCCTCTGTCCAAGATGAAAAGTTTTCATACTTAAGGGACAAGTTGGGGATCATGGAGACGACTTCCTTATTGAAAAAATAATTTATTACTCCTAGGTTGGGAGAGAGCACTGGTATGTTATTGATTTATGGACAATCATTTTCTACTTTGGAAAATGGTTTGGGTTGGGAATTTCCTTTCCAGTCTGGAAAGTAGTTCACTATTTTTTATGGACAATCATTTTCCAGTTTGGAAAATGGTCTAGATCTGACAATCATTTTCATAATGAAAATGGTCCGATAGATTTCTAATGTACCATAGGCAGTGATTTCCCTTGTGTCCAGTGTGGGGGAATGGTCTAGGAAAATTCTTCTTCTTGGCAGTCACTTTGATTAGTGGTCAAGTAGAATAGTCTGCCTTGCTAGGAAGTCATTCTTTTGAATTTCATAGTTGTGAGCAGTTTCAAAGAATGGTCTGTTTTGGAGGTTGGTGCAGGACATTCATTTCCTTAGGAAATGGTCCGAACAATCATTCCCTAGGGCAGACTCATTCTGTCCAGGTTGCACTATGATTAGTGTCGGAGGAATGGCCCAGTTAGGTGAATGGTATAGGTTTAGCAATCGGGGACAATCATTCCCTAGGGCAGACTCATTCTCTCCAGGTGGCACTATTATTAGTGCCATAGGAATGGCCCAATTAGGTGAATGGTCTAGGTTCAAAAATCAAGGACAATTATTCTTCTATGCTTGAGAAGAATAGTCCAGATAACCCATGACTGATGCTTCACTTTCTGAGGGAACATGTTCTTCCATATCTCAAACATGTGAGTGGAAGAATGACCCAAATGACTCAATTCGTATCATGATATTGTTTATATAGGTTGATATAAGATGACAAGATTGTTGGAAAGTAGTTTTATGCTACCGTGGTGGATGTGATCCATTGGTAGTAACTGTATGTCACTGGTTAGTAGCAGTGTTCTACTTAGAGTGGTTGTGTACCACTGGATAGTAGTTATATACTACTATGAATATACACAATTGTGTTCTATTGGATGGCATTGTTTTTATTTCCATGGAGGCTATTTAGTTGGATAGTGATGGTGGTGCTCACGATTTGATCATGAGATAGCCTGTGTGGCTAGATGATGCTACCGGTTGAATGGTATGTTTGTGAACAAGAACATTTCATTTAATACCTCCCTATCTAGGAGGGAGTGTTGATATTATGGTAGCTGCGAGAGGTATTCACCTCCACGTGTAACCTTTGAAAAGACTATAATATTCCAGGAAGCAAGAGAAACCCTAAAAAAATGGATAATAACCCTATAAGACAAGTCGACTCAAGATAATATTTAATATTGAGTTATTAGCCTACAAAAAGAGAAGTCGGCCCAGTCAAGTGATATAGAGAAATATAAATAGAGGGTGCTAGAGCTTGTTTGTCACTCACTCACTCACAACTGCATAAGGACAAGAAGTGTGCATGATTGGAGGACAATTGTAGCTGTAGCAGTGGTGACTTGGTCTCTTGGTTATGGTTTGGACTTTTTGCTTGGTCTTTGGTTATTCTTTCTTGGTGCACTGGCCTTGGAGAAAGGTGCACTACCTTGGTTGGCTATTGGATTGCTTCCAGAATTATTCTGTCTGTCAAGGTTAAGGTTCTCGGGGGTGGCCTTTGTGCTTATGGTTGGGTGACAATATTTCTATATTGTCTATGGTGAAACGAGCACACCTATTTCTCTAACACACATGAGTTTTTGGTTTCTCTGCAGGTATACATGTTATTTCTCTGCAGGTATTACTATTTACCCTCGACCATATTTGTTGGGATGGCCTTTAAAGGAAACGACTTGGTCTTGGACTAAGCTTTTGACATTGCACAAGAAGAAGAAATAGAGAGGCGCCATGCTACCTCTACAACCCACGAATGTGTTTCAAGCAGACCACAATTTCTTCATTCGCTGGAAGGTAAAGAAGTATGCATTCCTTAATATAATGTTCCAGACACAAGCTAGCTTGAAATGAAGCTTTCAGATTGTTGGGCACTTAAATCCTAGCCATATAGTTTTTGGTATTTTTCTATTACAAAGAGATCCAAATTCTTTAAGTTTAAAGAAATACTTTGATAACATTTTTTATTCTTGCGCATTGTTTCCTCCTTGATGGTGGTTGATGGCACACAAGATATATATATTATGGTTTGAGTCGGAATAGTACCCTTACTTACCAGGGTTACGTCTCCATCAAACATTTGAACAATCATATAATTAACTTCAATAATCTTGTTTAATGTAGATATGTATGTATATATATTATTATGGTATTAAAAATCATAGAATACCCATTCTCCATAGTAGTTTTTTGTGTTACTTGTAGAGAAAACTTAGTATTTGTTCTTTCCTGAAAGTGAAATAGATCTATAGATCATCTTTGTACCCAAAAATTTTAATCAAAACCCTTACTCTATTTTACCTTTGTTTATTATGAAAGTATGATTTAAAAGAAGAAAGATTCAACAGAGTTCTATTACGGGTTTTTCTCCACTTCTATTCTATGGATATATGGATGAATATCCCTCTTGAAATCTTATGTTTCCTTTCACATTATAGTATTGTTAAAGAATATTTATATGCATAAAAGTGTAATACAAATTCTCTGCAAGAATAGATTAAATTTTGTCCATTCTAGTTATAGATACACAAATAAAAAAATATTATTAAACAGAAATAGAAGCTAGAAAAGAAAACATTTATGAATCCAAAATAATACTAAGGAAAAAATGAGGAGAGAATCCATCTCCTCCCAACCATAGACCATAGCAACCACAAATTACTTTCTCCTGTCACCCTCGAGCCAAATTCTTTATTCCATAGGAAAATGAAAATGTCAATAACCCTTTCCAGGTAATTTTTCCAGATCTTGACTCTTTCTCAGAACCATCAAGCTCCAATCTCTGCACAAGTACTCAACAACATCCTGCCTACACCATACTTATCTTTCTCCTTGTCTCACCAAGAAGAGAATAAAACGCCTAGGTATTTATTTTTCAAGTTTGCCTCATCCCTAACTTTTGGGAGTCTTGGCCTAACTTTTTGCTAGCTTGTCCCATCACCTCCCATAGCCTTGGGAGTAGGTTTACACTTGTTCTCATGGACAACATTAATATTTACCTTGGTGTTTTTTATCCCTTTTTCACCTTTCCCATGGAATAAAGAATTTCTCTTGTTTATGGAATGGTTCTCTCATCAATTTGTCTCAAGTAAATTTAAAAAAAAATAAAAAAAAATATTTACATAAATGTTTATCATCATCCAATGTTTATTATGATCAAAATATTATCTAGAGTTTTTCTCCACATAGTAACTCAATAATTACAATTATTGAAAATTATTCAAATATTTAAATTGGAGGGATGTTACATACAATATCTATTTGGGGCACATAATAGATAGTTGGAAATATCTAAATGAGAAGTACAATTGTTGGTAGGCTTGGGAATTCCATGGCTAGACCATGCCTCTGAATGGCCAAAAAACATCATTTAAGGCCTCAAAATGGCCCCAAAAGTTTAGGACTTGAAAAACTATAGATAAAAAAACTGTCAAGATGGGGAACCATGTTATGTTAGAGGAAGAGGTAGGTGGTCACCGATGTCCACCTAGATCATGTAATGTCCCCTTATAATTTACCATAATGGGGGATGACTCAATAACCTATACAACTCCTATAGGCTATAGTCAATGAAGAAAAAGGGAGTCAAGGAGGTTTATTTAATGTCACTAGCTAGGAGATGTTACATTCTAAAGTGACATTAAGTAAAAATGTAAGATAAATTATTAATTACTTAAGCATTAAATGTGACTTTAATTGTTTAAGTAAATATTAAGAGAGAAGAATGGTCCTATTTGATTTGGTAAAAAAGGAGAAAGATCTAGAAGGATTCAGAGAAATATAAAGGAAGGGAATCACTTCACCTTCCTCATTATGATTTGATCTCTTGTTGATGTCCNATTGTTTAAGTAAATATTAAGAGAGAAGAATGGTCCTATTTGATTTGGTAAAAAAGGAGAAAGATCTAGAAGGATTCAGAGAAATATAAAGGAAGGGAATCACTTCACCTTCCTCATTATGATTTGATCTCTTGTTGATGTCCTCTTTGAGCCAAGGTTTTCATTAGGGTTTGGAAAAACCCTTCCATTGTAGTTTAGTTTCGGTGGTGAAATACCCACCTTAGCTAGACAAGGAGGAGGATCCACCCATGATCTTCACTTGAGTTCATTTTTTGTTTGACATCATCTTGGAGGGATTTTGGAGGTATATCGACTTGCACATGTGTTTGCTGAAAATTTTCGGAGGAGGTCGATTGTCAATTTTGAAGGTACCAGGAGGGTTTTGGGGAAATCGTGATAGGGGTCACCCCCGTGGGTTGAGTATAGGGCGTTCCGTGAGGCCCCGCTTGTTGGCCAACCTCATCCAGTGAGCCCCCCCCTGTTGTTCAACCTTGTCCAACGAGGATCTTTGTGATTTGAAGTTATCGAATTGTTAAGGTACATGAAGATAGATTGTTGTAGTAAGTGTTTCAAGAGCAGATCGATACCACTTCAACAAAGGTTAGAAATTCTAGGGGAAGACACATCACCTGTTGAAGAGATTTTGGCATCATTACTAGGTTTCTTGTTTGTTCTTTGTTAGTAGATATTGCAACTTCCTTACAACCATTAGATCTGTGTGTTTAGGAGGGTTTTGCAACTATTGTTACAACCAATAAATATCTTTGTATTGTTGTGATTTGGATTTCCATACAATATTAATAAGATGTCATGGTTTTCTTTTCTATTCTGTGTGTAATGGGTGCATGTAATATGTTTGACAATATTCCTATCTTGGTGACATATGCAAACTGTTTGTAAGACATTTCCAACAGCCTTAATGCAAAGTGTTTGATAAAATCACACAAAGAGTAACACTACTTTGGACAACAAACATATTTTTTCTATCTATCCTGGTTGGGGACATTACATATCAAAACTTCTATAGTTTTTTGTATACATTGCACAACAGCTCATAATATTGTGTAATCCTTGGTTGACAATTTAAAGTGAGCTATGGAGTTCAACATCTATTCTTGTAATTTTGTATCCCAACGATGAGGCCGTCGAGATGAAGGAACTAGGTTATGGACACTCAGGTCATTCACCCAACTCAATTTCTCTTAGGCTCAACCAAACAAATCACAAAAAACACTCCAAGTAAACATTCAACCAACCTATCCATGGTACTCCTTTCCATCACCCACACAAAACAAGGAAGATACATTCAAGGATGTTCTTCCCTCCAATGCTCTATAGTGTGCAGAAAATTCATCTAACGTGCTAGCTGCCTTCAAGGAAACCCAATAGTTTTTTTTTCTTGGCTCTTGAACATTAAACATGGAACAATCTACAAGGAATGGAAATGGATTCCTATCAACCCATCCTGTAGGATACTCTCTCTCTCTCTCTCTCTCTCTCACTCACACACACACACACACACACACACACACACACACACACACAATCTTCTCTTCCTTAGCTCCCCTTTTTCATATACATGTTTGGATTATAATTTCTATATTGTTTGAATCCATGTGGAGATGAGTCTCTTACGCTCCTCATAGCTTGTACTCAAATTTTATTCTCTTGTAATTATTGAAAATGGACTTCCCCACCAACAACCACCCGCATTCAATGAATGGTAGTTGGGGATTTTAATATGACATATGCTAAAAATATTAAGGTTATGAGACTTACACAACTTAGAATTATTTGTCAACATGTTTGACCCTCTTTACTTTTCCAATACAGTGGAATCATAGCCCTGCTCATGCTCATAGTATCCATCCTTGAAACTTTACATTGGTCTTCAAAATATTATTTACATATCTTTAAAGTGACATGGAAATCCTACCTCATGGTATATGGAAAGCATATTTATCGAAAATAAATTCTTGTGCATTCACTAGTAGGGCTTTGACCTTAAGCTTGGCACTAGGAATTCTTACAAGAAATTTACATATTACACATGGGTCATTCTATCTTGCCATCATATCAATTTATTTATAATTTATACATAATATCATCCAAAACTTCAAAGGGTCAAAATTACCCAGTATTACAATGCATTTTTTATTGGTTCTTGTTGAAATTTAGCAAAACAAATTTTATGGTTTTGATCAATCTCATGTGTTTCATGATTTTTAAGGTTTGAAGTCCATTTAAAATTCCCCAACCCTTTAACTATTTTTCAAAGCTTCATTGCACCAAGAAAAGTTATGTGCAATGAATTAAATATTTGTGCTCAATATTGAGTTGAATTAAATATTTGTGCTCAATATTGAGTTGATACTTGTTATTTAAAAATAATAATAATTGCACCAAGAATATCAAAGTGCATCTACAACTTGGGTAAATGTGTTACATTTATAACTTAAATAAACTAAATTAAAAAGATGGAAAAATAAGAAATAATAATAATTATAAACTAAAAAAAATTCATAATAGTTATAAAAATCTATTTTGAACACAATCTATTATAAAAATCTATTGTGAACACAATCTACTCATATAAATAAAATACAAAATTATATATAAAGTATGAAGGGTGGTATGGTTTTTGAATTTGTTAATTACGAAGCATAATTATAGTCAATTATAAGAAAAAAACATATTATATAGAACCAGTTTTTAATGGTTGGCTGTTTAATGAAACGAAGATCTATGTTGATGGTTTAATATAATCACTTGTAATATATTAATTTAATTTCAGTGAACTTTAATCACCATCATCATTTTGATTTTTAATTGAATTTCAATAAACTTTAATCATCATCATCAAGCATTGAATCTTTTTAATTGATATACAAAATATAAAATACATTCAATAAAATTAATATATTTATTTATAATTTAGTTTGTAGAGATGTGTACGGTAATAAGGGCAAAACAAAGTTTTTTAATACAACCTGTCTCTTTGACATTATGTATACACCAACCTTATCCACAATGAAATAGTATGTCAATCATATTATAGAATATATTTTCTGTCTCCCATACGCCTGTTCTTTTTATGGATCCTCAAGGGCCAGTGAATACGTAATCAAGTAGAATTATTCCAGGCCTGTTCTCAGTTTCATTAGACTTATTCTTCGGCGTTCTGAGGTGAAACTCTGTGATTCTGTGGGTCTGGATGGTAACATCAAATGTAAAACAATGTCAATATACAAATTCCTGGTACAGAACTTTGTTTTTTGTTCGCTGTAATACTGTCCATGGATTGTTTGATTTGACCTAAAATCTAGGGTTTCCAGAGACAGTCTCATGATTCGTTTTTTTGTCTGGATTTGCACTGATGTTTCTTGACATATATATATATATATATATATTTGATTGAACGAGACGCTTGTGGTGTTTGGTTGCGAGATCCTGCGTGCCCGGCTTTCACAAACATAAACATCACAATTATATGAACTGGAAGTCAATGGAATTTGTTAATGTCATTAGGGTTGCCCAGATCAGGGACGCGGCGGCCATTGACTGCCTCTGCGATTAATATTACATGCAAGAGGCAACCAAGATGGCGCGCGGCAACCCGGAGGCCGTCCGTTCAGTCTATCAAATAATCATACGCCTCACCGTTCTGCGAGCAGGTGGATTTTTTTATTTATTTTTAATAAAAGTCAACCCCATCGTATTTTATTTTTTTTATTCAGTAGAAATTTTATCAAAGTTTGTTTTTTTTTTTGATTATGAAATTTTGTTTTATAAATTTTGATTATTGTGTGGAGAGGCTCATTTTACAGTGCAGTATTAGGTTGATGTGTGATTCCGTGTCTAAATTCAATTTGGAGTTGAAAAGTGTCACTTTTAAATAATAATAAAAAAAATTAAGTAAATGAAAATTGTATATGTTCGCTTTAACCTTTTGCTCTAAAAAAGATTAAGGAAAAAAGGTTTACACCTCGTGGATTTGATCCCTCATACTTACTAAAATGAGTGCTTACTAAAATGGGAGTTAAGATGGATCTATACTGATTTTAAAAGATCTAGATTATTAAAGTTTTTTTAAAATGATTAAAATAAAACATGTTTTTATTTGGCATAAAAAAAATACATTTACCTAAAAAGTTAAACTTGTAATTTATTAATTTATTAATATCTAAGACTGTAATTTATTATTTTATTATTTTACTTTGAATGAATGTTACACTAATTATATAGTAATACTTAATTATTTTTGTGTCTTTTGTATGGTTAAAGTTTATTTAAATTAAATTTTTAGTTTAAGTATTTATGATTTTGAAATTTACAATTTAAAAAAAAAACAAAAACTCTTTTTAAATTTTTTTCAAAATTATTAATTCAACAAATAAATTTTCCATTTAATGAACAATTAATCTTATTCCAATTAAAAAACAAAAATTCTTTTTGAATTTTTCTTCAAAATTATCAATTCAACAAATAATTTTGCAATTTAATGAACTTATAATCTTATTCCAAGTGGAACTATGAATAAATTTGTTTGTTTTTTTTTCATTTGTTCTACTTAAAATTAAAATTAGATTATCTATTTTTTTCAAAATTTAATATCAAAATAATTGAAAAAAATTAATACAATAAAACTATAAAATATTTAAATCTTAAATACATCATTTTATATTAAACATATTTCTTTCCACCAAAATTTTACTTTCAATATATATATATAATGTCCCTTAAATAAATAAGTTTACAAATATCAAGATAAGTTGGAGATTAGATATGGGAATTGTATTCCACAATAAAGAAGATAAGTGGATTCATTGCTTCCTACAAATCAACACCTTTAGAGGTTGCTGGCTAGGCAACACTATTGGTTTTTTCCTTATTTACTATAGTTTTTTTGGTTTTTGCTTCAACCTCCTAGATATCACCATTCACCATTGATTGCTTCTAAGCCTCATATTGCATTCATAATGCTATCATATGTATGGTGTATTCTACTTACCTTTTACATGTCACTAGGTGGATTCATAAGGCTATCATATGTATTGTGTATTCTACTTACCTTTTATATGCCACTAGGTTTATCATTTTTTAAATATTTGAAGCTTTTGCTTTAGTAATAATCTCGGTTGGAGATCCAAGGAGACAATCCCTCATCAATGTGAGTGCTAGAGGTGTTGCTTCTTTTTCCTCTTAACTTGTCCTTTAGAGATTTCCACTTAAAAGTGTCTTTGGTATGCTTATGCTCTAAGCCTTGTATTGTATGTGGAAACTTTTTCCTTGCTCGTAAAGGCCTCTCCTCTATGGCTATTGTGTTCTTACACTTACAAAGGTAACCCTTACAAATGTCTTACACCACTTTGGCTATTGTGTTCTTACACTTACAAGGGGATAC
>ML789475.1:209429-222436 GCA_009831015.1 Picea engelmannii | reverse complement strand
AAGTTAGCCAAAAAATAGTTCTTCTTTGGATTCTCTAACACCTGCATGAGATGTGAAATGTACTCCTCCTAGGTAGCACTATAAACCAATATATCATTAAAATATACTATAACAAATTAATATAGATATGGGCGTAATACATCATTCATCAGTATCATAAATTTGGTTGGTGCATTACATAAACCAAATGGCATGACCAACCATTTGTAAAAACCTTGCCTTGTCTTGAAGGTAGTCTATCATGTGTCTTCTTCCTTGACACGTACCTGGTGGTATCCCAATTTAAGATCCATCTTGGTGAAATATTTTAAGACACACCCAATGGGATGTAAGAGACACCCAAGAATAAGCCAAAACAATTGAGACACACCCAATGGGATGTAAGAGAAGATATGTGGTATTCTTCATTAGCATCAAGTATCAAGCATCAATCTTGATAAACATGCACCAAAATTTGAGAGTATGTTGTAAAGGTGACCAACAACATTAACTCAATGTATGAGAAAAGGTCCCATGTGATGCATCCTAGGAGCCTAACCACTAGTGCAAAAATATATCTAGTCGAGATTTGGTAGGGTTGGATTTGCATCACCCACTAGACCAATATTTGCAAAGTAATTAAATACAAATTGATAAGAAACATTTGCAAAAATTATTACGAAATATTGTAACGTCCCCAATATAATCATGTTTTAATTAATTATTATTGTAGATATAATGTGTGGCCAAGACCAAGTGATGTATATGCGAATTGCAATTATGAATTTTAATAATAAATTGTGATGTCAGTTGTTGGGGGATATGGACAAATATGGGGGTTGAATTAATCCACAAGAGGGGGGAGGTTATAAGAGAATGTCTAAGAGGGGTCCAAGGGGGAATTACCCATGTCTATTAATTCAACCCACTTCCTAAATGTTCTATTGGTATATGAACCTTCTATTTTGTTGTTGAGTGTTCCCAAAACCCAATCATTGAATGCATGTAAGAGGGTGGGCGTGATAAGTCACATCCCATAGTTATTGGGAGGATGGGATTTGAGTACAATTAGCTTGGGGAAGTGTGTCAGTCAAGCAAGCAAGCCAAAGGAGAGGAAATTTGTATGAGAGTTACAACAATTTTAGACAATCAATGTTTTTGGCATGAACAACAAGCGAAGAGAAAAAAATAAGAGCTTGGAGCCAAGGAAAAAATGGAGGACGAATTTTGGAGTGTTTTTGGAGCAGAAGAATAAAGAACTAGGTTTTCAAGCATGAAGATTGACATCCTGTATGAGTTGAACTATAACAACAAGTAATTGTTGTCATTTTTCCTGGTACTTTTGCTAGTATTGAGCTCCCTTGAGTTTCCCAATAGTGAGATTCTTGGTTACCTATGCCAAAGAGACCCTGATAAATGAATGGTACACTCGATGGGATGAGATCAATGAAGGGGTACATTCCTTGGGTTGGATAGGTCAAGAGGAAGAGATATGGTGGAAAATCAGGATAGTTGTAGGAGAATACTAGTGGGTTGTGGGTTTTTTTGAGTTGTGAGTGGGCAGTGAGAGACCACCCTCTTTTTTCGATTTCTAGCCCCATCTCAGGGGCGAATTTTTGTTGAGATTTGGAACAACAAGTCTATGGTTGGGTGGAATGTCCATCCCAAGTAGCTAGTTGCGCAACCATTTTAAAATATAAGTGTTTTATCTTGTTTCTGTGTTGCATAATGAGTTTAATTGATGTGTAGTAACTTTGTGTTCGAGAATGATTTATGCTTATGCGTTGAGTTATTTAAAATACATTCATGTCATTTTTAGCATGTTGTAGATGCATTTAATTATGATATAAAAAATAGTTAAATTTGTGTGTAATTCGTAGCTGGTAAGCTACATGAATTTAGTTAGTAGAAAAAATTATATTTTATGTGTTTTTCACATAGGAATGATCCTCAGTTTAGCTAGGGGTTGTTATAGATTGGTATCGAAGCTTATGGTTCAACATTGTACTTGTATGGGCTAAGAACCAGTGTGAATTTGGTAAAAATTCATTGTTACAGACTTGTTATGTGACAAATTTGGGGAAAATAATGAATTCTAGAGTGAAATCCCCAAATTTGTAAACCATTTAGTTTGAAATTGCCTCATAACCCTCTCATTGGTGATCAATGGTGTCAATCTGCAGAGTTGCGGAGATAAAATTCGACTTGGAAGGTCAAATTTCATGTTTTAATTTCCATTGTAGAGTTGGATGAAGTTTGATGAATCGACAGTCGAAATCACATTTGATTTCGAGATCAACAACCCAAATTCATCATGAATGGATTTAAAAATTTATAAGGTTTTCGTAGTTTGGCAAGGTATAGCAGATCAACGACCAAGATTCGTTTTCGATAGTTGGGAAAATAAGACAAATCAACAGTCTGGATTCGTTTTTAGTTGTTTGGAAGTTGGAGAATATCAACGGTCAAGATAATTTTGAATGGTAGATCGACAATTCAAATTCATTTGGGACTTGATAAAAAAATTCTAAGTGTTGGAGTTGGCCAAGATAATTCATCGATGGTCAATGGTTGGGTCAGTCGAATTGGCAAAGTGTTTCAATCGCCAACGAAAATTGTCAACGGCCAATGGTCGGGTCAGAAAATTTGGTGAAGTGTTTTGTTCACCAATAAAAATCACTGACGATCTATGGTCAGGTTGATTGTTTTATCAAGGTGTTCACTTGACAAGAGGAATCAACGATCGCAGACAACCGATGATCGGGTCGACCAATTCGACGAGGTGTTTGGGTTGTCCAAGGGAAACCATCGATGGTCCATGAAGAAAAGAGGAGGATGACGTGCCATGCCACATCAACATCCACATATCATTCCATGTAAAATAATTTGACACCTCATGAGGTGTGTCATGCCACATCATCATCCATGTGTTAGGCCACATCAATAGTTTCCACATCAGTCAAGAAATGGCCAATGGATTAATAAGGTGTTTTCGTATGCCAATAGAGATGGTCGATTGTCGATTATTGGCTTGGTTGAATTGGAAAAGTATTTCATTCATCCCATAGAAATCATTTTTGGTCGATGGTTGATTGTTGGGTTGATCGGTTTAGTGATGTCTCTCAAGTTGGTCGCTGAAGGAAAGGTTCGATGGTCGGGTTGATAGTTTTGGTAGGGTGTTTCTTGCACCTAAGGGAAAATGTCGATCGTCGATCTCCGATAGAGTTTATCACAAAGGCTGATATCTCTTTCAATTTTGAGATCAATGAATCATATTAAAAGGTTGTTATAATAGTAAAAAAGTCAAATTTCTATGTATTTTTTCAAATTTTTGAAGGCCTTGAACTTGTGAGGTGATTTTGAGGCCCTAAACAATGTTTTTAAGAAATTAATTTTAAAAAGAATGAGGTTTACCTTTGTATATTAAATAAAATAACTTAGAGATACCTATCCAAATATCTACTCCATGCGCAAAACCGATCTCATATGAGAAAGTTACAGCTAAAATCATTAAGGTAAAATTTCAACACCAATTTACTTCCATAGGGCATAACTCCTTGCTCAAAAATCCGTTTGAGGCACATGAATAGTCTATGGAAATATTATGAACCATAGAAGAAATCCATGGAGCCATATTTGAAATTTGGGTATAAGAAAATGTGCAAGAGAAAGAAGACACTTGTAGCATACAGGGATAAAATGGGAAAGCAATTTAATCTTCTTCAGATCATAACTTTCATCTTGAAGCTCAGATTTGAGAAAACAAATAGTTGTTGGAAAGGCATTGGGAGAAGAAGACATCTATCCACATAGAATTTTGAATTGGGTGCTAAAATTTTATTAGAAAATAATAAAGTAAATTATGCAATAGTAAGAGAGTGGAAATTGCATCATGTGAATGTTGTAACTTTTCACTCATAACTCAAAATGAGGTGTGAGTATAGCCGTTGGAGATTTGTTTCAGAGAAGAAAATGTCTAAGGAATCATATTTTGAATTGGTGATCTATATCTTGAGGGATAATATCAGAAAGGCTTGAATGACGAGAGAGGAGGAGAGAAAACATACAAATTTGCCATGAAATTAATCACAAGAACATTGATGAAAATCTAAGAACTGAATACACCAAAAAATAAGAGAGAGAGAGAGAAGAAGAAGGATTCCATTAAGAAAAAAACATTACATGCAACGAGGCCAATTTTGGGACCTCTCCTTTCCGACCTTCATTTTCTTCCTATTTCCTTTTTATAAGGTGTCTTTTTGACGAAGTCAATTTTGATTAGGTTTGACTCTGTCAATTACATATTTTTACATAAAAATTTGAAGTTATGAATTATACATCGGAACTAAGACTATAAGCCCCACTAAGATTCAAATCAATCCTCCCCCCTTAAAAAATGATGGTCCCCATCATTTCACCCATGCTAAAAAAAAGAGACTTCATTATGTTCATCGCACCATCATGATTACAATGTGTCGAGTGCCAATGAAGAGAAGGGTTCTGTGTGGTTAACCCATAATCGTGGGTTTATAGATGATCCATAACCAAGTTGGAAATGGAAATCTTGTTGTTGATGTCGATTACAATTTATGGGGTATTTTACATGAGTAAAAAATTATAATAGTAATTAAGAAATCCAAAAAAATTAAAATTGAAATGAAAAAAAAAACTTTGTTCATGGTGGAAGACCTCTGGCTGCAATTTTGTTCATATCTTTTGATATAGATGATGAAATCAAATTCTATTGAAGACCCATTTGAGGTATCGAAGAGATATTTCCAATGATATAAGATAATTTCTCTATTGTATCCTGTGGAGTGATAAAAATCTTCCTGAACCCCAAGGGATGCACAACCACATCGTTTTATAGACCTTTTTTACTTCAATCAATCATATCTCACAAACCAAGAAATGAAATAAAATTCCTTAAAAAAACCATTTGAGACAACAAAGAATCCTTTAAATTGATCTATAGTATGCCCTCCAAAATGATATGTAGAGATCTTTCCACATGTATAAAGTTTGCAGAAGATAGTTTCCCTATATTCCATCCATTATGGTGCTCCTATGGCGGCCATATAGTTGTGGGTAAGATGAGAAAGGGTTGGAATGAAGTCGCCCAACCTTCCATATGTTGCATGTATATTTTTTAAGCCATAAATGGTTGCATGAATCTGCAATAACGTTGAATATGAAAGAACTAAGTGCAGAGGGCCATAAAGGATGCTAAGGGTTTGTAGAGAACCTTGGGTTGTTGTAGAGGCCATGGAACCTCTGTGGGAAGCATGGAAACCCTACACATGTTTTGAAAATTTTGTAGACCAATGGATGTAGTGAATCCATACAAGTATTCTCCTACAATGGTGAACAAAGTTCCGAGGGAAGAAAAAACATGTAATGCCCCTGGACCAAATATGATACTAACAATGTATGGCCTAGCAAATGGACTCTAAGAGTACCAAAAGGAGGTTGGAGATTGTTGCAAATATTTGAACCCAAAATATGCTTCAAACCCTAGTTCCCATGGAGTAGTAACCCGCTCTTATACCAATGATCTAGATATTGAGGGTTAAGATCCAAAAGGCTTGAATGTCAAGAAAGGAGGAGAGAAAACATACAAATCTACCATGAAATTAATCACAATAACATTGGTGAAAATACAAGAACTCAATACACCACAAAATTATGAGAAATATAGATATTTGGAGAAGAAGGATTCCATTAAGAAAAACCACTACATGCAATAAGGCCAATTTTGGGACCTCTCCTTCCCGACCTTCACTCTCTTCCTATTTCATTTTTATAGGGTGTATTTTTGACGAAGTAAATTTTTATAAGGTTTGACTCCGTCATTTACATATCTATCAAGTTCCCTTTTACATTAAAATATGAAGTTATGACATATATATCTGAACTTAGACTATAATCCCCCCTAAGATTCAGATCATTTGGTGCATTGTGTTCTTCATGATCCCTTTTTATGTGGTTTCCATGTAGTAATGATCATGAGTTCATCTGGGGGTTGTTACAAATACATACATGCAAATTAAACAAGGCATAAATAAATTATCATAACTATCATTACTATAATTGTATTAATGTCTCTCATTTGGTGGCTTAATAGGAGGAAATGGTAAGTTATTGATGGGCCACCAATATTCCATGCTCACATATGGACATTGTAGCATATCCAAGTCATGCTCCATTGGGTTGAGCATATCAATGAAAACCCATAATACATTTTGTCTTGTATGTGCCATTGGCCCATTTTGGATATCAACAAGTCCCATCTTCACATAGGAGAGGTGGTGGATGGAAAGGGAGTGAGAGGGGGAAATTCATCAGGGACAATGTTGGGAAATCTCTCAAAAAATAGGCAACACAACTTATAATTATAAGGGAATTCTTTCTTGCCACCAATACCAAAAAAAAACATGCAAGATCTAATGCATACTGGAAATATATCAAAATGATTGCACTCCACTTATAAAGGGTGTGTCTATCTATATTCTAATAAACATAAAATAACAACCTATGGTCTATGGGATCATCATTAGTAAGATTAGGGATAAATGCATTAAGGATAGACATGACTTCCTTCACATCCTTATGCACAAAATTGGATGTCACTAGATGTCCCCAAAAAATCCTATGTGTCACTGCAAAAACTATGTCTTTGTTAGAATAGGTGGGAATGTAATGAACTATGATAAGCATTCTATGCCATGAGGAAAATAATGGAAATTGGGAGCATCCTACCTCCTCCTAGATAGTTCAGTAATGAAATAGATGGCATCCTTTGATGGTCTGAACTAATTGTTAACCACAACATGAAATATTTGGTTCCCTTGATCCCATAAACTAATAAGTCATTGTTGAATCTATTCTTTATCTTCAATGAAATTCCATACTCATCTTATTTTAAGTGGAAAATATTAAGAAGGATATAATGTGACTCCTAAGAAAGAGAGTGTTGGATGTGCTCCCATGCCCTCTTGCATGGATGCCACCTCCTCACCATGTGGAAGTGCTCTACCAGTTGACTAATAAAACAAAAATGTTAGAATATTAAACCATATAATTTTTAAATTAATAAATTAATAAGAGTAATATTTGAAAACATAAATTATTAATTTACAAAAAGATCGTCGGTGCTTAATTTTTGTTATGGTGCACGAGTGTGCTATTAAATTCAAGCACACCAATACTCTTATATTAAAATGGTGCACCATTTCGTTTTACAACATCAAAACACCTACGTCATCCCAAAATACATTCCTAGTGGTATGTTAGGAACTAATGAGAACATGGGTGTGGTGCACGAACAATACACTAGAACACTATACGTTCTATGGGAGGGAATCAAAATGTGAAATTATCACAATAGTTATGTTCCACACACACAAACATAAAGAGAGAGAGAGACTATTGTTATGAGAATTCCACATTTGATTTCCTCTCATTGAACATATAGTGTGCTAGTGTATTGTTCATGCACCACACATGTGCTCTCTTTGCTTCCTGTCATACCACAAGGAGTGTGTGTGTGTCACTGGTATGAATACATATTTCATTGGTGTTGCCACATAACTAGATCACCAAAATCGTGATCACAAGAAAATTATTTACTAGCCTTCATAGGGTGCATAAAAATACTAAAGACACATTGTTACATACTCTCATAGTGGTGCATTATGATCCAAGTATTGCATAATAAGAATGTGTGAATGGAATTTTAGTGCATCATATGTTCTATAGGACAAATCATAGTTTGTGCTTCTCATGGTGGTGGCACTCCACATGTGTGTGCATCTCTGTGTGCGTGCATGCACACCACTAAGATGGACACATGTTTCATTGGCATTTTCATGCCAAATGTTTTCCAATACATAACATTTGCACCAAATTCAAGATGAAGGAAAAACTAATTACCTCCATTCATATGGTGCATCAAAATACTAAAAATGCACCATGTCGATGCATAAGCATTGCTATTGCACCAATATTCGGTATGCTAAATTTTAAAATCATGCGTTGGTTAATGGTGTGCTAATAAAAACTCCAATGTACCACCACTGGAATGAACAAAAAAGAAAATAAATGAAATTCTTAAGGATAAAAAGAACACAAATATAGTCAAAATGCTTAAATATGGAACTTAAGGAGTAACTTAGCTCTGTCCTTAGTCCTACGAACCCATAATGTTGAATATAGAATAAATGAAAGTTAGGATTTGTTAGGGAAGAAAATAATGTGCAAGAATATAGATGAAAATAATCAAAGGAGGGAAGTCAATATAAATTTGACTGAGAAGGCACACTGGTGCTACAAATGAGAAAATTAAGCACTTATGGTGAGTGAAAATCATTTCAGAATTATATATATATATATATATATATATATATATATATATATATATCCACTCAAACTTTTATTTGTTGAGTTAATTTTGAGGCTCAAACTTTGGAAGATTTAATATTTGATGATGGGTTTGCTTTCATGCATGGAACTCAAATTATAGGTTCTAATCCAGATATACATTATATGCTCAACACTTGTTAATCTGATAAAAGATATGAACATGATTTGATATACTAATTATTTATAAAGACTTTTGTTAACTACCACAGTTTGAATCTTTGTGAGCTGAAAGTTATTTCTTACAAAGGATTCATAACCTGATGCAGTCAAAGAATTAAGATACTAGTGAAGCTTGATATGCAAATGCATTGTGTTAACCACAACAACACTAATGCAGAGATTGTTAGTTGGAAATTATCCAAAGGCTCTGATTAATTATAGTAAAGGGTATGAAACGAAATAAAATATTTTACTTGTTTTGTTTATATATATAGGATCAAACCCTCTCATTATATCACTTTCCATACATTATTTCACGAAGTCCAAAATCGTATATCACTTTAATATCATTTTTTCCCCTGTTATATAAATGAAAATTATTTTAAAAGAAAAGTTTGAGGGCAATTTGGCATATACAGTTTGTTTGATGATTACTTGGCATCCGTTTGMAAATATAAATGAACARAAATTTATAAGCTAAGAACATATTGAAAGTAAATGAGTTTCAAGCAAAATTGATGGATTGAGAACATTATCATGCATTCATTTCATTCATTTCACTTTTCATAAATTGCAAACCACTTCATCTCTCCCAAATTCATTATTTATCCCATGTTCTAAGTAATTATTAGTTTGTGGAGACATAAGTGAGGCATAGTTTTGCAAAACACGTATATATGCAAAGGATATTGTGGAGTTCTTATTTGATCGTTCCCCTTTTGCTTCAATTTTCCTTTGTTGCTTGCATGCTTGATTGTTGGTTAATTCATAGCCATCATTAAATTATATGTTTTGCAAGATAATATTTGATGTTTTATTAGTTGTAAGTTGTATGTATTGACCAAGTATTTATGATTATCTAGATTGATTTCTTCAGCAGAAGCAATTGTAATGAAGTAAACAAAGAAGGATAGCCTCCTATAAAAATATTTTTTCTGAATTATGTTATGATATTACTTTTATTTTGTTGAATTATTGTAACTTCGAAGAATATTCTACTTATATTTGAGTCATTATTGTATAGATAAAATCCCCTTTTGTGGATTGATCAAGTCGGGTCTTGTATAAGACCAAATCCCCTTTTGTGGATTGGTCAACATGTATTTGTATGGTGGTATTTGTCAAGTTGACCTCTAGTAATTGTAAAGTGGTTTTAGCCACTTCTAGGAGAAGTCAGCTCCACCAAGTGAAGAGTCACAACCCTAGAGCCACCTCAGAACTTGTATTTATATGTGAGGATGGTGTCTCATTTGAACACACTCATCACACTAACTCTGTAGCTATGAAGAAGTGCACAAGTCTTGGAGGAGTAGCTATTGCAATTGGGGGTGACGTCAAGGAGGGATCTTGGTCTATTTCTTGGTTAAGTGGTGCACTTCTCTTCCTAGTGAAAGAGTAGAGGAGGATCTTATGTTCGGTATTTGGTTTATCTATATTGGGGAAGTTTTTGCTGGGTTTTCTTCCCCGTGAGGGTTTCCCAGGATAATATGTGTGTCTTTATTGTTTATGTGATTGCCTCTCTTTCATTGATCTTATTTATGCAACTAATGTGCTAAATGTTTATAAAGAACCGTAATTGCTAGCTATATAAGTAAAAACATCAACATGGTATCAGAGTAGGCTTGAAAGAGACCAACTCACAATCCATTTTTCAGTATTGCAGCTGCTGCAGAATTAGGGTTTCTGCATAAACCCTAAATGTGGTGTTTTCCCTGTTTAAGGAGTATGTTGGGGGAAGTAACCACATCTAGGAGTTCTCCCTATGAGGGTGCATCTAGTCTCTGGATCAAAATTATGGAATTTGAAGTTTGAAAAAAATAGGGTTTCCTCATAACACCCTAAGTTGTAGTTGCAGTTGCAGTTGAAGTACCAGTTGCAGTTGCAGTTGCAGTATCAATTGAAACTGCAGTATCAAGTTGCAGTTGCGGTCCCAGTTCCTTCATGCCAATTGCAACACCAACTGCAGTACCAGTTACAGTGAAAGTTCTTTTTTGAAGTGTTGGGATTGATTTTTATTGTCCTAGTGTGCCTTACCCTAACAATCTCCAACTAATTTTAAGTTACAAGGTGAAGAACATTTGAAGTTTTAAAGGTTCATTATTGCTTGTCACTATTGTCGGATGGTGCCACTACCTGTCGATGCTATCAGAGGTATGTACTTACATATGTTTAAAATGTATCATTATTTTAAAGGGTACTTGCAAGAGAAAGGATATTTTGTCTAAGAAACAATCACATATCCATAAGATCTTAGATCCAACACATTCATAGGAACTGTGCGCCCCATGTGTGATTACTTTGATATGCCTCTACTTGTTATGGCATTATTATGATCTTATGAATATCCAAGTTTCATTTTCATTTTTGAAGTTATCATACTAACCATTGGTCAAAATTAAAGTCAAAATATTAGATTGATTAAATTTGAGATTATAGAGTCTATTCCCTAACTCAGATTTATGTCAAGATCACATATTGTCTTAGTACAGAGAACATGTTGAAGAAAATACTTGTCATCTTGAGTGAAGGAGACTCAGAAGAAAAACAATAACACTCATTCTTGAGGACAAGACTTCAGGTTCCAAGTTTGATTGATTAAATTGATAAGATTCAAATTTGCACATATCAAGTTTGATAATTGCTAAACACTATAGTTGTGATATCAATCTTTCAAAAGTTTTATTATTGAATACTTTGTAGCATGTGATCACTATTGAGATAAATGCTTACTGTAATCATTCATTAGATATAACTAACATCTCCTCTAGGAGAAACTTCTTGTTTTGTTTCCAGGTTACCATGGAGGAATGATTGATCACAACACTAAAAGAGTGTTTCTCTCATTCCTTATTATTGTATTTCTTACTTTTTACCCTTGTTTCAGGAAGGTCAGGAGTGATAGCTCTAAAGGAGTTACTGTGAGAATTTTTCTCACTATTGTTTTTATTATTATAAAGAGAATTAATATTCTTGTCTATTGTTTCACCCTTGTTGTTCTTATTCCGAGAAATTCAGAGGTGATAACCTTGAGGGAGCTATAGTGACGATTGTAGGAGGAAATATATATTAGATGAGACATGGAGTATGGAGACTCAAAGTGAGCCTGATCTCAGAGAGGATTAGATGGTAAAAAGAGCCATCTTCCAAAACAGACAGACATATGCCATGAGTTGAGAAGACTAGATAGTAGCTTTAGAGACTTCTAGGAGATATGAAATCTCCTGGGAAGATTCCCTTGTTTCAGTGACAGAGGAGGAATCCAGTCAGAAGGACTGGGATATAGATATTTCCTTGAGACTAGAAGGGAAATCAATAGTGATGTCCAATATTGATCTAACATAACAAGCATGTTGCATATAACCATATAAAGATGTACAAATCTTGATTTGTATCCAGAGGATTCTTCTAGCAAGAGGGAGAAGACTATGACAAGACACTTGCGCCAGTAATCGAGGAAATAGTTCCAGTGTTCGTGAAGACATCCAGAATAACCATGATTCTGATACATTATGGGATTCATAGGGAGCAGTCCCTGTATTTGAGATTGAGTTGCCTCCATGAAAGAAGAAAATCTACCTTCAGTTTCAGATGAGGTTGTTTCCATGATAGAACAGAGGAGATACTCTTAGAGTTCAAAAACTACAGTGAGAATAGAGCAATCATTCTCATCTTTAGAAATAACAGTTGTAGGTGCAGAGACTTGGTTCTAGAAGGAATAGTTGCATAAAAAGTAGAGGACATACTCTCAGGCAGTGAAACAAATAGTGCTTTGCAAAAATCACATAGAACCAACACATGATTATGCAGATTGAGTTATGTACCAGGTTGGTACAATGTGATGTGGAAATTTTGGTTTCGAAGTACATGACATGAAGACTCATGTATGCAAGTTAAAGCAAGCTACAAGAGCTTGGTATGGAAGGATTGATAGTTTTCTAATGAGCTTGGGCTTTACCAAGAGTAAAGTTGATCCCAACCTTTACTTCAAGGTTGAGAATGATGGAGCAGTTATATTGTTGTTATATGTGGATGACTTATTCATGACAAATGACAAAAATCTCATAACATATTGTAAGTAGAAGCTTGTTGCTGAAGTTGAAATGAAGGACCTACGCCTAATGCACTATTTCTCAGGTATTGAAGTATGACAGAGACCAGAAGAGATTTTCCTTAGTCAAGGAAAGTATGTTGTAGAGCCATGTCCACTCCTATGGAGATGAATATGAATTTATTGGTTGATACTTCGTCAGAAATAGTTGATGTTACTCTATACATACATATGATTTGGTTCATTGATGTACCTGATGAATACTAGACTAGATATATGATTTACTGTGAACACCTTTAGTTAGTATCTGGTTTAGCCCAGACGTGTTCACCTTGTAGCTACAAAGCATGTGATGAGATACCTTAAGGGTAAAGTGGACTATGGCCTATGTTATACTGGA
>ML789475.1:178500-206988 GCA_009831015.1 Picea engelmannii | reverse complement strand
ACAGAAGGGAAATTCAGTACGACCATAGATTTGGAGAAGGTACAGGAGGGTTATCTTGGAAGCCCTTCGGAGTTCAAAAATTGGGAGAAGCGGGGTGCGCAAAGGCATAAATGCTCGAAACCCCGAAGTCTCGAGGGAGATCTACACCGCATATCTGGAGAAAAGACCTTGACTGTTGGATCAAGTAGAAGAGCAAATTGTAATTTCGGGAGTTCGGATGTTGGGAGAAGTGGGATGTGTTGTGGCAGAAACTCCCGAAGTTCGAAGTTCCGAAGCGAAAGAGTAGACGTGGTGGGGCTGGACGACGTCACTAGTATTCCGCCATGTGGCATCCTTAGTGAGCAGGGTTAGTGGGGCCTGAGTTTACATAACGTATTTATGGGTCGAAGGACCCACAGCGGCGTTGATCATGATACATCAAGATTAATGACCAGGAGACATTACGGGGACCCAAGTTGCACGAAAGATAATTATCCAAGGCGGTCCCACAATCCAAACCGTGGTTTCACTGAGGTGTTACGTGTCAACGTCAGGAGAATTGTAGAATGAAGGGAAGGTTACTCCAAAACCACCGTTGCATGCCCCCACAACTGGGAAAACATTAAGTGATGTAAGGTGACGTCGCCTAAGGTGACGTGGAAGTGTTCGGGGTCTGCGGATGTGAAATGTTCTAAATTCTCGAAGTACCAGAACTCAGACGCTTGATGTTCCACAACGAGTGTTAGCTGTTGGATGTTGGGTAGATGTGGACGGTTGATCCGCCCTACTTTGCGATTTTGTTAGTCCAAAATTAGGGAAGTTGTTGTGAAGTGCTTTGAAACCTCCCGAAATGTGAAGTCACAAATCGCCCTTTTTGCTAAGCGAGTGGTCACAACCCACGATCACATGGGTTGGGGATTAAGAGAGAAGGGGCTAGAACCCGAAGGATTGTTACAGAGCCGAGCAGAGCTCGGAAAATTCATGAAATCTGAATGTTTTCTTAATTCAAATTTGTTTATGAATGTTGTGGGATTTGTTAAGGAATAATGGCCTGACAAATTCCAGTTGTCTGCAAATTGTATTTGCAGAAGTTTAGCGAGTGCCAGAACCGAGTAGAATTGCCACTGAGTGAAAAAGAAATGGAAGAGACACAAAATGCTTCCAGTTCAGAGAATGAAGCTAAAAGGATGGATGTTCATTTGGGATTTGAAGGGTCGAATTCCAATGGGAATGGAGAAGAGATAGATGAGGAAGGGCATATGGTGAATATCATTGAATAATTGCAGAAACAAGCCCAAACTCACCAAACAGATAGCAGAAAGCTCAGGATAAACAAGGTGAATTCAACTTAAAGTTGATGAAGAGTCTGGATAGAATAGAAAATAAGTTGGACCAGGAGAGAGACTCAAGCAAAAGCGGGAGTCACCCGACTTCTGAGGGAAGAAGATCAAGGAGTGTTGGTAAAAAACCATCATCACTTCCAAGGTCGCTCCAAGAGGAGGGCACACAATAGTTCAACCCCATATCCTACCAGAAAGCATAGGAGATCTGGAGTGGATGAACTAAAGGGAGAAATGAACAAGATTAAGCCTCCAACATTTGATGGAGAACATAAGAAGGAGGAAGATGTTAAGACATGGTCACTTGGCATGAGGAAATATTTCCAACTGTAGAATTATTCCTCTCATGCAGAAGGAAGAATTGCAATGTATCAACTGAAGGGAAAGGCATCCATGTGGTGGGATCATATTGTGCAGGTGCAACACATTAGAGAGAAATATATCACTTGGAAATAATTCAAGAGATAGTTCGAGAAGAAATACTTGACTAAAAGATACTATGATAGAAAGATGAAAGATTTCTTTGAACTCAAGTTGGGCAGCATGACCATTGATGAATACGACCGAAGGTTTTTGGAATTACTAAAGTATGTTTCGTTCATCAAGGATGAGACTGCCAAGATTCAAAGGTATCTGAGTGGACTGCCACCTTCCATTGGGGACAATATCCAGTATGATGACCCAAAAACTATGGAAGAAACGATAAGAAGAGCGAAATGCTTATATGAGCAGCAAAGAGAGAAGCCTACTTTCCGGAAGGCTTGGAAAGACAAGAAGAAATTCAAGATGGATCAGAGGAAGAAGGGAACTAAGCCACCCTTTTTCAGAAACATTCCTCAAGGACAACCATCTTTTAGAGAGCCCAGGAAGGTTGAAGTAGGTGGGAAAATGCCAACACCACCACCTATGGAATGTTGGGGTTGCAAATAAAACCATAGGTACAGAGATTGCCCACACAGAAATGATAAAGTGAGAGCTGTCTACAATGTACAACAAGATGAAACAGTGGAGGACATGGGTAGTAGAATGCCAAGGATCTATGCAGCACTGGACAACAAGCAAGATGAATATCAATCGCACATGATTGAAGTGGAAGGTATGATTAACAACCAACCATTTACTATTTTAATTGATTCAGGGGCTAGCCATAGTTATATAGATCCTAGAGTGGTGGAAAGTTTTCATTTGTCGAGAATAAAACATGAAAATTCTTGGTTAGTTCAGCTGGCTACAAGAACCAAGAGGAAGGTCATTGAGTTGGTTAATTCCTGTCTTGTGGACATGAATGGACTGAGCACAAAGGCTGAATTGAATGATCTTCCTTTAGGTTCATATGAATGTCTAATTGGGATGGACTGGTTGGACCAGCACAATGCCATCTTGGACTGTCATAATAAGGAATTCACTTACCTGGATGAGGAAGAGAATCAGAGAACAGTCCAAGGAATTCCCAGAGCTATTGCTATCAGAGAAATCTCAGCAATGCAACTAAAGAAGTGCTACATAAAAGGCTGTCAATTATTTGCAGCCCATGTGGAGGAAGAATCTAAGGATGATATCTCAAAGATTGGAGATCATGCGGTACTAAAGGATTTTGAAGATGTATTTCAAGAGGTACCCGAACTACCTCCGAAAAGAGATATTGACTTCTCTGTAAACTTGATGCCTGGAGAAACTCCAATGTCGAAATATCCTTAAAGAATGAGCACGTTGAAGCTGATAAAACTACAACTACAGCTTGAAGAGCTTCTGAAGAAGGGGTATATACACCCAAGTGTGTCACCTTGGGGTGCCCCGGTCCTGTTCATGAAGAAGAAGGATGGGACGTTGAGATTGTGTATCAATTTCAGACAATTGAACAAAGTATACATAAAGAACAAATATCCTCTACCGAGGATTGATGACCTCTTCGATCAGTTGAAGGATGTGAAGATATTTTCGAAGATAGACCTCAAGTCGAGATATCACCGAGTAAGGATAAAGGATGAAGACATCAGCAAGACCGCCTTTAGAACAAGGTATGGTCATTACAATTTCACAGTGGTGCCTTTTGGGCTGTCAAACGCACCTGTTGTTTTTATGTGCCTGAAGAATGGTGTATTCAGGGACTACCTAGACAAGTTTGTCATAGTCTTCCTGGATGACATTCTGGTGTATTCCAAGTCGGAGGAAGAGAATGAACAACATATTAGGATGGTTTTGCAGGTGCTAAGAGAGCACCAACTGTATACCAAGTTGAGCAAGTGCTATTTTTATCAGGAGCAAATCCATTACTTGGGGCATATTATTTCGAAGGAAGGGATAGTTGTAGATCCTGAGAAGATTGAGGCCATCCGAGAATGGTCAATGCCAAAGAACGTGACAAAAGTCAGATACTTTATGGGTCTAGTTGGCTTTTACAGAAGGTTTATTGCAGAGTTCTCAAGGATAGCTCACCCTATCACTTCCTTGCAAAGGAAGGAGAAGAAGTTTCAATGGACATAGGATTGTGAGAGAATCTTCCAACAATTGAAGAAACCATTAACCAATGCTCCAATCCTGAGGATCGTAGATCCAAATGAAGATTTTGTGGTGTGCACAAATGCATGCAAAGAAGGACTGGGAGGAGTCCTCAGTCAGAATGGATTCGTAATCTGTTATGAATCCAAAAAGTTGAAAGAGCACGAAAGGAACTATGCAACTCATGATTTGGAGTTGGCATCCATAGTACACACTCTAAAGAAATGGAGACATTACCTCATGGTAAGGAGGTTCGAACTAAGAATAGAACATAACAGTCTGTAGTACTTGTTTGATCAACCAACCTTGAACGCTAGACAAAGTAGGTGGCTGGAGTTTCTCTGTGAGTACGATTTTGATATCAAGCATATCAAAGGGAAGGAAAATAAAGTGGTTGATGCACTCAGCAGGAGAGTGCATGGATTACATGCTACAACCATTAGCATGTACCGAACTGATATTAAAAGCATAATTTTGGAGGCTGCAAATACAGATTTGCAGTACAGGGATTTGGTAGCAAAGCTACAACAAGGTAAGATGCCATAGAAAGTGGAGAATTATAAATTGGAAACTGACGGAACACTTTTGTACAAGAAAAAAATTTATATACCTGATGTCTAGGACTTGAAACTTATGATTTTGCATGAAATGCATAATGTGCCTTATGTTGGACACCCTGGATATCAGAAAACTGTGGCAACAATCAAGAGCCATTACTTTTGTCCAGGCACGAAGAAAGAGATTGCAGAATACATTGCCAGATGTATGGAGTGCCAAAGGTTAAAGATGAACACAGGCACCCAGCAGGATTGTTGCAGCCTTTACCCATTCCTGAGTGGAAGTGGGAGGTAGTGACAATGGATTTCATCACAGGATTTCCTAGAACTGACAAGCAACATGATTCAATCATGGTGGTAGTTGAAAAGCTTACAAAAGCTACCCATTTCATTACATTAAAGACTGCTCACAAGGCAACAGATGTTGTTGATATTTTTATGAAGGAAGTGGCATGATTGCACGGAATTTCCAAGACAATTGTGTCTGACAGAGACCCGAAATTTACCTCAAATTTCTGGAAAGGGTTATTCAAGGGGTTCAGAACGAATCTAAACTTCAGTACAACTTATCATCCTGAGTCTGATGGGAAGACATAGCGGGTGAATCGAGTGATAGAAGACATACTAAGGATGTATGTGATGGACAAACCATCTAAATGGGAAGACTACCTACACTTGGTAGAATTCACCTACAACAATGGGTATCAAGCATTGTTGAAGATGAGCCCATTTGAAGCACTTTATGGTAGAAAGTGCAATACTCTAGTGAGATGGGATAATCTAGCTGATAGGGCACTAGCTGGGCCAGAGTTGCTCAAGGAAATGGAAGAACATATGCTAAAAATTAAGTAGAATTTGAAAGTTGCCCAAGACAGGCAGAAAAGTTGTGTTGATAAAAATAGAACCCATAGAGAGTTTAAAGTGGGTGACCATGTTTTCCTGAAATTAAAAGCCAATAGAAGTTCCCTGAAGTTGGGAAACTACGCCAAGTTGGTAGCCAAATTTTGTGGGCCATTTGAACTCCTAGAAAGGATTGGGCCAGTTTCATATATGCTTGCATTACCTGCATCCATGACTGTACATAATGTGTTTCATGTTTCATTGTTTAAGAAATATATACCTGATGCTAATCATGTTATCGATTGGAATGTGATTCGGGTGGAGCAAGAATGTGTCTTGCAAGTGCATCATGTGCGCATATTGGACCGAAAAAGCAAACAACTCCAGAATCTATCCATAGGGCTTGTAAAGGCCCAGTGGAACTGGTACGGTCCTGAGGACGTGACATGGGAGCATGAGGATGCTATGCAGGCAGAATACCCACATCTTTTTGAAGATTTTGAAAAGTTTGTTGATGTTGTGTAAAGATTTGCACTAAGGACAGTGCAAAAATAAGGGGAGGGGATTGTAATATCCCTCGGTAGTTCCCCAGTTATATTATGAATTGTAATCATGTTTTGTAGGTTGTTGAGTTGAGTATTGATAAGTTGATGGGCTTATGTGTTTATTAGGCCAGAGAGCCTAAGTGAAATTAAGGCCAGGAGCCTGATTTTGTATATTTAATTATGCAGATCATTAATATAATATATAAACATCGATGTGTGTCAATCGACCATGAAGAAAGAGTGATGGGGGACCAAGCTTCCATAGTATGGGTAAAGGAGAGGGGGCTGGGAGGTTGGAAGAGGGGCTAAGCTTGAGGGCTTAATTCCTTAGGAATAATAGTTTATTATTATTCCAAAGTGGTGTGAAAGGTATGGTTTTATCCTAAGTCCTGGGAGAGGCAACACATGCAGCCCCAACATGTGCAAAAGGGAACACATACTTGATGGAGTGCATGCAGCTTCATCATGTGTCAGCCCAGGCATGTGCAATTTAACCCAAGAATTGATCCGGGATGGGGGTTCGTCCTCCATTATGCTGTCGACTTTATGAACGGTTGGAGTTTGTGAACGACCTTTGCTTAATTTTCCCGTCACGCAATCCTAAAAACCAGAACCAGAAGTTGACTGGTGTATTCTTGTGAATTCCATGGCCTCTGTATTCGTCCTTTGCAATGTTCACGCACACACCTGAGACCCAAAATCCGTCATCTGAATCATTCTGTGAACCTTCCATACTTAGCCTGAGTTCACTGGAATCCTTCCAGAGAACCATTTTGTCTCTACACTGGACCTCTGCATAGCCATGGACCTTTGAAGCTGACCCGCGTCTTCTTTGAAACCTAAGCAATTGTCTATGTTGTGTGTGTTATAATTGTGGGTTGTTGTGTCGCAGTCCCTTGGCTGAGGGTGATTGTATACCGTCATTTGTTCCTTGTTGAGCCTTATTATCCTCCGTGTGCTAGAACAGAGCTGAAGAAGCAGGTTGTTAGGCCTGTGTGCAACAATCTCTCTAGGTGAGAGAGTGCGCAGAGGAAGTGAGAACTCCTGGAAGGAGTCTTGTAGCTGCCACAGAGATCGGAGAATTCGAGTYTGGTCTGTTGTTGAAGCCCAAGGCAAGGGAGGTTTAGAAACCAAAGGACTGTCTTGGTGAYARTGAAGGTGTATACTTCTRGGGTGGGATAGGCATGTGGGGAATGAGAGTCTGTGAGYAGTGGGCATAAGTGGCTCCTGGGAGAGAATCCTTCSTCATAAAYTGTGTGTMTTYYRTTGACCTTKCCTAGCCTAGRATTCYCTTGCYCGRTRGAGCTTAGTCYCAGCTCGAGGGTGACYTACTGCTGAGAGTGATGAGCAGCGCGATCTAAGGCTGGGAGGTTCGTGGAAGGTCTRCACGCAGTTGGTGGTGTATTACAGTTTCAAAGATAAGTATCATTATGTGTTTTAATTATGTACTTAATTAAAATGCATATTATGTGATACTTGTAATATTATCATGTATTTTGTTGCTAGTTTGAATTCCTGTTAATTCTATTTAATTATGTATGACAGTAGTAAATCCATGTCAAATGTCTTAATTTGATTTAATGCTTATTATTTATAAATAATTCATGTTATATATTTAAGTATGAGAATGTTTCTGCAAAGTAGTGTTTCCTGGCAAGTGGGTTAATGGCCAGGGACACCACACCTAGGCATATCCCGAAGGTCCAGTAAGGATGGTATGTTAGAGTACATGTGCATGTATATGCCAACTTTGGTCAGTAGTGGTAGCTCAGTTAGGATTTTATATCCTAGGGAATCTTATGATTCCTTGGCAGATCTCGAAGGTTCGGTAAGGACGGTATGTCAGAGTACAATGTGGTAGCTTGTTAGGATTTTATATCCTAGGGAATCTTATGTTTCCTGGGCAGATCCCAAAATTCCGATAAGGATTTTCTGTCAGAGTACCACAGATGTTGTTGTTGATGTACCTGCCTCATTTTGTTGCCACATATAGATGTTGATGTTCCATCTTCGTGTAGTTGATAATGGTGTTCCAGCTTCGTGTGGTTGATGTTGATGTTCCAACTTCGTGTTGTTGATGATGTTGTTTCGGCTCTACGTTGTTGATGTTTTTTTTTTCATCTCTGTGTTGTTGATATTGTTGTTTCGGCTTCGTGCTATTGATTTTGATGTTCCGGCTTCATACTGATGATGTTAATGATGTTACTCTAGCTCCATGTTGTAGATGATGTTGATGTTCAGTTTCTACTGATGTTGATGATGAGAAAAACTTCCTACGATCTATAGATATGACCAACAATCTTCCTGATGTTGATGATGATGTCCCCTCCTTTTGATGATGTATTGATTCCAGTCAATTGTTATTGATGTTGTTAGTAGAATACCCTTCTTGTTAAGGGGGAGCGTTCAATTATTGTAACTCCGAAGAATATTCTACTTATATTTGAGTCATTATTGTATATATCAATCCCCTTTTATGGATTGATCAAGTCAGGTCTTGTATAAGATCAAATCCCCTTTTGTGGATTGGTCAACATGTATTTTTATGGTGGTATTTGTAAATTTTGCCCCTAGTAATTGTAAAGTGGTTTTAGCCACTTCTAGAAGAATTCAGCTCCACCAAGTGAAGAGTCACAACCCTAGCGCCACCTCACAAATTGTATTTATATGTGAGGATGGTTTCTCATTTGAACACACTCATCACACTAGCTCTGCAACTATGAAGAAGTGCACAAGTCTTGGAGGAGTAGCTGCTGCAACTGGGGGTGACTTCAAGGAGGGATCCTGGTCTATGTCTTGGTATTTCTTGGTTAATTGGTGCGCTACTCTTCATAGTGAAGGAGTAGAGGAGGATATTTTGTTCGATCTTTGGTCTATCTATATTGAGGAAGTTTTTGCTAGGTTTTCTCCCCCATGAGGGTTTCCCAGAGTAATATGTGTGTCTCTATTTTTTATGTGATTTACTCTCTTTCAATGATCTTATTTATGCAGCTAATGTGATAAATGTTTATAAATAACCATAATGGCTAGATGTATAAGTAAAAACATCAACATATTTCACTTTGATTGTTTGACGCACTCACACTTATATTTTGGGGCAACATGCAACTTGATTTATTTTTGGCATAATTATGATATTTTAGGCAGCATAGGTGTATTTAGGACATGTTTATCTTGGGTTGTTGGATGCACATGTGTTTTATGGTGATGAGATGGCATGGTATGCATATTGGAGGATCAAGGGAATATTGAAAATTTAAAATAAAGAGATATGTAGGGGGTCCCCACCTATTAATTATTATTCACTGTTCTTTATCATTATTTAATAAAGTTGTCCTACTTAATTAAAATTATTTATCCTTCTAACTAAAAGGTGGTTGAACCACTTGAACTACCTTATTGAAGAAATTCTAAAAGAAGAAGGAAAAGAAGGACAAATGCATGAGAGAATAGAGAGATAATTCTAATAAAGGTTTCCTCTTTCTCTAAATTGAGATTTCACTCATATTTATTCATTCTTGAATTACAAGAGAGTTGAATCCTCTCGTTGATAGCAGGTTTATACTGAAGGTGGCAAGAAGAAGGACTAAGAATCATAGATATTTGAAATGTTTCAAAAGGTCATTCATTTGTCTTAATAATCTGTTAATTGTAATTTGATTTATGAATTAGTTTTCAATGCTAATTAGAATTATTTTGAAGATTCAAGACAATGATGCATTTGTGGCTTGGTTGATCCAATGTTTTTCTAGTCTTGGTATTTTATTTGAAGACATCAGTTGTCTTTGTGTGATGTACAATTCCACCATATACTTCTAAGTTTAACTTTGGTCCTTACCCTCACAGGGTTTGTAAAGAAAGGTTTCAGTTGTAATTTGGAATGAAAATCAATAAAATCATCTGTTGATTTTGGTCTCACTTTTGGATCTGTTGTATAATGTTCTTTCAGATTTTATTTCTTTAAAATTGTATTTTATAAATCTATTTATAATCACATTACAACACTTTTTCTATTTTCTTTTTATTGAAACAGATAAATATAAAATTAGCATCAGTCCCAAGTACTTATTCCTTGAGGGATAATTGAAAATTTTGATTAGGACATAAACACATGGTGATAATCTTACCTATCTCACCTTAGCCTTGTGAGATTCGAAAATGTTGGTATAAGGATTTCCATTATTTTTCATCAACCAGTGGGAGGAAATGGTAATTTATTAATGAGCCACCAATATTCCATGCTCACATATGGACATTGTACCATATCCAAGTCATGATCCATTGGGTTGAGCATATCAATGACAACCCAAGATACATTGTGGCTTGTATGTGCCAGTTAGCCCATTTTGGATATCAACAAGTCCCATCTTCACATAGGAGAGGTGGTGGATGGAATGGGAGTGAGAGGAACAAAAGCATGAGGTACAGTGGTTGGGAAACCTCTCATAAAATAAGAAAAACAACTTATAATTATAAGGGAATTATTCACTGCCACCAATACCAGAAAAAACACGCAAGATCTAATGCATAATGAAAACATATGAAAATGATTGCACTCCACTTATAAAAGGGTGTGTCTATCTATTTTTTAATAAACATAAAATAAAAATCTATGGTATATGGAATCATCATTAGTAAAACGATGGATAAATGCATTTGGGATAGATATGAATACCTTCACATCCTTATGCACACAATTAGATGTCACTAGATGCCCCCCAAAAATCTTGTGTGTCCCTGCAAAAACTGTGTCTTTGTTAGAATAGGTGGGAATGTAATGAAACTATGATAAACATTGTATGCCATGAGGAAAATAATGGAAATTGGGAGCATCCTACCTCATCCTAGATAGCCCAGTAATGAAATAGATGGCATCCTTTGATGGTATAAACTAGTTGTCAACCGCAACATGGAATCTTTGGTTCCCTTGATCCCATCAACTAATAATTCGTTGTTGAATCTACTATTTATATTCAATGAAATCCCATACTCATGTTATTTGAAGTGGGAAAGATTAAGAAGGAGATAAAGTGTCTCCTAAGAAATAAAGTTTTGGATGTGCTCCCATGCCCTCTCGCGTGGGTGCCACTTCCTCACTGGGCGGAAGTGCTTTATAAGTTGATTAATAAAAAAAAATGCTATAATATTAAACCATATAATGTTTAAATTAATAAGAGTAATCTTTGAAAACATAAATTATTAATTTACAAAAACATTGTCAGTGCTCTATTCTTGTTACAGTGCACTAGTGTGCTATCAAAATTCAAGCACACCAATACTTTATATTAAAATGGTGCACCATTTCTTTTTACAACACCAACACACCACCATCATCCAAAAATGAATTCATAGTGGTATGATAGGAACTAAGGAGAGCACACATGTGGTGCACGAAAAATACGCTAGCACACTATATGTTCTATGGGGAGGAATCAAAATGTAAAATTATCACAATAAGTAGTGTTTGACACACACACACATAGAGAGAGAGAATTGTTATGATAATTCCACATTTTCATTTCCCCTCATAGATCATATAGTGTGCTAGTGTATTTTTCATGCACTACATCCCTACTCTCCTTAGTTCCTAACATACCACTAGGAATGTGTGTGTGTGTGTGTGTGTGTGTGTGTGTGTGTACCACTAGCATGAATACACATTTTATTGGTGTTTCCACATTAGCAATATGATAATACATAACTAGATCACCAAAATCATGATCATGAGAAAATCATTTACTGGCCTTTGTACAATGCATAAAAATACTAAAGGCACATTGTTACATACTCTCATAGTGGTGCATTATGGTCCAAGTATTGCACAATCACAATGTGTGAATGGAATTTTAGTGCATTATATGTTGTATAGGACAAATCATAGTTTGTGCTTCTCATGGTGGTGGCACTCCACATGTGTGTGCCTCTATGTGTGCACATGCACACCACTAACATGGATACATGTTTCATTGACATTTCCATGATAATTGTTTTCCAGTACATAGAATGTGCACCAAAGTCAAGATGAACGGAAAATTAATTACCTCTGTTCATATGGCGCATCAAAATACTAAAAATGCACCATGTCAATGCATAATAATTACTAGTGCACCAATATTCATTGTGCTAACTTTAAAAATCATGTGTTGGTTAATGGTGTACTAATAAAAACTCTAATGCGCCACCAATTGAATGAACAAAAAAAAACAAAAGAATGAAATTCTTAAAGATCAAAAGAACAAAAATACAGTCAAAATGTTTAAATAAAACACTTAAGGAGTAACTTAGCTTTGTGCTTACTCCTAAAAACCCATAACAATGAATATAGAATAAATAAGTATTTTTAAGAAAGAATATAACGTGGAAGAATATAAGATAAAAATAATCAAAGGAAAGAAGTCAATATAAATCTGACTCATAAGATCAAAGGGGAGAAGTCAATATAACTCTGACTCATAAGATCAAAGGGGAGAAGTCAATATAACTCTGACTCATAAGATCAAAGGGGAGAATTCAATATAACTCTTACTCATAAGGTGCTACAAAGAGAAAATTAAACACTTATAGTGAATGAAATCTTATATATATATATATATATATATATATATATATATATATATATATATTCAATCAATACATTAATGCATTGCAACACATGATACACCAATCAACGCACTTATCCCATCAATACATTAATGCATTGCAACAAAGGATACACCAATCAACATTAGTGTATTTCAACACAGTGTATTGCAACATATGATACACCAAGTAAATTTATTTTTAATTACACCAAAGGTGTTTTTAAGGGGGGCGGTTCTATCCAAGCCTTCATCGTCTGTCGATAGCCACTTGGAACCCGCCCCTATTCAATTTCCATCTGCCCTACGTCAAGGTCAAAATAGAAACAACTTAAATTACTCAAGGAGCAAAATATCCATAAAATAACAGAAAAAATGTCGTTTTTTTGCAGTGGCACTCACCCTCAGGACCTCCTTCATGGTGATTGGGGCACTAGCCAGAGCCATAAAACCTTGATATCGAACTGCAATTCTTAAAACAAAAAAAAAAAAACCTTAATTCCAATCGAAAGTATCCAATTCCACAAAAACGAAAAACTCGATCTACCAAAAATCCGTCTATAACCAAACCCTGCAATACTGAGCTCGAAAAAATTCACAGAAAAAGGTGAACACTGACATCGATACCGTCATCCAACCTGGTACCGATCCGACGACTGTTGAAATAGAATATCTGGGAATAGAACGGTGCTCTAAAATTGCAACCCTCGCAAGGGTTGATGGTGGGGAAGAAGTGGAATACTAGGTCTTTAGTGCCTAAATGCACACAAATCTGGAAATATTGTCGAGATCGTTGATCACTTGCCATTCTCCCTAGACTGTCCACCTATCTTGTTACCATTCGTTCATTTTTGCATCCATTACAAAGTTGGAAGAGATGGAATATTGTCTAGATCACTGATCATGGTGGTCGAAGTTAAGAAAGATCCCTACCATTTTTTTCCCAAAGGAATCAAGGTCTTTCTTGGGCATGCAATCGGCCTGAGAATTATGATCGTCTTGGCTAGTCCAAGCATAAGAACCATCAACATCGTTGTAGAAACTAAAACTGTGATGATTTCTTCTGCTCCCATGAACCTTGGGCTCCCTGCATGAAAACAATTGAAAGCAAGAAGGCTTGGGGAGTCTTTGGTAACCCCCCAAGAGAAAATCCTTGATGGTTTCAATGCTCTAGTTATTTTCTACCCTGTGTTGAATCCTCTTCACGCTAGAGAATATACGGCTCCCAGTCTTGGAGAGCAACGTGGATTTTTTCTCATTTTCCTCCCCATCGCTCCTCTGGTTTGCCTTGGCGTAATCGACAATGCGACTAGGCCACCGCCTCAGAATTTCCTGAGTGAGGCTCTGCAAATTAGAAATCCCAGGGTGTTTTTTCTCCATCTATATAGTCTATCTGAGACAGACTGTACCTTTCTTTCATCGGGGTATTATTATTTTGCCACCCACTTTACAACTATAGGGTTGGAGTTGGTTGCTATCCATGGAAACAAACGCCTCAGAATTGCCTAAGTGAGGCTCTGCAAATTAGAAATCCGGGGTGTTTTTTCTCCATCTATACAGTCTGTCTGAGACAAAGAGTATTTGTTTTTCAATAGGGTATTAGTATTGTGAAACCCACTTTACAACTATAGGGTTGGAGTTGGTTGCTATCCATGAAAAAACCCGAAGGCATTGGGCATTGGGGATTGCCAATTGGAAAATAGAAATATAAGTGGAGGTGATGGTCTTTAAACAAAATAACCACCCAATTATTTATGTGTATGTGAACCCTGCGAGAGGAAGAAACCCTAGCACCTTACAACCATAGGCGAGCATTGAGAAGCATTTTGTGAGCCAACATTATGGAGATATATCTCACTATGAGTATTGGAATTTCTTTAATCGTAGTTTTTTTCCTCTTTTTGATTCGTCCATTGAGGACTTGATGTTAAATTTTAATCACACAGAGTTCCGAAATGGAATTTGTCAAATGATGATCCAGCAGGCCCTGGGAGGCGATGGAACACTCAGTTGTTAAATTTCTTTCCATTGGTCCGCACGTGACGCTGAACGGGTACACATTCTATGTTTTACTGCATAGTTTATTCTTTGAGAAAATGATCATGATAGTTTATTATGCCTTTGTCTAGCTCTCAAACAACACCTGGATAGAATCTCCTCCTGTCATATTGAACCTCACGCCCCCACATATTAAAGGACTTGCAACTTGTACTGATTAAACCAGGTCAAGCATTCGATGATTAGCCACTCCTTCTATTTTTAAAACTTGTCAAATGATTGAACTCATATATCTCCTTGGAATTGATCTAGAATACTTATTTCTTTGGAGTGGCATTGCCAATTTCTTCTTTTATGTTATTAGGTATATGAAGGTTTGGGTATCGATTCCTAGTCAATGTTGAGTTCATCGATGGACAGTGGATGGTGTTCCTTGATGCCTTCAAAAATGAGCCCATTCAGTTCACAGTCCAACTTCCCTATTGAATGCGCTACAAAACAACAACATTCCTTTTTGACCAGCAGGTTTGGAGGTGTGCAAGATCATCCTGTTAATGTTAAAATTGAACTGGTCGAGATCAAGGGACTCATCTGCGACATTTTTTTGATGAGTGGTCGAGATCAAGGGACTCCTCTACTCTTTCATGGACTAAATTGGATGAGGAGAGATTCAATAGGAACTCCTCCACTACCTAGCTTTCCATTTCTATTCCAATCAACTCTTCAGATTTCTCAGGATCCTTCAATTCATTGTTACACATTATTTTGGTCACTCTGGTGATGTCTCTATAGTGATGTGTTCAAGCTCCCACAAGGATTTTTTTCCTGAGAAAAGTGATTGTTGTCTTCTTCCAAAAAACATATTTTTAAGATGAGTTCGCAGGTTGCCTATGTTATAGGGTGAGAAAATCCTTCATTCTCGTAGGAAACCCTATACTTGGAGTGTGAATTGTTCGCAGTCTGCTCTATAGGTAGGGTGCGAACCTGTTTCAAAGCTTGGAAAAGAGAAGAGGTTACGAAGGTTCTAGAAGGGAATCTTCTAGAAAATGAGTTGGCATTCACATGGTTGGAATCCTACTGACTTCTCAGATTTAGTGGGATCATCCTCATCCATTTAACCATCTCTCCTTCTCCTATATATTGAAAGGTTTCTCATGGAAAAGGTTAAGAAATATTGAATGAAGAATTGAGGAGATAATTGTGTGAAGAACTATGTTTGGATAGCAACTTGAAGACTCTATTTTGTCTATCAAGTTGTACTAGATCTTCTTCATGCAAATGTAGAGCAAGTGTGTGTGTTGGAACCAAGGTTCACTGAAAGGAAGCTTGCGACATTAAGGCGATCTGGTTATATCTTTTACTTTCATTTAATATAATACAGCGACATGTCCCTTTCCCATAAAATCACTCTTATTTTATTGCATAACTCCTTGATCATATGCATAGGTTGACATTGAATATACTTTGGTATCTTCACTTTGGTTGGTTTTTGTTTTCTTGGACCTGATTTCACAAGAGCACCGGAGCGAAGCAGGAACAACAAATACCTAAAGAAGAGATATAAAGGTATGTCATTCATTCCTTCTCGGTAGTAGATTCAATGATTGCAACTTAGAGAAAGAGTCATGTCCTGTCGTGTTTTGTTCTAGATCCAGGTGGATCTAGGGAGATCTGTTAGTGTCTGCACCTACCGATTTGTCCAGTAACAAAATTGGCGACTCTAGTGGGGATACAACCCATTTTGGTGGTTTTTTCTTGGCCATTTGCTCTTGACCTACCATTTTTCATTCCCAATCAATCTCTGAGTCTTTAGGAGATCCTTACAGACTCCCTGGATCCAGAAGTTCACTCAAAAGTTCTGTCCTTTTTCCAAAATTTGCTTGATTACAAACCTTCTCGCACGATACCTTTCTATGGCCTACAAGAATCACTAAAGTTCACACCCTAGTGTTCATTTCAATGCGACCTTCTCGCACCCTGCATGTGTCTAGGCTACGAGAATCCCTAATTCTCGCACTGTACCCCACTGCCAAACTGCGAACTCACTTGTAAAAACTTTGGATTAGGTCTTTTTGTGTCTTCAAATGCCCATATTTGTTTGTGTGTCTGGGAAAAACTTCTCTAGCCAATGATTGACTGTTTCTTGACTTCAAATCTCACGAATTATTAGTTTTCGGAAATCGAAAACTCTTCTTGATCATTTTTTCTCATTTTTTACCTCTTGACCTTTTCTTAACAAGGGTATAATCTCCGATTTTGAAATCCGAGTGCTTGTTTGGTCAGGAGCCTTTGATTGGATTAAAACTTGAGATTAATTGTCCTTTTAGATTGCTTATTACTTGGAAAATTGTTACCCATGTGCATTTGAAGAGATAAGTCTTGTCAGTTTGTTATTTTTATCTTCATTGAAAGATCGATTTGAGTGTTTGTTGCTTACTTTTTCTTAGTTCCATCCTTGTTGCTTGGTTTCTAATAAAAAATTAAAGACTTTTTTCTTTTAAGCAACCATTTATTCGAAAAATATTGGCATTCAAATATTGAAAGAAAACGAATAGGGAATTTGCATTGTTCATGATTGTTTGATATTACATTTCAAGAAAGATCGTACATCGTAGTTCGCATTGTTCCAGTAAACTCCTCTTTCCCTCCTGTAGATAGAATTCATCGAACGAAAATTTATATCATTCATCCCTATTTACGCATTGTTGGGTCAAAGTCTTACACAACATTGGTTTCATTTATGTCTCATTTTTGCGTAACAACAGCCTTTAATAATATTGTGCAACTTTGAAATTCAACTAGTAACTTTTTCTAGGGCTCTTTTACACCAACATTAGCTAGGCTAGAGCTTTGGAATAGGCAGTGAGACACACTCTCCAAAGCACAAAACACACAATAATATCTTGTGATAAGGAGTGTCAAATACCATTTGCAACATTTTGTCTTGGGAAGCCCTTCTCACACAAGGGTCAAACCTGAGGTCGCATTGAGAGTTACTCACCCTGCTTTGTTAATCTTAGTGTAGAGATTGCACGTATTACGAGGGTCACTTGAAGGTATACCCACAATGATGAGTGGAAGCCCCTCAAGTTGATTTCGGGCTAGATACCCTGCCCTTGCGTGTGGATCAGACTGTCGATTGTTTCCCCAAGCATCATTTTTGTTTGTGGTAACCTTAATAGCCTATCTTCTTAGGGTCTTACACAAGGTGACTGTGAAGGGGTAAATCTTCACGGTACCTGGAATCGACATTGGCTAGACTCACTCAGGATCCTTGGAGGGTATACCCACAATTATGTGTGGGAGCTTGCACCAGGGTGTAAGTTCGTTAAGCAGGTTGTCAACGTAAATTTTCCACCCTCGCCCAGCCCCTTCTCGTCTCGTCGTTGTGACGTTGGATTTCAACACCAACTAGTGACTTCGGAATTAGAAGGTCTTGTTTGCTTGGTTTTTCTTCCTAGATTTTATTAGCGCGTGCTATTTGTTTACCTAAGTTGGCCATAGAATTTCTTTCGTAAGATTTTAACTCGATCACAATTGACCCTCCACGTCGTTCATGTAGAATGCAAGGCCTACCCCCAGAAGATCTGGAAGGTTCTCAACCCTTGCCTACCAACTCACCGGAGGGCTCTCCTCAACAGAGTGAAGTCCAAGACGTTGCCATTCCACAAGTGGAAAGAACTAACTCTTTAGAACGGTTCTGAATTACCAATTCTCGAGAGGACTTCCGACTTCCTCCCGACTCTGAGAGACGTATTGTTCGAGTGAATTATTCCGGAGAAATAGTTGTTGAGTCTTCTGGATTACCAACCGGACCTTTCACAAGACCTGAGGGTCAAGATCCTTTTTGGACTAATGGCATTTTTAGACGGGATCTCTTTGGCTCAAGAGCAGGCGTTGATATCACTGTCACACCTGAGATGCCCAAAACATTTGATCCAGACACAATACCTTTTACTACTTCCTATTATTTTCCTGGTTCAGGCGCTCCGCCAACTGACCACATCTTGACTATCCACCTACAAACATTCCATTACACAATGGTCCTAGATACTGCGTGTCCTCACACCGGGATTACGACGGCTAGCCAAGCTCCCATTGGCAGGCCGCTTTCGCCTAGATTCACCCCAACACTTCCACCCGGATATCATGCGTTGAATGCTTCTATTCCCGCTCCTACACAAATCCCATCCGAGACTCCTGGAATTTCCACTCCTTCTGGGCACCATCTCGTTCCCAGTTTCATTCTGACACTTCCTCGACCCCCTTTTAGAGGACCTCTTCCATCCTCTATCAGAGGCACCAACCCTAGTGGCACCATCCCATCTTTCACACCTAATTACCATATTCCTGTCGATGGACAATTTCACCAAGGAGACCAAACCCAATTCCCTTTTGCAGGACAAATCCCAATTGGGATGCAACCCCGGATTGGAGGGCAACCCCCACCTACCCCACCCTATGGACAAAACATACCTCCATTCTTGGCCCAGTATTGGAACTATCTTATTCAAAATAATCCTCACTCGACTGGGGGGCAACAGCCTCAAGCTAGCTCCTTCATACCCCCTAGTACAGGCCAACCATATCCAGGCACGTCCAATCCTATTTGGGGCTCGAACGCTCAACCCCACACCCCTGTTCAAGGAAACAACCCCAACCAATACAACTTTATGAATTACTTGCCTCCACACCAACAACCGAATCTGCCCGGATCTTCGCATTATATGCAAACTGCTTATGGTCCCACTGGTCTATCGACGGGACTCCCTCTCCAAAGTCACCCATACCCACATGTGAATAGACAATTACCCTTCTTAGCCACCCTAGACCTCCCTGATCTGTCAATAATTTTAAATGATCCGATCCGTCACTCTCCTCAATGGTCCGCCATACCGGCCAAACTACCATCCGACATCCCTAAATTTGATGGTAAACCAAGAAAGGACCCGAACAATCATGTAATGACTTTTCACCTTTGGTGTTCATCCAACTCCTTGATGGATGACTCTATTCGTTTACGCCTTTTTCAGTGAACCCTCACAGGTTCCACCACGAAGTGGTATATAGAATTACCATGAGGCTTCTTCACCGACTTCAACACCCTCGCTATGAATTTCCTCACCCACTACCAGTTACCGATCCGTTACGAAACGGGAACCGAAATTTTGAGTTCTTTCAAACAAACCAAAGCCACTCATATCTCTGATCACATTCATGAGTGGTGACGGAGACGACGTCTCATCAAACTCGAACTTCCCGATCAGTTGCTGGCATAATGGTTCACGAAATCATTCGTGAATGACATCGCTCATGACATCGCCATGGGTGGAGTTGTCACAGAAGAACAAGCGATCAATCGTGCTCAATACCTCGACCTTGTTTACTCACAAACAAGCACTCTTTATGACTTACTCCCTGACACACCTCGTCCTTCTACTTCTGCTACTTCAACTACTCCTGTTGCTTCTCATGCAGCTTTGACGGTGTGATTGGCACCTTCCATGCCTAACCCCATTTCGTCCAAGCCTCTAGCAAAAACCCCAAATCCATTGCTTCTAATTTTTAAAATGCTCTGTCTCCTACCCCTCCCACCAGCAAGACCTTTGAGGTGAACTTTGTTCAATCTACTCCCACCGGAAAAAATAAATCCAAAAAAGGAAAGGGTAAGAAAAAGGTGGATAAAAACAATCTGCAATTTGAGAAGACCAAAACACAACCTGTTGACGATAAGGATAAGAGAAAACCCTGATACCCTTGTCTTATCTGTGGTGATGATCACTACACTAAGGATTGTCCAAGACGAGCCGAGGTTACTAAGTTCCTTCAAGGGACCCCGAAACCATCTACTCTGGTTGTGTTGTCACAACCCTTCCCTTCTCAACAACAAGCCCAATTGGTCATTTGTGACCAACCTTCCCCCTCCAATACATCCTATGTCTTAATGTGTACAGGTGATTCAAAGAAGAATTACATCACACTTACCACTCGAGCCAAAGATTATTCTTCCTCCAAAGAGAAGGTTGATGAAATACCTCCTTCATTGGTCCAACCATCTCCCACGACTCCACCTACCAACGGTCCTCTTCATCTCAAACGATCGAGCCTAGATATAGTTCTTCGCCCTCCACCAAAAGGTGTTGTTCGAAAATCTTCTTTCAATCCTCATGCACGTGCTACCCAGAACTACAATATTGTCGAAGATTTGGCCCAAGCACCATTCACGATGTCATCCCTCGAAGTCCTTCAGAGTTGTCCTATACAATGAAAGGCACTGTTGAAAGCTATTGGTGGAATCGACCCTACCGATACAAATTTAATAATTTTTGACTTGGAAGATCACATTCCAAGGTTACTTCCTCAACTCACATTCCAAATACAAGTTATTGTCTCCAACAAGAACATTTGTAGAATAGTTATTGATGAGAGTGCCTCGACATGTGTCATGTCTATTACCTACTGGAAAGCCATTGGCTCTCCTCCTTTAACTAAATCCCACAACACACTCAAAGCCTTCAATGGCTCTGGTTTTAAGCCTTACGGTGTCCTCCCTTCATTACCTATTATGTTAGAAGGCAAAACGATCAACGTTGAAGTGGAGGTCTTTGACGCTCCTCTCGATTACAACCTTCTACTTGGTCGTAGTTGGATCGATTCCATGCGTGCAGTTGTGTCCACTCTTTTCTGTGTCATACGTTTCCCACATCAAGAAAAAGTAGTTATGGTACACCAATTGGCCTTCTTTCACTCTGATGCACATACCGGCAACGTACCCTTCATTGCAAAACCCCCCCTAGATATGAGAACATCGGTGTGGGTCTTCTTAAATAGTCCTCTTTGATGGGTACTTTCCCCATTACACCACCCGATGTTCCACATCCATTTGTCGCCTCGATCAACATGATCTCCACCTTTGTTCGTGAAACCCCTGTGTTGTAGGACCCATGGATAGTACCCAACCCCGACAATCATCTTCATTATGGCGACCAAATACCTTTGAGTCCGGTTGAATCCACTTATCAATCCATTCAATCAGCAACCCCTTCTACCCCCTCTCTTGGTGATTTATCTCTGGATCCATTCTGTGTCATTTTTCCTACGGACGAGATGATTATGTTTGTTATGTCCATGGAAGGTACCCCTTGGGACGATGGACATCATCATTCCATCCTCTTCCTGGAACAACACACCATTGAGAGTTACCAAAAAATCTCGACCTCGTCGACCGTTGTCGTCATTTCTACCGTTCCCGAGTCTACACACGATATGTTTTATGAAGGGAAATTAAGTAAAATCTCACCCACCATCCCCCTCAACATATCCATAAAACCTGGAGTTGTTGAAAATGTGCATATCGGAGCTTCGTGTTCCCATGACGAAGTTGTCACCTACAAGTCTCTTTTCCAAGAATTTCATGACGTCTTCGCATGGAGCTATGAAGAAATGTCAGGTATTGACCCCAACATTGTGGTACACAAGATTAAGACATACCCAGGTGCTAAACCCGTCCGACAATGACTTCGTCCATTCCACCCACGTAAAGCAGCCGATATCAAGCTTGAAGTTGAGAAAATTCTCAAAGTTGGCTTTATTTACCCTGTGGCTCTAACTGACTGGGTTTCCAATCTTGTTCCGATTAACAAGAAACAAGGTACGATCCGTGTGTGCGTTGATTATAGAGACATTAATAAAGCTTGTCCTAAAGACAACTTTCCTACCCCCTTCGTTGACCAGATCGTCGACGATTGTGCCGAAAGTGAAATCTTCTCTCTGATGGATGATTTATCCGGATATAATCAAATCAATATCATACCTGCGGACCAACACAAGACCGCTTTTATTTGTCCTTGGGGCACTTTCACCTACCGGAATATCCCATTCCGTTTAAAGAACGTTGGCGCAACTTTTCAACGTGGTATGTCTTACGCCTTTCATGATATAAAGCACATTGTGCAGCCATATCTTGATGACTTACCCGCTCATTCCATGCACCGTGTAGATCATCCAACACACCTCCATGCCATTTTCCTTCGATGTTGGTTTTACCATATACGCTTGAATCCCCACAAATGTGTTTTTTGTGTAGAATCCAACCGAATTCTGGGATTTATTGTTTCACGCCAAGGGATCGGGGTAGATCCTTTGAAGGTCGAATCTCGAGGTGATTCTCAATCTTCCTCCTCCTTCCTCACTTCGCCAACTACAAAGTTTGCAAGGGAAGGAAAACTTTCTCCGTTGTTTCATCCCGAACTATGCCGAGCTAACTCTTGGCTTTACTCGATTGCTCAAGAAAGGTTCTGAGTTCATATGGGATACCACTACTTACAAAGCTTTCAAATCTTTGAAATTGTCTTTAACTCATACCCCACTACTCTCCCCACCTGATTACAGTCAGGATTATTTCCTTTAACTCGCAGCCTCGGACTATACCATCGCTATGGTTCTAGTCCAGGAGGATGATTCTCATGAAGAACATGTCATTTATTACTTGATTCAGAGTCTCGCGACTACCGAAACCAAGTATTTACATGTTGAAAAACTGGCCTTGGCAGTCGTCCAAGTTGTTCAATGTTTCCGACACTATATCCTTTTACGCAAGACTACGGTGATTTCCAACTGCAACCCTATGAAGCACATTCTTATACGCCAATTTCTAGGGGGAAAATACTCCAAATGGATCGTAATACTCCAGGAGTTTGACTTAGAATTCGAATGCGCTAAGTCCAAGAAATCCTTGGTGTTTTTCGAGTTGATATGCGACATTCCCTACTTTGAGACAAAATATGTAGCAGAGGATTCATTACCCGATGAATCCCTTTTCCTAATCAGTTCCGATGACCTTTGGTATGGAGATATCATCATATATCTCCAGACCTAGACTTTCCGACCCAATTTTTCTAGCACTGACCACCGTCGAATACGCTACCAATCCCGTCAGTATATTATCCTCGGTGATACTCTTTATCATCGTGGGATTGACTCTATTTTTCGACGTTGCCTCACGTTTGAAGAAGCCAAGAAAGCCCTAAATGACTGTCATTCTAGAGCATGTGGTGGTCACATGTCTGGGTATGCTATTTCCCAGAAGATCTTACGAGCGGGGTATTTTTGTCCTTTTTTATTCAATGATTGTATAATCCTTGTCCAAAAATGCCACGCTTGCCAAACCTATAACAACAAAATACGATCACACCTTGTGGTCTCCGTTGGTCCTTTTGAGAAATGGGGTCTCAATTTCATGACATGTCACCCTCACTCGGTCGGGGGGCATGGATACATTATTGTAGTCGTAGATTATTTTACGAAATGGGTCGAGGCGATGCCAACATTCGACAATACCGGAAGGACTGCAGCATTATTCATATTCAATCACATCATTGCTCGATTTGGTGTTCCTCAAGCTATCGTTGTTGATCATGGTAGCCACTTTAGAAACTTCATGATGTCTGAACTCACTGAAAAGTTGGGTCTTCACCATGAAAACTCAACACCCTATTCCCACAAGCCAACGACCAAGTTGAAGCAATAAATAAAGTCCTCATTACCATGATTCGACGAATGATAGGGATTCACAAAATGAATTGGCACACGATGTTGTTTGCAGCATTGTGGGCTTACCGGACATTCGTTAAGTCTGCTATCAGGTTTACACCGTTCCAGTTACTCTATGGTCTAGAAGCCATCTTGTCGATTGAATGTGAGATACCCTCCCTAAAACTAGCCGTCAAACTTCTCCCAAACACTTCCGTCGAAGAAGAGCGTATGTTGTATCCCATGCAATTAGACGAAACCCGTCGCGATGTCACCCTAGTTATAGAAGCCCAGAAGAAACGTGTCAAATCCCAATACGACAAACATGTCAAGCCACACGTTTTCTCCGAAGGTGATCTGGTTCTCCTTTACGAACAAGATCGAGATATGCTAGGAGCCGGAAAATTTGAAGCTATGTGGCGAGGTCCTTATATCATCAAACGAGTTTTGGAGAAAGGAGCTTACGAGTTGGTGGACTACGACGGTATCCTTTTGAGTGAACCCAGAAATGGGTTGTACTTAAAGAAGTACTATGCTTAAGATCACCTATGCATGAGTGCTTGTATTTTATTGTATCATACTTTTTGTGTGTTACTTTAGTATGATTTTTCGTTATTTGGTCTTTTCCCTCGACCGCTTATCTTGCACTGTGTCTGATTTCTAGATGTCGGAGTCTTCGCTACCCATCATTGGCTTCGTCGATGGCACTAGTCGTAATACTCAGAACCTTGCTTCTGCTGCATGGAAAATTTACGCACCTACAAACAAACTTATCAGTCTACGAGGTGTGTGCCTTGGTCATGCGACCAATAATATCACAGAATATAGCGTCGTTATCGAATTTTTGATTGATGTTATTTCTCTTTATATCCGCCACCTTTTATACGAATCGATTCGCAGCTAGTAGTACTACAGTTAAGTAATGTCTATGTCATCCGAAGTCCTACTTTATTACGGGTATAGTTACGAATTCGTCTCTTGGAACGTTATTTTGATTATATCGAATATCAGCACATTCCTAGATGTCTAAATACATTGACTAATGCCTTATCTAACTATGTGTTAGCCAGATATTTGGGATACTCATAAACCAATCACACATCACATGTATTATACAACACAAAATAAGCCGGTAGAAGCCGTATATATGTATATAACGATCAAAATGTTTTACAAAAACTTTATGTCCAAAGATCAAAATCTCAAAATACGAAGCCCATAGCTTCTACAAAATAGCATCACGGATGATGCTCATGATAACAAACAATTGCTCGAGCTACCCTACGGAGTAGTCGACTAAGAGACTCGGACACACCCACAGTATGGCGCTGATAACATCTCAGGATCTCCCCAATAGCGATGTTTGGGACATCCGCAGTCAACCCCTCTAAGTTTTATTCCACTGCCTCATAGTCCTCGGCATCCCATCTCACCACTGGATCTGCTTATCCTCGCCTCTTAATGGGAGACGTTCCTGGAGGTCGATACAGCCCCACATCTGTGTCATCAAAAGGAAAAAAATTTATTAGTCCTTGAATAAACATAAAAACATTTCAAATAATAAAATTTGCAAAAACATTAAAAAAGAAAAAAATGTGTACTTCTCACCTAAATCACCCCACTGCGCATCCTCAGGCAGGACCAAATACGGATCTCCTCGAAAATCCAAACCGGCATATGCGTAGTCATCGATCATCAACATCTGGGGCCTCAACCAATCAAAAAATGAATCATTATACTTGATTATAGGCCCTACTACATGTCGAGCCATGAGGTTACACCACCTCATCATCCTCGGATCCTGTGGGGATGGTAAACCCCAATCTACCTGTAGTCGCAGCAGTGGGACCCTCTCGAGGAAGAATGACACCAAAAGTGACCCGTACCCAAACTGCTTTAGGTCACCCCTTTTGCACTTTATCAGTTGCCTCTTCATACTGCGGAGAACTGCGTCCGACCAGTTGAAAACTCGAGGCTCTGTGCGCTCTATGGCGTATTGGAAATAGATCTGGAGAGCCATGCGCAGAGTCATGCTCCCAACCATGCGTGTAATAGTAAACAAGATAGTCCGTAGGGTCAAATCTTGGACCCCCCAAATGGCAACCTTACACTTGTTTTTCTCTGCCTCGGGAACACAATATCGGTGAACATACTCGCTCATAGGAAGTTTTCCACCTCTACCTCCGGTCAAAGTAACATGGTACCCACGTCGTGACAACCCCCTCAGAAAATAGATATCCTTGATATCTAGTGTCAATGTGTGGACTCCTACGTGAAATAACTGTTGATCCATGTCCCACATGTGGACCATGTACTCTAGCAATCTGAGTTGGGCTCTCATGCCCGGGATCCTAAAAACTTTCAAGATCCCACATTCCCAGAGGGCAACGACTGTACTCGGGTCATTCCCGGCAATGGAATCATCCTCCTCATGTTCTCTTTCCCTCCATTCCAACATCATGATGGTCAACACCTGCAATGGAGCCATGAGAAGGAAGTCAACAACTTTTTTTAAACTCTTGCATAACTTTTTATTGAGCAAAACCACACACAAAAATCTATTTTTCGGCCCTCACAGGTGAACCTTTTGCACAGTGCAATATTCTCGTAGGTGCACTGAAGCCCACCTAAGAGAATCTTATATTCTTGTAGGTCCCAAATGGCCCACCTGCGAGAATGCTTGACCATATATATCGACCCTAAAATGGACTCAAAACTCTAAAATTACCAATAAAAATCAAAAGTAAACCATGGAAAATTAGGAGATTACCTTGTTGGCTGAAACTATTTGTCGAATGATCGCTTGTGCCTCCTGCAATCAAGCAAAGAAATTTGGGGGAAAATGAGGTATGTTGGAATTTTTTTTGGCAAAGTAACAATGAAATGGTTAAAAAGACTTTTCCACCCATATTTATTCACTTTTTACTATTTCTTGTTGATTTTTTATATTATTTTTATTGCTTTGCTTAAAAAAACCTAATACCCTAATAGCCTTGTGAGTATGGTTTTTCGCAGAGATAGCAACTTCGAAGTCCGAACGACGAGGCACGAGTGTTTTTTATTTTTGTCACATGTACGACTACTTTTTTAGGGGTTTTGTAGGAAAAACCTCGAGCTCAATTTTCGTTCGTTCTCGCGCTCGAAAATACATGAGAATGCAATCGAGTATATTTTTTCTCGTCTTTTCGTACTCCTCATAATAACATGAAAACGACGAACGTAAGGGAGTATCCTATAAGCTCTTTCACGCTCCATAAAAACGAAAATATTGTCGAGCGATCTTGTTTTTTTCACGCTTGTTAAAGTATTTGAAGAAAACGTTCAACGAGCGATAGTTTATCACTTTTTCGGTCTCGTTAGACTCGTTTACGAAAAAGGAACTAGGAGAGTTCTCTTTAAGTGTTTTTCAGACTCTTAAAACATGAAAAACCCTCAAGTTTTCTATCCTTGGACTCGTTAAACAAACATCGAAAGACCCGTAATGGGACCGAACCACTCCTTCTTAGGGTTCGTTAAACATACTCTGAAGGACTCATCTAAAGGATGAGCTTACATCGACAAGCATATGTTATCCTCCTCAAGCTTGTGTAAAAATAAAGAGGTACTCGCCAGAGATGGTTGGGGAAATTTTGGGAAAGGGATATGTTTTCATATTTGTGTTAATGGCAGTAAGCATTGCTCTTGAACATGACACCCCCTATTCGTCATTTGAATCTAGGTTGGTAAATCCATTTGTCTCTCGTCCGACTTTCTACAAGGTCATATCTTGAGTCGTCCTTGAATCAGTGTTGCCAAGTCCTTTGTTGTGTCGTTCATATGTTCATGAGAAGTTCAAACGAGCCCTCCATTGAGTCGGCCATCTACAGTTGTCCATTCTTACTATGTCACCCTTCCGTGTGTCTGTTTCAACTCATATTCATACTTTCATTCACCCTCAAAATCTGTTACTTATTTCGTGTCATTGATGGGGGATACATCAAGGTCCTCCTGTGACGAGTCTTTTTCCGTCGACTCCAACTCATAATCCAAGAATAATACTTAGAAATCATTTAGTACCTTGGAACTTGCATGCCTTAATAGCAGGTCTCTTCGCTTTCGACAGGCATTTGACATCATTGATCCCTGATCGAGAGATCCCGCCGAGTGTTCGACTTCAGCTCATTCATTCGCATTCGTTCGGATTGTACTTTAGTACCTTGGGAGTCATTGACATCAATGGTGATTTCCCTCGCACTTGTTAATGGTTTTCATGTAATCACATGGCTAGATTCGTACTTTCAGGTGACGGGATTGAAGACCCTGGGTCTCATCTTTTTTATCCAGGCTATGATGGAGTATGTATGATTTGTATCAACACATAGATCCACTTTGTATGTCGTGTGGCTATATCTTAATTTAAGTCTTCTAACATAGATCCACAGTGTATTCTTGGTGGCTATGTAACATTTTGATGACATGGATCCACGGTGTATGATTGGTGGCCATGGCCTACGTTTATAATTTCATTCATTTGTGATCTGAGCATGGGAATGCCTACCTCATAACTGGTATTATATTCTGCAGATGCTTGGTTGTTTGCAGGTTTTCAATTAGGTGTGCTCCTTGTTTCTGACACACACAC
>ML789475.1:131856-153003 GCA_009831015.1 Picea engelmannii | reverse complement strand
ATATATATATATATATATATATATATATATATATATATATATATATATATATATATATATATATATAATTTAGAGGAATTGATAACTAGTTGGGATTGCGTGGGTGAGGCTAAGTTTAAATTTAGTTGGTTATCGTCGTAATCCTTAGGCTAGTGTTAATAGCTCACAAGTCAGTGCCTCATAGGTAACTTATGACTTGGCAAGGGCCGAGACATTTGGAGACACACCCGCCAAGGCATTCCACTCATAGAGGGCACCTAGATCTATCTCCCAACCATCTCATCAAACCACCCCAACTCAATACCTCAAATATACAATAAATAATAGAAAACAAAATTTTAAAATATAATTAGACATTGTAAATAAGGTTCTCATAATATGTAGGGCTCACACCCTACCTACCTACCTATACACATAATTTTCATAAATAAAATTTCTCTATTAAAAATAATTAAATGTTATTGAATATTTACTAAATTTGAACTACATTATTATATAAATTCTCATACTTGTCATGTCCCCATAGTGTGCCTAGTCGAATCTTGCGATCGTGCATCTCTTGAAGGTGTGCAACACCACACCATTTCTCTCTTGGTTGCTTGGAAACACCAAGGATACTTCATCCGGACTACGTCTCTTCACCTAGAGCATACCCATACTTCGTTCTAGGCTACCGATGAGCTATACTTCTACTCTAGTGCAACTCTTGTATACTTAGAAAATTATTAACAAATTAACACTTAGTCACATATAAGCATACATCCATGAACATGAGAAACCAAGAGAACAACGACATAACAAACAAAAGACATACACATAAATAGTACAAGCATCACGAACCATGCCTAACACCTGGATAAGTCTTTGTTATTGTAAAAAAATTACAGTATGAGCGCTACCGACTTGGTTTACAACTTGGGCAGAGTTAAACAACTTGCCTCACCTCACCAAGATACTCATACACAGATTCATCACCAAGACTTTATGTTGCAACTATCTCTACAACTTCTTGCGATGCACCTCAAACATGCCATTGACCACAGTCTTGGTGTCCCTTTGATACCACAAACTTCACAAATTTCAGTTCTGCCTCACATGCCTTCAACAAACCTGTGTTTCCATACTTCCCCAAATACAGCCCAAAAGAAGGTCGCCCCATCTTTGTCACAGAATCACCTCAAGGAAACACAAGTCCTCCCCATGTGAAGTGACTTGGATCCTTGAGGGATCTCGCCCCTCTTCGTCTAATCCTGCCTCAAAATCACAGAGCTCCTCTTTCTCTCTTCCAAGCTGCCCTCCTTGGTTGTACACCCTTGTGCCTTTATAGGCACCGATCCATGCCAACAATCATGTCTCTATGCCCATGGGTGAGCCAACATGTCGGTTCACCAAGTCACGCCCCTTTGCAAAGTTGGGTTGACTCCTCATGTGGGCGCGTTTGGGCAACTTACCCAGCCGACCCACCGAATGCCTCGTTCCATCGTCAAGCCAACCCACCAAACTTCTGACTGACGCCCCCATCTTTCCAATCGACCTGTTGTTTGGGTGAGCACGACACTTATCCAAGTCGAGCCAACTTATCTAGGTGTGCCCTCCTCATCCCTTAGTTGATTTGCTTGTTTGGTAGAGCACCCTTGAGTCTTTCCCTCAATCCTTCATCAAAATAGTTCATTGTCTGACTTGTGTCGCAAGGCATCTCGGTTGAGTCTCCCTTGGGGCATCACACATCCAAGGTGTCCTGACTCACCCGATATAAAGACACCATCGTTACACTTTGTTTTGTTCAACGTGCTCATACCACTTACTTCGTTCAACAACCTCAGTTTTTGTAGATCACCACAATGTCAAGTCAATCAAACACACTCATCTTTAACTAAGGGATTTACAATACTTACAATTCATTATTAATCCATTAAATATACTTTAGTGAGTAATGAACCCTATCGATGTACATACCACACAAGAGTTTACATGGAATAGGATGGCTAAACACATTATCGACACATGCTTCTTTAATCATTCCTTAATTGTTCTTTTGAATATCTAATCCTTTTTTAATTCCCAACATCTATAAACCATGGTTTCTTCTCTAAGCATTTCTTAATTCTTCTTCTAAATATCTAATCCCTTAATTAATTTCTGACATCTATAAGCCATGGTTTCCTTTTATAGGGTCTTATGATCAACTTAGGCCATGGTTTCCTTTTATAAGGTCTTATGATCAACTTAGGCCATGGTTTCCTTTTATAGGGTCTTATGATCAACTTTGAAATCTTGAACAACCAATACAAACTAATTTGAAGTACTATTCTTTTATAGAATTTAATTTATATTAGAAAAAAGTTCCTAACTTACATATCATTTCCTTATATTTGATTTGAAATACAACATGCAATTGTAAAATGAATGGAATTGACTTCTTCGTATGAAATTTTATAGAACTTGAATGGAACTTAGTTTTTGGTATGAAATTCAAATTAAGTTATTTATTTAATGAGAATTTTGAAATTTTTTTAATTTTTTTATAAAATGTTTTATAAGGTGTAATTTTTTTTTAAAATGTTTTATGTTTTATAAGGTGTAATTTTTTTTAAAATATTTTATAAGGTGTAATTTTAACTTTTAAAAAGGTGTTATTAAAATATTTTATAAGATGTAATTTTTTTAAAAATGTTTTAGGAGGTGTAATTTTAACTTTTAGAAAAAAGGTGTTATTAGGATTTTTTTTTTAAATGTAAATGAGTTTTTAAAAAGAATATTTTAAGAATATTTAGTAATCCTTTCCTAAGTGATTTTCTATAAAGTGACTTTTGTCTTTTCTAAAAATATAACCATGATATTTCCATTTTTAGATAGTTAGTTTTAAAAATTAGTGTTAATGAAACAATATAATTTTTTTAAGTTATAAAGTAGTGTTGTTTTTTTATTGAATATTTTTTCTTAATTTTTTTAATTCTATAAAATGTAATTTAATGAAATTTTATATTTTATTATTATAAAAATTATAAAAAAAATTATAATTTTTGGAAAAATTGAAAATCTAAAAAGATAATTTTTATTCATTTAATATAAATTTATTAATTTTTGTTAAATTTTATGTATGAAAGGAAAAAGTGATCCTCTCACCATTGCTATTACTAATTACTAAAAAGTAATTCCCAACATCGCTCCCTCGCTCAGTGCCCAAAATTATCTCAAATTTAACTAAATGTGTCCATTTTTTTTGAACTTTCAAACACTCACGGAGAGGAGGTGATGCCAACGTTGTTCCCATATGTCCAAAGGATATTTTAAACTCCAATTTTAAAGTTTGAGGTGTTTTATTTCTAAGTTTTATATTTATCTACAAATTCTAAAATATGTCTAAGGAACTTTTCAAGGTTTTTGGATTATACAAATTATGCATACCATCACAATGAACTAAACATAATTTTACAATCAAAATTTGGTTTTATGATTTGTAGACAATGTATGTTTGAATATGAGTTTCTTATTATTATTATTTTTTATCAAATGTTGGAAATGTCATGAGTGCCAAAAACAGAGGGTGGGGTTCTACAAGTTTCTTTGTCAATATTGATATGGCTTCATGTTACCCAAAGGGATAGGGTTCTACAAGTTTCATCGCTAGCATTGACATGGCTTCATATTATCTAAAGGATTAAATATTTACAAGTTTTCAATATTTAAATATTAATAACTGTCTTATAAAATATAATAAATTGTTTCTTAATATATATATAAATTGTAGTTGTCTAATCAAAAACTATTTTAAGTCTTCTTCCAAGATCTAAATCTTAGTAAAACTTTAACTAAGTTGAGTTTATGAATTATCTAAATTTTATTAAACCTTTCAAAACTATTTTAAGTCTTCATCATTAGAATTGATCAATCCAATTGTTGATGAAATCTCAATTTTCAGTTATTTAAATTGTAATTTTGAATACATAGAAAATCCAATATCCTAAAAAAAAATTTAATTAGTCTAAAAACACAACTAGAAAAAATTCAAAAAAATCTAATATTTAATTATTATTTTTTTTAAATCCTCCATAATAACTAGTATTTAACTTACATATGAATCCTTATCTTATTAGTACTTACCTTGGCCACGGATTATAATTTTAGATTACTAATTATACTATGTTGACCTCATATTATTCACTGTAAATTCACGAAGATATTCAAAGTTTCCTTGAATTACCATATTAACCCAATTTATTTTTATATTTACTAAATTTTATAAATCATTTATTTTTATTGGTTAAATATGTGAGATGAATTTATTTCGGTGGTGTATCATATTAACCATATTTACTTTTTAAAACAAAATCAATTTTCTGTTTACTAAATTTTACCAATAAAATCAAATTTTTGATTCATTAAATATGTATGTGACTTTATTTCATTGGTGCCTGCAATTTCTTTTTCAGAATTGTCAAAATTGTATTTCATTGGGAATTTCTTTTTAAGAATTGTGAAAATTGAAAAGAAGGAATTTGTGAATGGAATTAAAAAAAAAACTAAATTTGTGAATGGCCATTTAGATATACTTTCCTCTAAACAATGGCGTAGTCCAGCAACATTGGTGCAGTCGAGGTTCTGGCAGACTCTGAAACTGGTTCTAAACCTCACCGCTTGGCCTAGCACTGGACTATGGACTCTACTGTAGTTGGTTCTTTGCAACCATAGTTGTCTTGTTCTTGCAACTTAATGGAGTAATGGAGTGGAGAAGAAGCTGGTTCTTTGCAACCAATTCACCTTTTACAATTGTGTTTGTATCAGAGGGTTATTTTTCAAAATATGGTAAGTCATGCAATTGTTTGGTAAGTCATATACAGTAAATATTAGCATAAATAAATTCATGCATGCATATACAGTAAATATTGACAAAAATATGATACCATATAGTAAATATTGACATAAATAAATTCATTCATGCATATATAGTAAATATTAGCATAAATAAATTCATTTTTGAGTAAATATTAGCATAAATAAATTCATTATATTGGCATAAATAAATTTATGCTTACATAGTTAAGAATATAAAACACATAATTCAGAATATAAAACACAGTTAAGAAAGAATATAGAACAAAGGTTAAGAATATACTCCATGTGTGATTACATATACCTCATATATATTGAGAGATTACATACCTCATGTGTGATTCATTCCAAGCTCCATAGTTAAGAATGTAAAACACAGTTAAGAAACACTATAGAGAAAATGTTGAGAGACTACATACCTCATTTGTGCTTCCAAGTTCCTTGCATTTTGCATGGCCAATTCACCATTCTGCCATTGTTTTGTATCATAACGTTATTTTCAAAATAGGATAAGTTGTTGTTTTGTATAATAACATTATGATACAAAATATGATAATTTTCAAAATAGGATAAGTTGTTGTTTTGTATAATAACATTATGATACAAAATATGATAAGTTGTTTATGATACAGTAAATATTGGCATAAATAAATCTATGATTGCATAGTTAAGATTATAAAACAAACACTAAGAGATTACATGCCTATAACCAGGGATGGCAAGAACTTGCAAAGCTTGTAGCTCGAACAACGAGCTCGTTGCAGCTAGAGTAAGTGGACTGTAGGGGATGTTGCTTCTTAAAAAGTTGTTATACTTGAGCATGGCAGAAAATGTTACCCCATGTCTGCTATTTAAAAAGAATTCAACAAGGTTACTGGTAAAGTTTTAAACCGAGCAATTATTCGGGGTTTCCTAAACTAGCAAAACTTTTTGAAGGATTGAGGGAATTCGATCGTCATGGAAGATTTTATGCAAATTGTAGTCATTTTTTGTTGCATACATTTCATTTCAATTTATAAATTTGGAAAAGATAACTTATTGATATTTTATGGAAAGCTGCAAGGTCTATAATTGTTGGAAACATGTCAACGAATTTTCTCATGCGGTCACATGCACATGCATGCAACTATGTTAATACTTATGCATGCAATTTATTTATGAACTGTTCATGTAACCATGTGATCTATTCATGATCAGTGTGTGTAACTGATTAATAGATAGTATATATAGTCTGTGTAACTGAGTAATAGATGGTATATATACTAGCATACCCATAGAGATGTGAGTGCAATGTGTAGTGAGTGAGTGAGTGAAAGCAAGACTCAATACTGAGGTGTTGTGTGTATGAGAGGAGAGGAGAAGATGGTTGTATGCATGGGTTGGCTATTGCAATTCTCTCTTGAATAAAAGAATACCCATTATCATTGTCGTGGTTTTTTCCGTCATTAGATTTCCACATAAATCACTGTGTCAAATTGTGAGATTGCTGTTGTGTTGTGTTTGGTTTGATTTTCTCAATTTTATACTCTGTTTTTTATGATATGTTTTGTTTCTGCTGTCCAACAATAACCTGGAATGGAAAATACACACCAGATGTTGATATACCATTTATCTATGCATCTTGATTGAAAAAAAAACAAATTTGTCACTCTTGGAGATAATTGTCTGGTTTCTTGTAAGCCCAGACCCTAGAGTTATTGTATCATCAATTGTCCCTAGACCGCCTGCAAAGAAAACCACAAAACACCAATGCAGATAGAACGATCATTTTATCTTCGTATCTCTTTCCTTTTCTCAGTACATCGCCATGGCTGTGAACTTTATGATATTGGGGTTTTTCGCAGTTTATTTTGAAAACCAAAAAATGAATTCTATGGAGACTACTCTACAGATTATTTGGACTTGAACCGCAAAAGATTGAAAACCTGAGCGAACCTGAGGAGTCCTAACTAAGGACCGGAAACCACATGCAAGAACTATTGTATGAAGTACATATGGCTATAAAACTGGGGAGCATCTTGAACCTAAGCAGAGCTAAGCACAGGCCAGGATTGAAATAGGTTTCAACGTGAAGTACATATAGCTGTAAAACTAGATGACATCTTAATTGGTTGCTTTTGTGTAAGATGAAAGAAAAGTAAACCCTAACATCACCTTAATGAATTTCCCAAGATTAAACAAAATATAGAATTCAATGACACACACCTCAACCCAACAACCAAAATATAGAATTCAATGACACACACCTCAACGATACAACCATCAAAGAATAGTTGTTTTTTAATTTAATTTTTAATCTACAACATTTATGTCTAATATATTACCTTTTATTCATTTATTCACCATTAGAAAGCCATTGCAAAGGAACATATATTTCATAAAATTTAAAGTGCTTATAATGGGTAGGATTTAGGTCGATCTTAATCTATTAAGAAACCTAAGTTATATAAAAGAAAAGACGAAATTTTAAAATTGATTTGGTTAAGGGTTATATTTATTTTTTGAAAGAGTTGAAAATATAGAACAAAATTGAAAACATTGTAACAACATTTCTCCAGTGATGGAAATGGAAATAACAAAGACTTAAGCAATAACGGATGATTTGTAAGTTTTATTAGTTTTTTTTTATATAGTTGTAAACTATCGCATACTAAATTTTATCAACTATCGCATGCGAGATTTAAATGCAAAATATTTGAGTCAACTCTAAGATAGATAGTGTAAGGCCTTGAGAGCTTAGCTCGAGCACACACACTTCCACCACATACTAAATCGGGTAGGCAAGAGCATCAGTGCAAATGAAGAGATAAACATCTTCATATAGTGGGGATTTAGGGTTACTTGGGTGTCATGCCAAGGGACACTCCACCCAAGGTGCCTTGCAATGCAAGTCAAACGATGGATGGTTTGATGACGAGTTGAGGGAAATAATTGGGCGCTCCATTAATGAAGGGAAAATTAGCTAAGGCATGGGGACACACTTAGGAAAGTTGGTTTGACTCACCTAAGGGGCACACACACCCAAGACAACAAGTCAGTTAGATGAATGGGGCATGCTTGCATAAGGGGTGCACCAAGGATGGGCACTTTGGTCCCAAGGGCCACGACAATTGACGAGTGCATGGGTTCATTTGGTCGACTGGGTCTGCGAAGGGGTGTGACAATTTGTTTGGAAATGGGTTCGCGAAGGGGCACAACACGCCTAAAGGGCGCAAAGGTTCACACAGTCACCTTTGGAGAGCTTATAAGAGAATAAGGGCACTCAACCAAAGAAGGAGGAAGTTTTGCAAGAACTTCGAGACAAGGAGAGTTCTACAATTCTGAGACAGATGAAGAGGAGGAGCTCCCTCAAGGAGCCAAGTCACTCCACTCTGGGAGGACTTGTGTTGCCTTGAGGAGGAGGGTTCGATGGACATAGATGGGCGAATTTTTCTTGGGAAAATTTTGGATAAGTATGGAAACGCGGGTCTTTGGAGGCATGTGTGAGGAATAACCGAAATCTGTGAAGTATGTGGAAACGAGGAGGCAAAGTCTAGGGAAATGAAGAGACAACAAGTCTGTAGTTTGAGGCACATCTGAGGTGCACCGCAGGTGGAAGAAAAGATGGTTGTGACAGAGAGTTTTGTGAATATGGATTTATTCATGAGTGTCTTGGTGAGGTGAGGCGATTTTCTTGACTCTGTTGAAGTTGTAAACCGAGCCAATAGTGCACATGTTGTAACTATTCTTCTATAACAAAGACTTAGTCGGGTGTTAGGCACGGTTTGTGCCACCCACACTATATCTATGTTTGCCTTTCGTTTGTTCCGTTGTTGATATCTTGGCTTCTCATGTTCTTGGATGTATGCTTAAAATGACTAAGTGACGTGTTAAGGCAATTAACGAATGTCTAAGTATACATGAGTTGCATTAGAGTAGGATTGTGACTCGTCGGTAGACTAGAACAAAGTATGAGTATGCTCTAGGTGAAGAGGCATAGTCTGGATGAAGTAACCTTGGTGTTGCCAAGCATCCAATAGTGAAACATTGCAGTGTCGCATGCCCTCAAGAGGTGCACGATTGCAAGGCATGATGTGGGGACATGATAGATGGTAGTAGAGCATATTCGTTGCAGATTTTGGAAAAGGGTTAGGGAGATCTTCGCCACTATATCGACGATAAATGGTATCAGAGTAGTCTTGGCTCTTCACCACTACTACAACTGGAACAATGGTGGAGGAGGGGTGCAATTATTTGGCTAGACAATTTGGGCACATATTTGGTGAGGGTTTGATGGACTGACTCATCACAGAGGCAACTTGAACACAAACTTGGTGAACAATTCAGTGCAATGAACTTGTTCATCATAATCTTTTACAATAGAGGTTTGGATGACGATGTGATGGGATGGTTGAGTAGGGAACACACCTTGTGCAGAACAAGAGAAGAGTTTGTTGTGAAACTAAGTACTTGGACAAGGTGGGTGATGGAAAAACTCATCGCAGAGTTCATTGCAAAACTTGTTGCGGAATTAGTCACAAAGGAAAACTTGGTTGGCTTGATTCATGACCGAAGTCAGTGTTGGGCCTATTATGCACACCTAGGAGAGACCATGTGCAGATTTTTGTTGGAGAACCGGGCACTTGGGAAAGGCATTTGAACTCAAGATTGTTGCATGATTTGTTGCAAATTTGGTTGGGTTGATTTGTGATGGAAGTCATTGTCGAGCCTATTGTGCACAACTTGGAGAGACCAAGTGCAAAGTTCGTTGGTGAATGGAACACTTGGGAAAGGTAAATGAACACAGGATTCATTGCACTACTCGTCGCAGATCTAACCACAAAAGTGGACAAATGAGCTCAACCTTGTGTCACAGTGGATTGTGGTTGAGGCGAGTTCATGTGAAGAGTTTGTTTCTTGGGAACGAAGGTCCAAGATAGAAGGCTTAGAACATGGTTGTAGTGAATGATGTTGTTGGAAAGGTAAGGTTGGCTTGAGTTCTTGAATTTTTTAAGTGTTGTAGCGAGTTATTTGAAGGAAATTTGAATGAATTGGCGATTCAAGTGCTTTCAGTTTCCATTGTGAAAACAAGCAGACTTGAGTGTGAATCAAGTGGTGTAAATTTGAAGAAGTCTTGCAGCAGTTTGGGATGCATTAGTTGGGCGGAATGTGCAGAAGAGCTTGGGATGAACTTCCTGAATGAGTCTTGTGGTGGAATTAGGCAAATTTGGATGCAGCTATGGAGGTGGCTTGGGGAAGCTACCAAACTCTTTGATGTGGTGTGTTGGAGAGGTCGTTGCATTGAAGTGGGAAGTGAGGTATGGACATGTAGAGTTTGAGAGGATGGGTGAGGCACCCTAGTGACTGATGCCTTAGCCAAATTTGTTGAGTCATGTGGTGACTTAACAAGTCACGATGAAAATGCCATAGTTTGGACACTTATAGTGGATGAAAGATAGTTTCGTTCCAAGAGACGAAGGGAGTTAGCAAAGGAGTCATTCAATAATTATTGGCAGTCAATCTGAATGGGAAGAATGCAGACCAAGTGACTTGGGTCATGTTCGCTCGCCTTTGGTATGAGATAGTGGATGAGTTAGAGCATGCCTTGGTGACTTGCAAACGATTGTACAATGACTCGGAGATCCAATGGAGGTCGTTGGTTGAGGTTGGAAGAGTATTGGTACAAGCGTGCCTAAGGCAAAAAAGTTCTTTGAGGTGACTCATTCTACTTGTACCACTTTGGACAATTCATTTGGAACATTTGAGAAGTGTAGGCATGTTGGTCACACTCATCAAAGATTTTTTAGTTGCGTTGATGTGACTTGATGAAAGGGGGCTAGGTGGGGAATTTCCTTCGTTTGGAGGATTGTGTGGAGATGCATATTGCGGCATGAACATTTCACTTGGACTTGTGCATTTCTCTTTCTTTTGGTATCATGGTTAAGGATGAAGCTTAACCATTCCAAGGCATAGAGAGGAATATGGAGCAGCCTGGTCGGGTGATGAAGTAGTGGGGCAAGGGAGGTCTAAATGTCCAGTTCTTGGAGTAGATTGACTAATTATGCCATGAAGAGGACAGTGGAGTCAAGTTGTCATAGAAGAATTTGTTTTGGGGTGACTTCATAGTGCAGCAAGGTAAGGGGCGGCCTTTCCTTAATCTAATATGGTTGTACAGATGAACCAAATGGTGGAAGGAATTTAGAGTATAGATGCACCAGTAGGTTCGAAGTGAAAAAATTAGACACTTGCCTTAGTCTTTAGAGTTGGACAGAATGATGAAGATGTGACAAAAAAGACTAAGATTAGGCATGGGGAGGCACATCTCAAGACTTGGACGCAACAGTTGGATTGATCACCCGACTAGTGTAGGAATTGAGACGTGCAATGTGGAGAGACATGGAAAAATTTGTTGAAGTATGGGCACACTGGAAAGGTCACAAAAGTTCAACACTTAGGAGAAATTTTGAAGAGAAGTGGGAAGCAGTCAATTGTATTAGGAAGCTACAACAACAATAGAATTGAATGGGAGTAAGGCAACAACATCGCAATGAGAGAGTGCAACAGAGTTGGGTGACTTTCATCCTTGTATTTGGGAGAAGTGGTCGCATTGAATTAGGAAACAGATCATGCGAAATTGGGTGCAAAAAAATTTGGTTTGTGGAAACTTGGGGTTTCCACTTTAACAGAATTTGGGGTTTTTGGTTGGCATGAAACTTAGGATTTCCAACAGACTTAGTTGTAGTAGAGGCACAAGTTTGGGCAAAGAAATGGAGATCTCATATTTTGTGGATGTTGCCAGGGACGGTAACAACTTAAGGTGGGGGAGGATGTAATTCCTTGGGAGCTTAGCTAAGGCACACACACTTCCACCAAAGACCTAATTGGGCAAGAAAAATGATCAATGTAAATGAAGAGACAAACATCTTCATATAGTGGGGAGTTGAGGTTTCTTCGGTGTGTGACGTGCCAAGGGAAGATTCCACCCAAGGTGCCTTGCGACGCAAGTCAAATGATGGACAATTTGATGAAGAATTGAGGGAAAGACTTGGGCGCTCCATCGATGAAGTAAAAATTGGCTAAGGCATGGGGGGGCGCACTTGGGAAAGTCGACTTTACTCGCTTAAGGGGTGTGCGCACACAAGACGATGATTCAATTAGATGGATGGGGCACATCTACATGAGGGGCGCACCAAGGATGGGCAAGTTTGTCCCAAGGGACATGATGATTGACGAGCACATGGGTTTGTTTGGATGATTGGATCTACGAAGGGGCACGACGATTTGTTTGGACATGGGTTCGTGAAGGGGCGCGACACACCCAAAGGACATGATGGTTCTCATGGTCACCTTTGGAGAGCCTATAAGAGAACAAGGGTGCTCAACCAAAGAAGGAATAAGTTTTGCAAGAACTTGGAGACAAGGAGAGCTCTGTGATTCTGAGGCAAACAAAGAGGAGGATCTCCCTCAAGGATCCAAGTCACTCCCCTCTGGTGTAACACACCCACTACAGAATTCAAAAAAATTCGACCTTTTTCATCTTTTCTCCGATGAACAGAATTCCCCAAATCCCTACGGGACCTGATACAAACCCTGCCATCCCTTATCCATACTCATATGATCAACGACTATGACCACAGGTCTTACTGAAGAGGTGCTCCCGGCTTTCGTGATTTGGAAAAATCGCGATGCATGTATTCCCTTGTTCATTTTTGGGTTTCAACCATCGGAATTTCGTGTCTAGCGAACACGAGGACAACTGACCTTTGGAGATCCCGGGTACCGAAACGCCGAAATACCAAAACCATGTGTGCTAATCCATTTCTGGACTTCGCCTATCGGGATTTTGTGATATGCGAGGACAGGAGGATTTTGCATTCGGGTCTCCCGGAAGCCGAAACTCCAAAACATCATAACATGTCTATGCTCTATCATTTCGGGATGTCGCAAGTCGAGATTTCGGGAGTCATGAGGACAAGAGACTTACCTCCAAATATCTTGGGTGTTGAAACACCAGAGCATTAAATTCTAGTCATTTTATACTCATTTAGGGGTTTCATACCTCAGGATTTCGCGATATGCGCGGATAGGAGGTCTCGCATCTAGATATTCAGGAGCCGAACTTCTGAAGCTCATTATATATATATATATATATGCTAAGCTCGTTTTGGGATTTCGCAAGTCGGGACTTCGTGAGGTGCGATGACAAGAGGATCTTACCCTTAGGTATCCCGGGTGTCGAAACACCAAAACGCCATGTCTCATCCGCGCTACTATCATTTCGAGGTTTGGTCCATCGAGTTTTCGTGATATGCGAGAATCATGAGGTCTCACACCTGGGTCTCCCGAGAACCAAAACTCCGAAGCACCGAACTATGAAAATACACTATACTATTTTGGGATTTCGCAAGTCGAGGTTTCGGGACTTGCGAGTACGAGAAGACTGACCCTTGGGTTTCCCGATTGCCGAAACATCGAAACACTAAGGCTTACCCATGCTAAACCTTTTCGGGGTTTCATCCTTCAGGATTTCGCGATGACAAGAGGTCTCGCATATGAGTTTTCCGGGGGCCAAATTCTGAAACACTGATATATATATATATATATATATATATATGAGGCTAAGTTCATTTCGGGATTTCAGGAGTTGTGGGGATAAGGGTTCTTGCCCTCTGATCTCCCGGGTGCCGAAAAGCCGAAACGCTTACCGACCGCCACGTGTACCCTACAGCTGGACGGTCTAGGTACTCCCATGGGTCTTGAAATCGACGGTTCTGATTTCTTCGCTACTTACGAAGGTAAAAAGGGGTCGAGGCATTTGCACCTACGTTCCTTCATCAAATTTAACGGTCGTAATAGACCTTAGATCCTCCGAAAGGATCTCATTCGTGCAATTAGCAAGAGGAACGGTATCCTGGGTACCGAACCATCGAAAGGTCCTAACTCACCCACACGCGGTCATTTCAAGATTTCGCGGGTCAGGGTTTTGGGACTCCCGAGTACCAAAGAACTCGCACCTAGATACTCCGGGTGCCAAAACACCGAAAACTCTTAACTTACTCCCACGCTAATATATCGGGATTTCGCAAGTCGGCGATTCGGGACTTGCGAGTGCAAGGAAACTCGCCCTTGGGTATTCTGGATACCGAAATGCCGAAATGTTGGAGTCTACGAGGACAATTCTCCCTCGTGCAATATTTTAAGACTTAAACTATAACATCCTCCTTTGGATCCTCAGGCAATTTACACCAGGTTTTTGAAGACCAGACTAGAATATCTTCTAGGAGGTAAGGAAGTGGTCTCGAAAGGGTGCCTTTGTGGGGAAATCTATCCAAGGCATCAGGTGAGACAAACACCGGAACAAATCTCCCAAGAGCAGACTTGAAAATCTGTATTAGTTCAATATATATAAACATAAGCCATATGTGGTCATTCCAACATAATCATGCAACCATCATTCCGATCAAAATACCATGCAGACACTTCTACACAGAAACTATTTATAAGTGTTCAAACCATGAGCATACATTTCAAGACATTTAAATTCAAGATACAAGATATAACACTTATCAAAAAAACACCAGGTGATGCAACTGTTAAGAGGGGTGCTCGTTTCCACCCAACCGTAGGCTCAACGATTCCGAATGGATTGACCACTAGCCACCCCCAAGCTAGACCACGATGCTTGAGACTCTTTGTCTCTATTCTTCAGTGACCGAGAACGAAGGTTACTCTCCTTCTTCTCTGCTATCACTCACTCTGTATTTTGTTTTAGATTTCTTCTGATCTTTTCCTGTGATCTCTCCCTCGCGTCCCCCTCCCACACCTTTTACCTACCTTTTCTTTCCAAGCGAGGTTGCGTGTGGCACAAATTCCCCTGTGGTGGTCAAGTCTGAGGCCTCCACGGATGGGCGGTTCACCCCCATCCCTCAGTAACTCATGAGAAGCCTCTTCACCTACCATCCTGGTGAGTTATTCATTTCAGGGCCAGCAAGCCGCTCTTGGTTCTCTAGGCCAGTGAAGACCAAATACGGTATTGGTTTCGATGGAAGTTAACACCACCATTCCAGGTGCATTCCACCACCTTTCTTCAGCCATCATGGTCTCTTTGTCAGCACATCCCCCTCTCAACAGTTATATATATATATATATATATATATATATATATATATATATATATATATATATATAACATTATTTACATTCATGGACCTTTTTACTAAGGTCCATTCAAATCACACATTCACATCTTTGAGTTTGCCATAGTTCTTGGCCAATATAGTTATTTTTACAGACTGGGGGAAACAGGGTGTTACATCATCTGGGAGGACTTGTGTTTCCTTGAGGAGGAGGGTTCGACAGATAGAGATGGGCGAATTTCTCTTGGGAATATTTTGGCTAAGTCTGGAAATGCAGGTCTATGGAGGCATGTGTGAGGCAAAAGCCAAATCTATGAAGTATGTGGAAATGAAGAGGAAAATTATATGAAGACGAAGAGACAACAAGTCTGCAGTTAGAGGCATGTCTGATTTGCATCGAAAGTGGCAACGAAGACTGTTATGACAGAGAGTTTTGTGGTGATGGATCTATTCATGAGTGTCTTGGTGAGGTGAGGCGATTCATTTCACTCCGCGGAATATGTAAACAGATCCAATAGTGCTCATGTTGTAACTATTCTTCTATAACAAAGACTTAGTCGGATGTTAGGCATGATATGCGTCGCCCACACTATATCTATGTTTTTATTTTGTTTTTTTCGTTGTTGATATATTGGCTTCTCGTGTTCTTGGATGTATGCTTAAAAATGACCAAGTGTTAAAGAAATTAACAAATGTCTAAGTATAGAAGAGTTTCACTAGAGTAGGAGTGTGACTCACCGGTAGCCTAGAATAGAGTATGGGTATGCTCTAGCTGAAGAGGCACAGTTTGGATGAAGTAACCTTGGTTTTTCCAAGCAACCAAGTGTGAAACGTTAGGGTGTCGCACATCCTCAAGAGGTGTGTGATTGCAAGGGACCATGTGGGGATGTGACAAATAGGAATTTGAGCCCGCACTTTATTCATATTCACATATGCAATGGATTTGCATTTATTTACCAATCATTCTTTGAGACATTTTAAAATTTGAAACCTTTTGAGAAGTGGTTTAGACTTTAGTTCTTTTAAACTATCCTAAGTAGGCTTCAAATAACCAAATGGCCAACCTCCCTCGTTTCAAGGATCCACTGGTTAACTAACAAAACCTTAACAAAACTTTTCCATCATCAGGAAACAATTATTTTTCTTACTAACAAGTTGTAATTCTCTCAATAGGTAGGCATATCATCATCCCATTAGGCTAGGCCGAATGGTGGACATCCCATTTGAGAAGACATTTTCTTCCATTATAGGGGGCCCACCCAGAAGAAATTTTCTTCCATTATATGGGCCCCGCTTAGATTTGAAACTCAGGTTACTTGCTTAGCGTGGTTTGTATGTGCCTACATTGAGCCCACGTTTATTGGTGTGGTCTCTCTAACTCGACCCTCGATATCCTCAGTGACAATTGGTGGGTCTATCGGTTCTCCTGGTTAAAAAAAAAAATTAAAAAAAACAAAAACAAAACATAGGTAGGTGTATCATTGAATCAAAACATCGTTATTCAAAGACCTTTTGTATTTTGAAATAGAAGTGGGTATTTTTTCGACAGGAAGTCTGGAAAGGAGTTTATGTATTTCTTGAGGAAGAATCAATGTGTTGAGGAAAAATAAGCTCTAAGAGAGCGTGCAAATGAGGCACATCTAGTAGGAAAGTGCGCGGAAGGAGGAAAGTGCACAAAAGGAAGACAACACGCATCTCGAAGAATAAAGTTATAATAATAGAGAAAGGAAATAAAGCATAACAGGGAAATGACAACTCGACATCCCATAAATAGAAGAACATAAAAAAAGTGGCATGAAGAATAAAAAAAATAAGAAATTTGTCGAACAACCAGTTAATTGAGTTGGCCATGCATTGTAATGGGATATTTTTGGGATGAATAGATCAGGGTTTTTATCCCTAGATTTTGATATAAATATGTAATGGGTTGGGAGATGAGGGGTTTGGTTCGGTTAGTTTGAGTCAGTCAGTTATTACAACTAGCTATTATCCTAATAAAGTTTGATTATGATAGATTAGTTTATATTATAGTATGTTTGATACTGAGTCTGGAGCTATTGAATGTAACAATCAAAGGTTGAGAAGGATAAATAAAGGAATGATAGAGATATGTCACAGAATCCTCTATTGTCTATGTTTCTATGTTTGATTGTGAAAATTGTTTGCGTGCATCGTAGAATAGCTTCATTTGGTAGTTAAAGAATGGTGCAATGATTCATGATTGTGACAATAACAAATATATACAGTAACTAGAATATGTTAAGTATAAAAATATGAACCAGGAGTAAGTTGATAACATGACAGAATTAAATTGTGTGCCTAATATACTAAGGAAAAATGAACCGAACATTTGCTTCCCATTCCCTTACCACTGCAAAAGTCTAGTTCTTCCATTCCCCATAGATACCTCGGGTGAGAATTCATTTGTGCAAGCAGACGATGCCGAAAGGGCCCGTGTTTGGTGGGTTTTTTTGGTCTTAGATAACCTGAACCTTGGGTCTTACAACCCGCACCTAAAATAGCACCAACAAATGGTTATGTTGTCTAGACCGAGACTTTACAATTAAGGGGATGTTTTGGAGGACGACTAATAAGGAGATCTCATAATGGTTGAAAAGGAAAGAACGAGAATTCACACGACAAGAGAACAGAAACCCTCGTATGAGCGAAAAACAATGGTTGCAAAAGTATGTATTCACATATTTGCATGAAATTTTCTAGAAATTCTAGTTATTCTAACAGAGTAGCTAGAAAGATTGATGGAGAAAAATGGAAGGTTCAGCGCCACAGTGCCAAGAAACTTGACTCTCGAATTGGTGAGATATTTGAATTTTGTAAGTAACCCAACTATTCGAGCAATTGATTTTTGGTTGGATAACATACTAGGTGGTTATGTTATAGAGTTTTTCGTAGATTGTATTCAATCATACACTGTCACAGAAAGGGATTTTTTCAAAGGTCCATGCGGGAGGTTCTTGAAATCATTAAATACATGGATAAATATGTTATTGTGTGAAAATCACGTGATGGATGCAATCTGACTGCGAAGGGGTTCGCAAACATAAGGTAACTAGAGGATTACAAGAGGATTGTCTCAGAGAAGGAAGGAAGCAATGAAAGAGGCAAGTAAGGATTGAGGATGCAAGATGAAGATATACCAGAGGAAGGATATGAGTTTGGAGAGTTGCGCAGAGGGAGGAGGTACAAGAGGAAAAAGACTGAGGCTAAGAGAAGAGATTCGTGAAGTGAGCCAGAGGGGAGAGAACCTTGCACACTAGTTCGGATCGTGGAGGTACCATACCTAGGATGAGGAGAAGAGGAGTTTCATTCCATTCTAATAATAGAAGAGCCAACAAGTCCTACACAGACAAAACCTACATCAAGTCCACGACCCCATGTGCATCACCACAATCAGAAGTAACGATTGTAGATTTGTCAAAAGCAATTGTAGTTAATCAAGGAGGATCAAGTAGTAGCAGTCAGAATATTGGGAGTAGTGTGCAGAGTCAGAATCAGAGTCGACCAACATCACAAAGAGGGGGGACTACATCAAACAACATGGTTGGGGTGGATAATACTCTTAGGCTGCCAGATTTCCAAGGAATTAGGTTAGAGGACCTAGAACAACAATTTCTTGTGTGCGAGACAATTTGGGATGCAAATAACGTACAAGATGAAGTTGTGAAGATTGCACAGTTAGTGATAAAATTTAGAGGTCGTGCGCTGGTATGGTATATGAAGTTACAGAGCGCCACAACGGCATGACAGACCAAGATGTTGGCAGAGATTAAGAAAGCACTATTGAAGGAGTTCAAGAAGCCAAAGTCGAAATCATAGTACATGACAAAGTTGAAGGAGAACAAACAAGTACAAACATATTCGGTATTGGATTATGACTAGATATTTAAGGATGTGATGGGTAGATTAAATTTCCAGATCCCAGATCAATAGCACCAAGAATGATTTATTGCAGGGCTTCTACCACACAGTCACAGGTCCTTGATCCAGCAGAAGGTTGCATAATAGCTTGAGGAATTAGAGATTGTGATGAAACTGGAATCATCTCTGGTGGGAGACGGTAGTGGAATGATGCAATTTCAGACACAATTGGCTACATTGAAAATTCAATTGGCAGAATTGACGAAGGGAAAGGAGAATCGTGAGCAAGTTTGGTGTACAAAATGTAGGACTAAAGGCCATCACAAGGACAAATGCCCAACCTTCGCATAATATTTGGCGATGGGAGCATCAAATCCATTTTTCTGGAGGAGAATACTGCGAGATATGTAATAAATGGGGGCATTGCCCAACAGAGTGTCCACTACTACAGAAATACCAGAGTATGCCAAAGAAATTGTTTTGCAATTTTTGCAAATATGTAGGACACGAGGAGAAGGATTTTCACGCATTCGAATTGATGAGGAAGCGCACATGTAATATGTACAAGATCCAGGAAGAAAATTTTGCAGTAGAAGCAGGGGGTTCTCAATACAAAAATACAAGAGGTTTCAATAAGGGGAACATAGGAAACTTTGGTCGAGATCAGGGTAGAGGGAATTTTGGAAGAGGAAGAGGTCCGATTATATGTTACAACTATAACCAACCTAGAAACTTGGACCCCGACTGCCAGAATCCATGTACGTCGTGCACAATTTTCAAAGCACTGGGTCATTAAACAGAAGATTGTCCCCAACTAGTTGCGAAGTGGCAAGCTAGAGGAAACCAAAACATGAATATGAATCAGAATGTGTAGATGATATCAACCGAAAGACACAATGAAGGGCCCAGAGTAGCCATGGTTACGCGTGGAGGAGCTAGAAAAGGGACTGATAGGACACATGAAGGTAAGCAGACAAAACAATGGGTAAGAAAGTTAGTAGGGCCCATACACAAAAGATTGGAGAGTATGATTTGGATAATATTATTTTGGACTTAGGTTCTAACATGAATGTGTTACCTAAGAAAACATGGGAATTGATGGGACAACCCAAGTTGGTGTTATAAAAATAGGATCTCAGAGAAATAAAATAAAACAAATGTGGAAATAAAATAAAAAAGATACGCAATACAATAGAGACACAAATATACGTGGTTCACCTAATGTGGGCTATGTCCACCAAAGAAATTTCCAAGTCCTTCCTTTATTATTATCCAGCAATCGAAGGGATACAACCTACATCAAACTCGTTGTAACTTCCTCTTCTTTCTCTCTTAGTCACCTATCTCATAATATAATATTTGTTATATTCCCTAGTCGCAATACATTTCCCTCATAAGAGACGGTTTCTGTCTAGGGAAAAAATCCCTAACATAACTTATACCATTAGATTTGTGACCTTATAATGAACGTTCCATATTTACAATGAAATTACAATATACTTTTACAAGCGGGTAACCTGTTAAGAACCAAATACCCTGAATAGATCTACAAATATAATCACCACAAATATTGAATACACAATAGATCCACAGAGAAAAATAGAAGAAACCACACTTTATTATTACCAAACCCTTGAGGTAGGGAAACACCATACAATGGATCCTATTATGGAAGGGATCCTCTCCTGTTCACTTGCCTCTTCAAGGGGGCAACCTCCTAATGAGCTTCAGCTCCAAATACAATACTTCTCTTCATGTCTCATTACATTGCTTGAACCCCTTTATATAGTGCTACCATCAACTAAGAACATTCTAGAGGAGGAATCTTCTAAAAGTAGAACCTTCTAAGAAGTCCTCTTACATTTATTATATCTAATTACCCATTTATTATATCTAACTACCATAGTGGGCCTTATTTAATAATATAGTGGACCTAGTCCACCTTACATTGAATGGTCTCCACTATCATCACTATGGGCCCTTTGGCCCCCCCCACTACCTCTCTAGCTACCTTACATTCCATCCCCCTTATGAAAGCGTTGTCATCAATGCTTGATATACAACGATATACTAGGGTCCCATGGATAATTGTGGACTATAATGTTGAAGAAGACCGAAGAACCAAGGTCCCATGTAGAAAGGAAAGACACCATGATGAAGTATTCCAACCACCATTATAAGCTCGGGTCCCATGTCCAAGTGCTCATGTGAACTCCCCGTGGAATATTTTGGAACCCAATAACCAACTCCAAATGATGCTCCAAAGACTGACACCTATCATGTGGATCCAAATAAGAAGATCCATCCACATAGTGGAAAA
>ML789475.1:119822-131806 GCA_009831015.1 Picea engelmannii | reverse complement strand
ATTTTGGAACCCAATAACCAACTCCAAATGATGCTCCAAAGACTGACACCTATCATGTGGATCCAAATAAGAAGATCCATCCACATAGTGGAAAAGGGTCGTAGTAGAATATGGAATGAATAATACCACTGTAGAATATGTAGACTGAACGCTGGTAACTAGCTCCTGATGTGGGACATTGATGTTCTCTACAGAAGGTGGAATAGAGTCATCAAATAAAATATGAAAGTGGCTTTCATCCCAGAAATGACAACTATCCATATATCAATCATCACAATCTATCTCAAAATAATATCAAGCATATATTTCTTGATTATATTCATCCCTGAGGCCCTCCATAAGAAATCTCTCTTGCATGTTATTCAATGAATCTTGAATACTACGAAAACTATCATTGAGGTCGTCTGTGAGGCTGTTTGTGAGTTTGTCTGTGAGGCCATGTACAAATGCATCCAATCTGTCATCCAATGTGTGAAACAATTGGGCTTTGAATCATTCAAGAATTTATTTCGGTTTTTGAGAAGAAATAGTCATCTGAGCATCCTACGAACTCACCCAATATGTTACGACAGAAAATCGCGTTTTTTTCTGGAAAAACCCTTAAAAACTGTTGAATTTAAAATGATCATAACTTCACTTCCCGGGCTCTGTTTCGACTGATTTTTTTTTTTAAATTGGGTAAAATTGTGAGAGGAAATTAGAACTAAAATTTATTTGAGAAAATTTGGCCTCCAGCTACTACAAAAATAAAAACAAATCGTGTTGTCGTCTGCAGAAAAAACCCTGAAAATTTGCAGATTTTAAAACGTCAATATCTTGACCTTCTGGACTCCGTTTCGGACAATTTTTTTTTTCCAACTTGGGTGTTTTTCTGAAAGGAATTCAGATCTACAACTTTTTTCTATAATTTTTTCATAGAATTATACTGAAAATTTCAGGAATGTCGTGGCCCTCTTTTTTCTTCTTCGAAAAAAAAAATCTACAAAAATAAAAAATATTTGCCCACAATGTCTGTCAAGGAAAGTGCTCTGATACCAATTGTTAAGAACCCAATACCCTGAATAGATCTACAAATATAATCACCACAAATACTGAATACACAATAGATCCACAGAGCAAAATAGAAGAAACCACACTTTATTATTACCAAACCCTTGAGGTAGGGAAACACCATACAATGGATCCTATTATGGAAGGGATCCTCTCATGTTCACTTGTCTCTTCGAGGGGGCAACCTCCTAATGAGCTTCAGCTCCAAATAAAACACTTATATTCATGTCTCATTACATTTCTTGAACCTCTTTATATAGTGCTACCATCAACTAAGAACATTCTAGAGGAGGAATCTTCTAGAAGTAGAACCTTCTAAGAAGTCCTCTTACATTTATTATATCTAATTACCCATTTATTATATCTAACTACCATAGTGGGCCTTATTTAATAATATAGCGGACCTATTCCACCTTACATTGAATGGTCTCGACTATCATCACTATGGGCCCTTTGGGCCCCCCCACTACCTCTCTAGCTACCTTACATAACCCCCCTCTGCACTCCCCCGCAGAGGGGGTAACCCACCTCTGTACTCCCCCGCATGGAAGAGTGTACATTCTTCTGGGGTGTAAAATCTTCATGGGGTATAAACACGGTCGAAAGAAAGGACCTATGAATCAGGAAGACGATCAGGCTCCACAACCAACAATCTCCCACTTGGAAACTGATCTCAACAATTCCACTGTTGTTGTATATGTTGGACTATGAACCTTCTTGGACCTAGAAAATTTCTCATCTTCATCTTCATTCTTGAAGACCAACTGAAACTGAGAAGAAACTTGGTTTCTCCCTGGTTACTCCCTTTGTTAACATGTCTGCAGGATTCTGGCTAGTGTGTATCTTTTCCAACTTCAAATGTCCATTTTCCAAGATGGATCATATGAAATGGTACCTCAGTTGTAGATTCTTAGTATTTGAATGGAAGGTTGATTTCTTTGCAAGATGAATGGCACTCTCACTGTCACAGTACAACCTGCTATTCTCCTGCTTCTTTCCCAATTCTTCCATAAACCTTTGTAACCAAATAATTTCTTTACTAGCCTCTGTAGCAGCAACATACTCTGCCTCTGTTGTTGAAAGTGCAACAACCTTTTGCAATTTTGAAATCCAACTTACTGTTGTTCCACCTATAGTAAAAACATACCCTATGGTACTCCTCCTACTATCCTTATCACCTGCCATATCTAAATCATCATATCCCTGTAGAATAGTGTGTGAACCTCCAAAACATAATGCATGATTAGCAATACCTCTCAAATATATGAGAATCCACTTTACTGCCTCCCAATGTTCTTTACATTGATTGTTCATATACCTGCTCACAACTCACACTGCATGTGCAATATCTGGTCTTGTGCAAACCATCGCATACATTAAGCTTCCAACTGTTGATGAATAAGGGACCATGGACATGTATTCTATATCCTCATGTGTCTTAGGACACATTTCTTTAGTTAATTTGAAATGGTTGGCCAAAGGTTTACTAATTGGTTTTGCATTCTACATTATGAACCTCTCCAACACCTTCTCTATGTACTCACCCTGCGACAATGTCAATTTGCGACTTTTCCTGTTTCTTGTTATTCTCATACCAAGGATTTTCTTTACAGCACCCAAATCCTTCATCGCAAATGAATTAGATAATTTCTTCTTGAGCACATTTATATCCTACATATTTGACCTTGCAACAATAATGTCATCTACATACAATAGCAAGATAATATAGCTTCCATTTTCTATCTTTTTAAAATAAAGACAGTGAACAGAATGACATCTACAATAACCCTGTTCTGTCATAAACCTGTCAAACTTCAAATACCACTACCTTGGATCTTTCTTTAGGACATACAATCTCTTATTCAACATGCATACCAAATTCTCCTTCCCTTTGACCTCATACCTTTGTGGTTGCTGCATATAAATCTCTTCCTCCAAATCCCCATGGATAAAAGTTGTTTTTACATCTGATTGTTAAAGATGCAAATCTTCTACTGCCACAAGACTCAAAATAGTTCTAATTGAAGTCATTTTAACTACAGGAGAAAATATTTCATCAAAATCTATACCTTTCTTTTGTGCAAACCCCTTTACAACAAGTCTAGACTTGTATCGATTTTCTCCTCCATCTTCTTCCTTCAACTTGTAAACCCATTTATTATGCAATGCTCTTTTTCCTGCAGAAAACTGAACCAAGTCCCAAGTCTGGTTATTTACTAAGGAATCCATTTCCTCCCTCATGCCTTACTCCCACATATTTTTGGTCTCTACCTGCATTGCCTCTTCATAACATTCTGGCTCACCAGAATCAATCAACAATAAATAATACAATGAAGGAGAGTATCGTTCAGGGGGTATACTTAACTTGGTAGATCTTCTAACTACACTTACATGAGTGTGAGGTACCTTTTGCTCCTATTGTTGTACATTTTGATTTTCTGGTTCCTTTGGAATTTATTTTCCAGTGATCTCATCAAGCATTGTGTATTCTAGTTTTTCTTTTTCCTGTTTCTTTCCCTGCAACTGATCTTTGTACATGACCTTCTCATTGAATATGACATCTCTACTCCTAATGATTTTGTTATTTTCATAATCCCATAAGCGATAACCAAAATCATTAACATTGTATCCAATAAAGGTACACTTCTTGGATTTTGCCTCAAGCTTTGTTCTATTTTCTTTATCAATATGGACAAATGCTTCATAATCGAAAGTCTTCAAAAAAGAATAGTTTACCTTTTTTTCTTTCCATGCCTCCTCTGGAATTATACCATCCAAAGAGCTTGAAGGTCATCTGTTTATTAATTAAACAACAGTATCTACAACATCTGTCTAGAATTGTAAGGGCAAACCAGCATGCAATCTCATACTCCTTGCACGCTCCATGATTGTCCTATTCATCCTTTCTTACACACCATTTTCTTGTGGTGTTCTTGGAACTGTCTTCTCTCTACAAATCACATGGTATGAACAGTAATCATCAAACTCCTTACTAGAATATTCACCTCCATTATCTGATCTGAGACACTTCAAATTTTTTCATGTCTCATTCTCAACCAAAGCTTTCCATTTGTTAAAAGTATCAAAAACATCATATTTTTGTCGAATGCAATAAACCCAATTTTTTCTAGTTGCATCATCAATACAAGTAACATAATAATGAGAGCCACCAAGAGATGATACCTGAGTTGGTCCCCATACATCTGTATGCACAAGATCTTATCTTTCACTCTTCTTTTCTTTTCCTACTCTGAGAAATCCAACTCTCTTATGTTTTCCATAAACACAATGCTCACAGAAGTCCAAATCAATTTGTTTAAGATCTGGAAACAAATTTCTTTTGTGAAGTATCTCCATCCCCTTATCACTCATGTGTCCAATTCTATGATGCCATAGTGTTGTATCCACTCATGTAGAAGTTAAAGAGATAGAAGGGTCAATATTACGAGTACATAAATACAATGTACCTACCTTCTCTCATTTTGATATCACCAATGATCATTTGATGACCTTCCATGTCTTATATGTAAATATGGATATACAACCTTCACTTCCCAACTGTCTTGTTGAAATTAGATTTTTCCTTAGATCTGGAACATGTCTTACCTCTTTCAACAACCATTGGTTTCCATTGCTTTGTTTTATTTTTACCTTTCCCATTTCAACAATTTTGCATGGTGCATCATCACCCAAATGAACCTATCCAAAATCACCTTGAACATAATCTAGAAAATGTTTCCTATGGGATGTGGCATGAAATGAAGCCCCTGAATATACCACCCAAGACTTAGAAAAATTATCTACAGAAAAAATCAAAGCATCTTGTAACACATCACATGTTACATTTGCTTCCTAATTTCTCTCCTGATGTCCATCTCTTTGTTTCTTTGGAGCTCTGCAGTCTTTCTTCTAATGTCCTTTCTTCCCACAATTCCAGCACTCTATCTTTCCAAGTCTAGATTTGGATCTGCCCTTCCTAGAATTCTCGCGGTTCCATGATCCCTTTCCTCTATCTTTTTGTCTTCCCCTGTTCTCCATGTTCAACGCATAACCTAATGTCTCACCTGTGTTTTTCCGTCGCATTTCCTCACTAACGATAACACCAAAAACATCATCAAATTTTAAATTATTTGAACTAGAGACAGAGTTACTTATAGCCATGACCAAGTTGTTCCATCTTTCTGGTAATGAGCACAAGATTAGAAGAGACCTGACTTCATCATAAAAGTCCACTTTTATAGAACATAGTTGATTAGTAACCATATTAAATTCATTTAAATGATCTGCAACAGACCCACCTTCTGACATCTCCATATTAAATAATCTCTTCATTAGAAATACCTTATTGGACGTCGAGGTTTTTTCATACAATTTATCCAATGTGTCCATCAAACTCTTCGTTGTCTTTTCTTTCGAAATATTGAAATCCATCGGCATTGCCAGGCTCAGCCGTATCATTCCTAGAGCCTTTCTATCAAGAATCTCCCATTCTTCATCCTTCATAGCCATTGGATTTTTTTCTATTCCATCCAATGGTAGGAATAGATCATTCTAATATAAATAATCTTCCATCTGCATCTTCCATAACTGGTAGTTTTGGTCGTTAAATTTCTCGACCCTAAACTTTCCATATTTCGACATTTCTCCCACTCTAACCAAGAACCCTCTTTTCCTGTGAGTTACCTTTCTCTCTAATACCAGTTGTTAGAAAAACAAGATCATGGAGCAATAAAATAAAACAAATGAGGAAATAAAATACAGAAGATACACAATACAATAGAGACACAGATATATGTGGTTCACCCATTGTGGGCTACACCCACAAAAGAAATTGCCAGTTCCTTCCTTTATTATTATCCAACAATCGAAGGGATACAACCTACAACAAACCCGTTGTGACTTCCTCTTATTTCTCTTTCAGTCACCTATCTCATAATACAATATTCGTTATATTCCCTAGCCATAATACATTTCCCTCATAAGAGAGGGTTTCCTTCTAGGGAAAAAAAACCCTAACATAACTTCTATCGTTAGATCTGTGACCTTATAATGAATGGTCTAGATTTACAATGAAATTACAACATATTTTTACAAGGGGGTAACCCCCCTCTGCACTCCCCCACGTGGAAGAATGTACATTCTTCTAGGGTGTAAATTCTTCATGGGGTATAAACACGGCTGAAAGAAAGGAACTCAGAATCAAGAAGATGATCAGGCTCCACAACCAACAGTTGGTATGGTCTCCTCTTCAGCTCAGATTAGAAAATCAACACAAAATAGTCTTGATTGGTCAATTAACGAGAGTACATGTGAACATAGATGGGGTGTGAAACATGGCAGACTTTGAAGTTAATGAGATTTTGGATGATAGACAACCATATCCAGCACTGATGGGACTAGAATGGGATTTTGATAATCAAGTGATCATCAACTTAAAGAGAAGGGAGATGATATTTAAAGTTGGATATTTGAAAGTTACGACACCCTTGGGCCCATTAGAAGGAAAATGATACATCGAACCAATAAGAGGGAATGGCATTAACAATTTATACAACATGACTACATGGATGGAAGATTATGTCAACCCGACAGTAGATGGTGCATTGAGTTGGCAAAGTGTCAATTCATGTGTGTCAAATTCTGAAGAAATTCTAGAGCATTGGCAAAAGAGAATGCATGAAGTGTCCACCAGATGATGTGTGTGCATGAATCGATTCGTGCACTGGATTGGAACAAATCTATGTAACCTTCCCAGGTATGACATATTATCTGATATAAGCATGTTTGTAAAAACACTTGAGTTGCAGGTACCCAAAAAACAAAGGTTGTTAGCACTGGATGTTGTATTAAAAGCGACTCCAGCTAGATGGTGGGTTGCACATAGAGAGGGAATGAAATACTGGATACAATGCAACAAACGAATGCAAATAAGGTTTGGCATTGAGGGAGAAAACATTGCACATAAATATACAGGGGAGAGTGACCTAATAAACCATGTGGAACAATGTCGGTATTTGTGGGGTCCAGTACCATAGACAAAGTGGACACCCCGATTTTTACATGCACTAGGCAGAATTCCAAAGAATTGGTACTTAGAGTTGGAAATGCAGAAGGAGACAGTAAGATGGAAAGAACTGATACATAGGTTCAATATCACATTTACATTTGAACGTGAGTCTTCGTCCATAGATGTAGTGATATAGGCGATTCAGACAAAGATCTTCTCGGAAGAATAAATGATAGAGGTAATACTAGTATGCAGTGAGCACATAAACAAGATGATTGTTTGTAAGCTACTGGAATGATATAATGTAGCCAAGAAAGAATATGAGGAAGAGGATCCTAGGAATGTATAGATACCTGAGACAGAAGGAGAGTGAGCCATATAAGGGCCAGAGCTCGAATATTCCACATATACACAGTCGATAAAGATGTGAAAGGTAAACATTGGGATGACAGAGAATCCCAGGTTTGTGCAAATAGGGGACTATTGGAATGAGGAGATAGTTGACAAGATTGCAAACTTATTGCGAGAATACCAAGACTTATTTCCAATTAATTTTTCAAAGATGAAGGGAATAGTAGGAGACTTGGATGAGATGAAGACCCTGTTGAAACCAAAAGCCAGTGCGCCAGAGGCCTTACAGGCTAAATCTAAGGTATAAGGAGAAGGTAAAATTTGAAATAGATAGGATGTTGGACGTAGGAATTATTAAACTAGTAGAAGAATCTGAGTGGATCGGTCTAATGGTGGTATAGGACAAGAAGACATGAGAAATTAGGATCTATGTAGATCTAAGGAAGTTAAATGACGCATGCTTACATGACCTTCCAACACCATTCATGGATGAGGTACTCGAGAACGTGGGAGGCAAGGAAACATACTCTTTTATAGATGAATTCTTCGGGTACCACTAGATAAGAATCATGCAATAGGATCAACACAAAACCACTTTTGTGATGGAATGGGGAAGTTATCAATACACGGTTATGCCCTTTGGATTAAAGAATTCCCCTGCGGTATTTTCCAGGGTAGTAGTTGCAGCCTTCAAGGAGTTCATCCATAAGTTCCTAGAAGTCTATTTGGATGACTAAAAAATGTTCAGTCTACTAAAGGATCATATAGAAGTTCTTAGACTTATGTTGGATCGCTGCAGGTAGTGTCAGATTTCCTTGAACTTGAAGAAGTGCATTTTTTTCACACCATTTGGAATTTTGTTAGGACATATAGTGTGCAAACAGGGACTATTGGTAGACCTAGCTATGATTGCAATCATTTTGGAGTTAGAACCACCTACATCGGTCAGATAGTTGAGGGTGATTTTGAGGGTGATGTTATAGAAAATTCATCGAGGGATATGTGCATATTACAACGTCGATAGAGAAGCTACTAAAGAAGGAAGTGAAGTTTCAATGAAATGAAGACTGTCAGAAGGGGTTGAACACCTTGAAATAGAAGTTGGTGACTGTGCCGATTTTAATTTTTCGGATTGGAACAAGGAGTTTCATGTACACATGGATGCATCATCCATAGTATTGGGAGAGGTTCTATCACAGCCAGGGGAATGATATGTAGATCACCTAATTGATTTTGCAAGAAGGAAGTTGTATATAGTAGAGAAGAACTATACAACCACAAAATGAGAAGCATTGGCGATGGTCTATACACTAGATAAATTTTGGCCTTATCTATTGGGGTCTCACTTTAAGATGTATACAAACCATTCTACATTAAAATACTTAGTGAACAAGCCAGTGTTGGGGGGGAGAATATGTAGGTGGATTTTATTATTTCAGGAATATGACTTTGAAGTCATAGTGAAACCAGGGAAGTTGAATTCAAGACTTGATCATCTATCACGCATATTGTCAAGGGAAGATGTGGTAAATTTCGATGACAACTTCCGAGATGCGCAATTATTTGTAGTAAGGATGTTGGATGATTATTTCTCGGACATCGTACAGTTTATAAACACAAGAATCACTCCATTTGAGATGACTGTAGCACAAAAGAAACAACTGGTAGTGAAAGTAGCATATTATTAGTTGATTGCAGGGAATGATACAAGGTGGGTACAGATGGAATACTGAGACGTTGTGTGCTAGAACAAAAAAAGTCAATAATACTTGAAGAAGCCCACGATGGAATTGTTGGAGGACATTACACAGGGCAAGAAATGACACAAAATATTTTGTGCATAGGACTTTCGTGGCCGACACTTCACAAGGATGGGAAGGAATATTGTCAAGCATGCGATGTATTCCAACGAGTGGGAAATCCATCTAGGAGGGATGAAATGCCTTTGAATCCACAGGTTACGTTGCAAGAAATTGATAAATGGGCCATAGACTTTGTGGGTCCAATCAACCCACAAGAAAGAAGATCGGGGGCAAGGTATATCATTACTGCAACAGGGTATTTGACAATATGGGACAAAGTAGCCCCAATTACAGACTATACTTTGGAAAATGTTGCGTGATTTATGTTCGAAAATGTAGTGACATGGTTTGGATGTTCATGCATATTACTCAGTGATCAAGGGACACACTTTCTAAACAAGACAATTGCATCATTGACTAAGGAGTTCCAAATTCATCACCAAAAGAGAACCCCATATCACCTTCAAGATAATGGAACTGTCGAAGCTTTTAATAATATCTTAGAGAATTCCTTAATAAATATTTTCAATGTAGGGAGAGATGACTAAGACTTAATAGTTCCTGTAGTATTGTGGGATTACAGGACTACAAGAAAGAATTTGACAAGATGGACCCATTTCAGGTTATTCTATGAGCAAGAAGTAGTAATGCCAATGGAGTTTATTTTTCCTAGCTTGTGCATTGCAACAATTACAGATCTATCGGATAATGGACAATAGAGGAGAGATTGGAATGGTTGATACAACTTGAGGAGGATTTGTTTGTCACAGGATTCCATCAGCAGGTTCAGAAATCCGGAGAGAAGGTCTGGCATGATCGACACATTAAACAAAAGAAGTTTGAAGTTGGATATTTGGTACTACTCTATGACAACAAGTATATTCAACGTCCGGGGAAATTTTGAATGCAATGGTTAGGACCCTATGTGATTCAGCAATTAACAGAGACAGGTGTTGTGTGGTTAGAAACCTTGAATGGTGAGGTCTTGGAAGGAATGGTGAATGGGAGTCGGTTGAACTCTATCGAGACGGCTGACATATTGCATAGTAATTTGGGCTACGTCGGAACACATGTATGATAGTAGTTGAAAAAAAAAGAGCATTACGTCAAAGTAGGAGATGAGACAGTTGAGTAATGACAAGATGGTTACAAGCATTAAATCCCAGAAATGATAGTTACACAGTGGGCGTGATAGGTCATAAAAGCGTCATATAAATCTTAAATAGGAAAATCCACCAAAAATCTTGACAAATCGACAATACGAGGGATAAATCATCCGATAGATTTTGTAATCAATATGCAATTATGGAAGACATAAACAAACTCAATGACAGATAGGAAAAATTAGTTAAGGCGCGATGGGACAGGTACAATCGGCATGCAAGCACAAAACCATAATAATATCATTCAGTGTACATCATTCTTTCATACCAATGCGAGCGAAGGAGACCTGAGAGGAGGGAACTAGAGAATAGAGTAGAGCTATAGTTTCCACAGACCACACACAGAGAAAGTGTGGGAACCTGTCACCCAAGATGAATGAGGAAAGATCTGCTAGCAGTACCACAGGTTCCCCCCGAGGTGAGTAGGGAAGGTAATATTCTTGGAAAGATTGTTAGCCTCAAGTTTGTGGATCATGACATTACCAATCAACAACCATTTCCGAAGCTAGCTAGGGAAAAATACTCAGATGCTGAGAGTGTACCGGATACAGGATATTATATCATTGCCAACATAAAATTGTACACAGATTTCAATAGAATCAATAACAAGTTTGGGGGTTATGAATGCTTCATGAAAGTAAATAAAAAGGAATCAGATCAAGATCCCACTGAAAGAAAGGTTGCCCAAAATTGGCTTCGTATATTACGCCCAAACCGAACCTGAAGGAGATACCAAGGGACGTAGGAAAAACAGAGGATGGTATCGGGCTCAAGAAACCTCAATGAATTATCAACAGAGAAGACAATTACAGGAAGAGGAGGCTTAACACAACTCTTTCCCCCAATAGAATTGATGATTTTTGCATGGGCAATAGGACCCCTGATGTCGTCATCCAGACTTAGCTCGCTCTTAGGCAGGAAGAGGCCTTCAAGAGGGATAATGAAAAAACTCTAAGGCTTATTGTGAAGAGGCATAAACGGATTGAGGAGAGATACGAGACAACAGTAAAGGAAAAGGGTGAGGTGGAGAGCATGGCGAATACAACCCAAGCCGCAGTCCAAAAGTTGTATAAATCTATTCCAAAAGTTCCCCTAGTAGTTGAAGCAACTATGGAGGAACTAGTGCAGATGATAGGTGAAGTCGTTAAGGGATTTCGATCACATATAGAAGATTTAAAGCTAAGGAGCATACCAAGATTGCCACCAGAGGTGCGCAAAGGAAAAATGAGAAGGACAACCACAGTAGTTTCCCACATCAAGAATATTGAGGGTGAATGCATGAAAATTTGCGAGGAGAACACACAGGTGTGGATAGAGTTGAAAGAAGACCCAAAGATGAAGGTCATAGAGGCCAACCTAAGAGAGGCGCAAGAACAGGCATAAGAGGAAGCAGAAATGGAGGCTAGACTACCACCAACAACATGCATGTCAATCATTGATCCAGGTGGATATCGGGGGCCACCCACCTTTTCCAAATGGCTCAAAACAGTTTTCTGGTCATTTTGGCAATTTACTATTTTTAGCAGGTTTTCACTTCCAGGGCCATTTTGAGGGCCTAAATGAAGTTTTTTCAAGATAGAGGTTCTCAATGATAGCTGAAGGCATAATTGA
>ML789475.1:104977-116580 GCA_009831015.1 Picea engelmannii | reverse complement strand
CGGTGGAAGTGGAGAAAATGAGGGATCAACAAAAGATATTGCAATAGATACTGGTACCATTTCAAGAAGAGGCAGTGTGGGTAATTGGAGATTTGTCTACACTGCAGAGCAAGGTCAAGCAAGCAACAATGGAAGTAGATGACAAACTGGCAAAATTGATCGCGCAAGGAGAAGAGGGGATAACAGTGACAGAGGCTACAATCATCAAAGAGGTAGAGGGGGACAAGGTGGCCTCTCAAAACTTCACTTTGGCATGTAGGAGCAGGAAACAGGACTGAGTGGCTCAAGAAAAGACATATGTGATTGTTGGGGGCCTGTTGGGTAGGCATTCTAGAAAGCACCTTTTGTAGTTTTTAAGGAAGAATTAGTGCAAAGAGGAAAAAGGAAATATAAGAGAGTGCACAATTGAGGCACATATAGTAGGAAAGTGCACAAAAGGAAGACAACACGTAGCTCGAAGAATAAAGCAAGGAAATAAAGCATAAAAATAATAACACAACCTGACATCCCAGAAATAGAAGAACAACAGAAAAGTGACATGAAGGATAAAAAATAGAAGAAACGCATCGAACAACTAGTTAATTGAGTTGGCCATGCATTGTAATGGGATATTTTTGGGATGAATAGATTAGGGTTTTTATCCCTGGATTTTGATATAAATATGTAAGGGGTTGGGAGATGAGGGGTTCGATTGAATCAGTTTGAGTCAGTCGGTTAGTCCATCTAGGTATTATCCTGATAAAGTTTGATTATGATAGATTAGTTTATGTTACAGTCTGTTTGATACTGAGTTCGGAGCTATTGAATGTAACAATCGAAGGTTGAGAAGGATGAATAAAGGAATGATAGAGATATATCACAGAATCATGTGTTGTCTATGTTTATGAGTTTGATTATGAAAACTATTTGCATTTATCGTAGGCTTAATTTGATAGTTAAAGAATGGTACAATTATTCATGATTGTGACAGTAACAAATATATACAGTAACTGGAATATGTTAAGTATAAAAATCTGAACCAGGAGTAAGTTAATAACATTAAATAACCGAATTGTGCACCTAACATACTAAGGAAGAATTAATAGAACGTTTTCTTCTCATTCCTTTACCACTGCAGAAGTGTGGTTCTTGTAGTCCCCATAGATACCTCAGGTGAGACTTCATCTGCACAAGAAGGTGATGCTGAAAGGGCCAATGTCTGGTGGGTTTTGTTGTTCTTAGATAACCCAAACCTTGGGTCTTACAACCCATGCCCATAATAGCACCAACATTATTAAACTCTTGTGTTTTGAAATAAAAGTGAGTGTTGAGCTCTTAGCTTTGAATGTAGAGTATCCATATTTGAATAATTTGCAAAAGGCAATAAGCCCAACCCAAACAAAGTGTCAACACAAAAGGACCCCATATACTTGGAAATAGTTTTCCTTACCTCTGAGCCAAAGGGCATTCAGTAGTTAAGAAAATAAATGTTATCTTTAAAAAAAAAGAACTTTATCACTTTATTCACTAAAATTAAGTCTAAAGTAAAATCAAACTTGCGGCATTCGAAACGTTAATACCTTGAAATGGAAATGAAGAGAACTATCCCTGGGTTCTGAGCATAGATTATTCATGTCCTAATGATTAGGAATTTCCAAAACATTAAGCTTCCATTTACCATCGATTCATTTCGAGAATTCTTGTATGAAGTTTAAATAGTCAAATGAATCCAACTAATCTAATAAGTTTATGTTGGAATATTAATGGCAGGTCATAGAGTTTGAAATCTTAGAAGAAATCGAAATACTGAATCATTGTTATAGTTGATTCTAGCATATGCTCTTTCATCACAAATATACCCGAAAAAGGTATAGACAAGCCACACAAAAAGAGATCCAAGCATAGCCCTGAGGGTTATCTCAAATGGTCATAAGATAAACGTGAGAACTATCCCCCAGTGAATTGAGGAAGTCACAGTTCAACTCTCTTAATCCCCTCGAGGTTAGGCTCCATTAGAAGGGCCAATGATTTACCCTGTTTACCATCCATGGATCATGGCGTAGTACTCGAAGGGTTTTCCATGAGGATTTCTTTGGGGGGGGAAGAATGAGAGGCCAAGCATCGACTATGTGTCTCTTCTTCATTATTTCTACCATTTATAGTTATCTCATCACAAATATAACCGAAAAGGGCATAGACAAAGCACGCAAAATTGAGAGAAAAGCATTCATGTGGCTCTTCTTCATTTTTTCTACCATATCTAGATACTTGTAGCATACAAGAACTACTAGTATTAACGAGTGTCCTGGCCATGCTTGCCCCTGACAAATGCCTTTTCCCTAAGAACAAAAATAATTCAACTAGACTTTGTAATTAGAAATGCTTGATTATTACATTCATGGTTATTATTATCATAAATTAAAGTTGTGGAGATATATTTCATATTTTTTCTATTAATAGTAATCAATATGACATTGAAGGAATATAGATAGCCCAAATAATGGAGGGTAGTTAGAGATATATACCACTCTAGTATTAGTAGCTATGGTAGAAACCACAAACATCAAGAAAAATGTGATAAGAATTTATAAAACAAAGGACTACATGTTTGAGCTAGGAGGGATTGTGTAATATACCTAAAGTATATTACATTTCTTATCATGTAATAATATGTTATAGGTTTTCTATTATGTAAATAGACATTACAATGTAAATGATAAGTCTATGATAAATCATGACATTTGCCATGGACATGACTTATCATTCCCTATGTGTATTTATATACACGTATTGTATCTCATATGATGTCAAGTAAAGAGAAAGAAGAATATATATATATATATATATATATATATATATATATATATATATATATATATATATATATATATATATATATAGGAAAGAGAAAGTAAAAAGAAGAAATCAAAGTCAAGTGATATACAAGGAGAAGTATTTCATAAGGAGTGAAATGGAAAATAAGGTTCAATTTACTTCTGGGTATGTTTTGGAACCAATCGATATTGACATATGTATGTTAGGGAGGATCCAGAATGAGACTTAAACATTGTTATTGACCTCGCTAGTCATTGGAATTATATTGAAATTAAATTGGAAAATAAATTGCAACTTGCGGAAGAGGAAGTTAAAAGAGCTCTTAAACAAGAGTATGATGATGAGATTAATAATTTAGAATTAAACATCGATGAGTACTCTCCAAAATGCAATTTTTTTGTGTTACAAACCAAGCAAGTGGATGTGGTCCTAGGGAACTCTTGGTTGAAATCTATTGGTACTTTTACCATGAATGTTGATAAAAACAAATACATTGAATTTGAGCACCTTACCAATAAAATAATGTTGTGAGACACTAATTCAAAGAACCTTTCTCTATCATCGAATGCATATCAGAATAAACAACAAAATCACATAGAATTAATCGAAAAGTTTTTAAAAAATGAATAAAATTCTTATTAGCAAAAACGTAGAAAATGTGCAAAATTGAACAAAAATGGAGAAGCAAGATACAATAATTCATAAATTTCAACAACAAATTAAAGAGTCACGACAACAAATTAGTAATATAAAAAGCACTCATAAGAAAAAGTCTGAATATATCAATAAAGAACTATTGTCCAAATATGAAGAAATTTCTCGTTTGAGAAATCATAATAAAAGTCTACTTGCAGATATGAAAAAATTGAAGAATAAGCAGAAGGCACAACAAGAAACCCAAACCATGGATAAGGGCACTAGCACCGACTTGATCAACATGAAAAAAACTAATGTCCTTAACAATGAAGTTGTATCGGTGGAAGACCCTCCAAAAGTAGAAATTGAAGATAAATCAACTTCAATAGAAGGTATCAAAACTAGAAATCAAATTACTAATGAAGTATTATAGTGGAAGTGTTTTCAAAAGTTGATCTCAACAAACAATTCTATGGTAAAGCAACATCCACAGATTTAGTTGAAGTTGACATATCGTTGATCACCACTAATAAAGTGATAGGTCAATCAAAGGATGTTGTCACACCAATAAATACAAAAAAATCAGATATCATCATGATAACTCGAGTAAATCACGGCAAAACTAAACCAAACATTAAGAAGGATAACAATCCTAGGCATCCAAAGATATATGTGCCTCGAAATCATCAAAGAAGAACATATACAACATATTATCATTAGAGAGTTCCAAAAACAAATCCACCTTGGATGAATTGATTCTTTTTCGATGCGCCAGTATTGCTCAAGACTTTGATTGTCATATCACCTTGTGTCTTCAACTTTATCTGGTTGATAACAATTACAAAATAATTTCATTCTACTAGAAGAGTTTCTCATTCCCTATGCTTTGAGGACAAAGCATTTTTAAGGGGGGAAGAGTTGTATATATTACATTTCTTACCATGTAATAATATGTTATAGGTTTGTTTTATATAAATAGGCATAATAATGTAAATGACAAGTCTATGATAAGTCATGACCTTTGCCAAGGACATGACTTATAATTCCCTACGTGTATTTATATACATGTATTGTATCTCATATGATGTCAAGTGAATATGTAAAATGGATAGTAAATAAAACATTATTTATCATGGATATATGAAATTATGTTATGTATTCATGATGTTCTCATGAAGTGGACCACCATATCCACTTCATATTGTGATTGTCATGTTTGTCGCTTCTCCAAACACCAAAAGGAGGACAAACCCAACAAAAACTTATGCAAAAACTAGAACTCCTATGTAAGCTAGAACCTGTGATTCATTCGAGGTTTTTTGGCAATATTTCGAGAACAAAACCTAGAGAATGGAATGGAAAAACTATATAGCAACATATGCAACCAACCTTCTTCTCTTGTCTAACCGATTCCATGTGCCCACCGTAGAAGAATTTTTCGCTAACACGTAGCATGATCTAAAAGGCTTGTATCAACAACATTTGCAAACTATTGTCGAAAAAAAAAGTGTACATTATTAAAGACAAGGACTAATTGCTTTGCATTCATTTCCCTTATATTTGATTTGAAATACAACATACAATTCTAAAATTACACTATAAAAATTGAGTAAAACTTAGTTCTTCTTGTAAATTTCAAACTAAGTTACCTATTTAATGAGAATCTTAATTTTTTTTTTTTTAGGGAAATATTCATAAGGTGTTATTTTCTATTTTAGAAAAATGGTGGTGTTATCCTTTTCCCAAAAACAGTTTAGAGATAGCCAGTAATCTTTTTGTAAAGAGTTTTTTAAAAAGTGACTTTTGTCTTAAAAAAAAATGGGAATATAGGTATTTTCATTTTTTTTTTAAATGGTAATATCTGCCTTGTCATTTGAGTTATTTTTTAAATTTTTGAGTGTTGATGAACTAATAGTTTTTTTTCTTTTTCATTGAGTAATTTTTTTTTTAATTTCTTTAATTTTATTAAAATTAAAATTAATGGAAATTTTTACTTAGTATTATAAAAATAAAAATATTTTTTTTTTATAATTTTTCAAAAAATTGAAATTTAAGAAAATAATTTTCACTAATTTACAAAAGTTTGTTAAATTTCATACATAGGGGATAAGGTCATCCTAAAAATACCATGTGCCTTGCTAAAGATTGATTCCCAACATCACTCCTTCTCTCCGTGCACAAAATTGTCCCAAATTTAACCAAATGTCTCCAAATTTTAAAAAGTTTCAAGCATAGAGGGAGAGGGTGTGATGCCAATGTTATCCCCCTTCTATCGATGCTTGAATTTTTTTTTAATAATGAAATTTAACTAAATTTTATTAAACTTTGAGTAATCGCATGCATAGGAGGGAATGATATTTTCTCAACACTATTTGATGCTAATAGAACCAATTTTAATTTGAGAACATATTTCAATATTTTTTACCAAATCAAGTAGTTTGGAACCTAAAGTTCTTGATTTGAAGTAATTGTTCATGAATAAGTAATGATGTTCTAAGAATATGTATGATATTAACCAAATGTTTATAGCCCAGTAAATTAGTTTGAGTGGATGAGTGTTATGGTTATAATGCAAGAGGTCTCGCGGTCAAGTCCTTGACCAATTAAATTGTTGATATTGTTGAGTCTCACTCGATGTCCTTGGATGTCCTTGGATGAGGTGACATCAAGCCACACATGACAATACTCCAAATGGCCCTCGGCGCAGTGACCAGGCACTTGATGTTTCTTATGATGTGGGTAGCTGACACAGGATTCAACGACCGAGGTATATCTCTCATGCAAAATTTAGTGTTACATGGTACGACGAAGGCTAGATTAGTTGAATATGGTACTGCTCGTCTACAGGGATTTTATGTGATTGTTATGGTTTCATATAATGTAAAGGATCAAGTGATGGGTACTCTCGAAACTCGTAAATGCTCGGTTAGGCCCTCGTCATCAAATTCTGGAAGAAGCAAGATGCTTTACTCCATTCTTGTCTTGTGGATTCCAGCCTCAAGCCACTCCATTATTAATTGTTTTATAAAATTTAATAAATTGTTTTTCAACATTTAAAAAAAAATCAACTTAAATATTATTTAAGATTTACTATATTTAATTAATTATGTGGAATTTAGAATTATCAAAATCTTATTAAAACTATAATTATGTTGAATTTAGAATTATCAAAATCTTATTAAAACTTCAACTAAATTGAATTTATGAATTATCTAATTTTATTAAACCTTCAATTATGTTCAATTTTTTTATCAATTTTTTAAAGAATAAATTTAATTATTAAATTTTTTTTACGATATCATTGAAATCCATTATCAAACCAATTATTGATAATTGATGAAATAATTATTTTCCATTATTTAAATTACAATTTTGAAAATTCCAATAAATGATTTTACTACCAAAACAGAAAATTTAAAACATAATTTTATGATGAAATTTCTATTTCTATCAAATGAAAACAGAAAACACTGACAAAGGAAATTTCAATCAAATGAAAACAATTGTGCACCATATCTTTCCAAAACAGAATTCCAACTTTTTCTTCCATTCTTCTGACTCATCTGTTTTTTAAAAAGAAAAACACTGACAAAGAAAATTTCAATCAAATGAAAACAACTGACAAAAAAATTCTTCTGACTCATCTGTTTTTTAAAAAGGAAAACACTGACATAGAAAATTTCAATCAAATGAAAACACTTGACCAAAAAAAATGAGACAGTGCACCATATCTTTCCAAAACAGAATTTCAACTTTTTCTTCCATTCTTCTGACTCGTCTGTTTTTTATAAAGAAATCAGTCCAAAAAATCTAAATGCATGCGTCATCACAGAATATAGACTGAATACAATGTATTTCCGAAAGGTAAAGTATGTTATGCACAGCAAAAGTGGACTTCTGCAATGTATTTCCGAAAGCTAAAGTATGTTATGCATAGCAAAAGTGGAATTCTGCAATGTATCTTTTTTGTTTTCATACTCTGCAAAATTCTTCCCTCCTGCACCCGGGGGACTGCTGTCTGATCTAGCTGCCCCTTCTCATGCGAGGCAACTCTGGGCTCTGTTGGATTTTGCAGACTGCTGGTGGAGTTTTGTATATCAGGTAAGGGAAAATGTAATCTCCATATTAATATGTCGAAGATAATCATTACAGTAATCAGGAGGGCTGAAGGCTGAGGGCCTTGTGATCACTGTAATGACTATCTTCACCATATTTTGTCAAGGAGCGTGTGGTATCACCTTCGGTATCGTCCCATTCGTATCAAGAAGGTTTGTACTCTGACCCATCATCTCTATCCAAGTGATATCTTCATTTTGGAGTTGGATTTTGAAGCCCATTACCCTCTTTTACCATCTGCAGCGAGGAGTAGAGTGGCACCCACTTACCCACCAGGAACCTCTCTGCATTCCTGATCGGTCCATTCCATTGTAGTACCCTATATATTGCACTGTATGCTTGTTTTTTATATTAAGAATTCCACTGTTTCCATTATCACCCATAATAAGCATGCATTACATCCAAAGGTCGATTGATGAATCTGCTGCCATTCCTAATCTTGCATTCCATTGGTTTTTAATTTGGGAGTTTGCCTTCTCTGTGTTTTTAGCGCTCACAGTTTGATATTTTGTCAATGGAGTGGGGTTTAGCTTGTGTGGATAAAGTAGTTTGAACTTTGATGTAGTTTCATATTTTGTAAAAGGGTGGGGTTTAGCTTGAGTGGACAAAGTGGGGCATGGTAATCCTCCCTGGGTTTAGTTTGAGTGGATCAAGTGAAGTGTGGTAATCCTCCCCATCCAGGTTCGATTCTAGTTTCTGACATATTTATTCTTTGTCAAATATATTTTCCTTTTTCCATGGAATATGGCTAGATTGCACTATAATGCAGGCTTACTTTACATCTAACCATTATAGAAGTCAAAGCACTTGAGGTTGGCTMAGGAAACATAGGTGCTATTCTCATTGARCCCTACCAAGAGCTATATGTTGAAACTTCAGAAGAGATAGGTTTAATTGCCTCTGGATTCTTGATGGGCTATAAATATGAGGGTGGGTTCATGCTTACTTCACATCTAACCATTATAGAAGACAAAGCACTTGAGGCTAGCTAAGGAAACATACGTGCTATTCTCATTGAGCTATACCAAGAGCTATATGTTGAAACTTCAGAAGAGATAGGTCTAACTGCCTCTGGATACTTGATGGGCTATAAACATGAGAGTGGGTTCATGCTTTACATCTAACCATTATAGAAGACAAAGCACTTGAGGCAAGCTAAGGAAACATAGGTGCTATTCTCTTGAGCCCTACCAATAGCTATATGTTGAAACTTTAGAATAGATAGGTCTAAGTACCTCTGGGTACTTGATGGGTAATAAACATGAGAGTGGGTTCACGATGCTCAAACCTGAGAATGGAATGATTGTTTTGCTGCATTATATATCTTATATATGTTCATTAAATGAAAGTTGTTGAATGAAAACAGGTGTGGTTACCATGTGATCTTTTATTTTGTCCAGGGACACAGAAAGGAGGCAATGAGAGGTAAATTCAGACTGAAGGGCAGAAGTATTGTAACAATCACAATCTGAAGACAAGTAAAAGGAAATTCAATGCCAATGCATTTAAAGGAAAACTTCTACTGTACAGAAAGGAAGCCATGAGAGGTAACTTCAGACTGGAGGGCAGAAGTATTCTAACAAACATAATCCAAAGACAAGTAAAAGAAATTTCAATGCCAGTGCATTTAAAGGCAAACTTCTACTTGACAGAAAGGAGTCAATGAGAGGTAAATTCAGACGGACACAAATAGTGATCTTTGAGCCAGTTATAAAACCAAAACAAACTTGGATTTCTTGTTCAAATAGAAAGGGTACTTTCTGAAATAGGGCAAGTTGAAAAGTGCAAGACTGAGAGGTAGGGGAAGCATTCAATAATGGGTGTGTAGACAAACCTAACACAAACAACTAGAGGAGGATTCTTCTACCAGAAAGCAAAGAAGCATGGTAGGTGGCTACCCTACGTATCTAGATTTGAATGAGCCCTTTGCTAAAAATGGATAATGGGAAAAGAGCAATAGTATAAACCGGCGACCAAATGGATAGAGTAAAGCATACTAGAAACATGTTGACTGATAGGGACGTACCCAACTGAGAAACGATCCTCAGTGGTAGAGAATAACCTCGATTGGTAGGTCTTTTATGCAATATTCCAACATAAGTAATATACAATATTCACAAGGTTACATAATAACAACTAGGGGTTATATTTATAACGAATAATAGATATTTGTTGTTTAATTTTTATCCTTGATCTCTTCATTTGATCCAATATGGGTTTTCTTGCAACTTTGGCTTGTAACTGCAAAATGTATACATCATCTTTGTTCATGTTCATATAAACAAAATTCATTCACTAAGTTACATGGATCCCATGATCCCCATTTGTTGTATTTGTTCAGTAAATAGAAAACAAGTACTTATACCTAGTTTGTCAACAATTTGCAAATCAATAAACTTTAATTCCTCAATAATCATAACTCGGTTCCAAACACTTATCATCTCAAACTTTAAGATAACTTTATTAGGAAATGGGCTAGTCAGAGTAGACATATTACACACATCAAAATTGTGCTTGAGCATTCTATTGAACAAAGAAATAAATGCAAGAAGATTGTCTTAAGATAGACAACAACTTTGATCCATGGGTTGAGGAAAGAAGCATCTAGTTGGAGAGAATCTTTCAAATCCAACTAGCTTCAACCACTTTCCAAAGACTAGGAACAAACTCTCTACGTAGAAACCAAATCTACCTATTAATGACCAATAATAATTATGATCACATATATGATCACACTAAAGACAAGTGGGAGTTACATATCCCAACACTCCCCCTTAACGACTACTTGTCTTTACCATCGTCAGGTCAAGTCTTCATCATCACCAAGTCCTCTAAATCGAAGCACCTCATGACTAGCAAAGTCTATGTCTGGTCCAACCTCGTACTTTCTCTTCCTACTTCGATCATGCACCACCAAACTACCAAATTCCATATAAAGAGACAACCATCCACCGGAATGCACGGGTCATCAGCCGCTGCAACCGTCGCTCTAGTAGGATGTCCTTTAGGTACATGGCTCCTTCAACCTCTTGATGAACTCCCCCTGAATGTTAAACTCGTGGTTTCTAGGCACCTCCTAGAGTCCACTCATAGAGCATGCAGTGACTTGTGACATGGCTCACTCTTACAAGTGTTAACGAACCATATAATAGAGGTTTCTACACTACAAATCAATAGGGATGCATGACAAGTATGCATGCCTAATCAAGTCTTACAATGATATGCCCTTTACATGTTACATAGATATAGGTACATGCATTAAATACTCCATCCCATGGAGATACCAAGTACAAGCTCAAACATTTCAAAGACCAATACATCATTACATCATAGACTTGCTATAAAACAATGTGTGACTCACATTAACATATGGTCATGAGTCTGTTTTATTCAACACAACTCACACAATTTACCTCGTTTGTCCGTAATCATCATGTTTCTTTCACACTTCTATTGCTTCCACACCACTGCCAATTTCACCAACTTCCCTTGGACAAATCTCTCTGCTATTATCCAAAACAACATCTATGTTCTTCCTTCTTATCATTCCAACTCAAACTTATGTCTGCCATCAAATCATGGTTTCTCCAACGAGAACAATACAACTCATTTCCATTGCAGAACCAAAAAATGTTCATGCTCCTCCATTCACTTATAGAGTTGTCGAACTCATACCAGCTGTGAACCAACCATACCTTTGGGCCAAACACTAGTACCATGATTGTACATCAATTCATCAAAAAATTTACTATCAATACACAATTAGGGGTAACATGCAGTTAAACTTCCTTTCTAACTACCACACCCTTTACCGAGCAGACTAAGGAATGATTTTACATCAAAAAATATTGTCAAGCAGGACTTCAACTCACCAACAAGAGATAATATCATCTTCCTCTTCTGCAGTTGTTTACATGTTTGGAGTCTTTATCTGCCTTTTTGACCTTCATTGCCACTATCAATTCATTGTCTTGGATTTCCCTCCGATTTGTCATAGCAACTAATTCTAACAAAACTGCTATAATTCCTATTGAGTT
>ML789475.1:89878-104908 GCA_009831015.1 Picea engelmannii | reverse complement strand
GATGATAGACCGCATGGAGTCTCCACGTTGGTAACCTGTGTTGAAGTTTTGCAACTTTGGGCAGTCATTCTCCATAAGAAAATACAAAGAAACCATTATAGAAGACCTTGGAATGCACCATAAAGAAATAAATGACAAGTCGGCCCTGGCAATAAAATAATGTGACTTGACTAGTATAAATAAAGGAAAGTTCATTTCATTATTACACATCTCATCAACTCTCCTCTTCTAGTGCGCATTTCTTAGTTGCTTCGTGTCAATTGTCAGTTGCAGTTCCAGTTGTCAATTGCCAGTTGCAGTTACCAGTTGCACTATCTTTGTCTAGTGGTTCACCATCTTCGAGGGATCTTCCTCATATACAAAGGCGAACTTATCTTGTGTCGGGTCTCTTCATATTTCTAGTGATGTAATTGTGAACTTGGATTAAATTTCTTCTAGAGAAATTTTTATTGGATTTTTCTCTCGAGTTCGGGTTTTCCCAGGATAAATATTATGTCTATTGTGCATGGTTATCTCTCTGTGATTCTATTATTTTTGCTACAGTTTTATTTCAATTGAAATTTTCAGTGTGTAATTATTCTATGATAACAGTGGCATTAAAATCTATTTGAAATCATAAAGTGATAATTATCAGATCTGGAAATTAGAAAAATCAATATGGTATCAGAGCTTTGTTGAGATTTGTCGTTGCACATGAAATTTTCCGCTACACATGAGATTTTCCGTTGCACATGAAATTTGTCACTGTATAGTTTTTTTTTGTCAAACTCATTGAGCACTTGTTGTAAAATCGTTAGGATTAAATCCACCATAGAGCAACTCGTCTTTCCCTAACGCACCTATTGGTGCTCTTAGATTGACATTCCATCAAAGTTGAAATTTTAGGTTTTTCAGGCTTATTGACATTTTCCTGGACATTGAATCTTTTGTTTATGATTTTGTGATTTCTTCATGTACTCATGGTGTACTATCTAAAAGTTGGAGGCAACAGTGGCGATGTCTCCTACAGTGTATGACAACGCGAAATCAAATGGAATAGCCGCAACAAGACTCCACATTTGCATATTTGATCTTTTATATTGTTGCATCTTAAGTAAATGATGTAACTGGGACAACCATATTTAGAGGTCTATTAATGTTGAGTACTTTTGCTATCAAATGTGTAGTAACACTTGAATATTGTTGGTATGATGATCATTATGTAAATGCTCACTATTTAATACTAATGATGCACTTGTTTCTAAGCTAAAATAATCTCTTATCTAGCCTAGTGACCCCATGAACAAGGTTAAATTCCATGGAGGTTACCATGGAGATGTTATTGTTTTTTGTTCTTGTTTCGGGAAGGTTACTGTGGAAGAATGATTTCTCAAAACACTAGAAGAGTATTGTTCTTGTTCTTGTTCCGGGAAATTCACATGCGATAGCTCTGAGAGGCGGATATAGTGACGGTTACAGTTGACAATAGGTTAGATGGTCTCTGGTTTGAGACATGGAGCAAACTATCCAGACATGGAGTTGTGGACATGACAATATACATCCATGTACCAAAGGAGAAGAGGACAAAGTTAGAACCTTCTGGAAAGAAGGGTATCTTTGTGGGATACATAGAGTCTCATATTGAGATTGATAGTGAGGAGCGGGAGGCTCTGAAGGATGACCGTATAGATCTCTCCAAGTAGTTTTTCTTCCTTCAGACTATCAGGTGGAGTTAGTAGAGCCATGAAATCTAGTGTATCTACATATAGATGTTGCAGTGACCAGGAAGAGGCCAGCTTGGCTTCGTGATACTTTGCAGGATGCAGAGAGGCATCCAGCTCCTCGTGGTACCTTCAGGAAGAGAAAATGACCTCATAGTTTCTTGAGTCACATAGAGTTACAATTATTAGGAGGATTAGGTGGCTCCACCAGTGGTGAGGTAGATGGCCCCACCAAGTACCAACTCAAAAAGAGCCAGAGTTCAAAGGGAGTCAGCCCTCAGGATCCAGTAGGGAGGAGCAACCTCCCAGTACAGTTCATAGGAGATCAAAATTGAGAGGGAGTCAAGCTTCAAAGGGAGCATGCAGACTCGGAGTGATTGTCATCTCAAAGAGAGTTAGTTGGCTCAAAGGGAGAGTAGGGAGTTCTCCCTCAGGTTTAGGTGGGAGAGAAACATCTTTCAGGATTGACAGACAAGTGTCATGAATTGAGGAGGCAAGACAGAAGCTTCAGAGGTAGGAGGATTCTAGGAGATGTGATACCTCTTGGGAGGATCCACTCGTTTCAGTAGGATTTTCTACAATGACAGAGGAGGCAACGAGTCATGAGGACTGGGGTATGTTTTTTTTTCTTTAGGCACAGAGGGAACAGCTAGTGAGGCTGCAGGCCAATAGGTTTGAGAGGATGCCATGGTAGAAGAGTATCAATCCATCATGATTAGTTCTGAGACCTGAGGAGAATTATGTGGTGACTTCCAAGTGAATCTACAAGATCAAGCATGCAACAAATGACAGCATCCAGAAGTACAAAGTGATATTTGTGGCTAAAGGATTCCCTCGGAAAGAGGGAGTGGATTATGAGAAGACGTTTTTCTCCAGTTGTCAAGTACACTTCCATCAAGACTATCATTTCTCTTGCTTCAGTGATGGGTTGGAAATTACATCAGATGGTTGTGAAATATCATGTTCCTCAATGGTATGATTGAGGATGAAGTGTACATAGAGCAACCTCATAGATTTGTAATACATGGGAAGGAGTCTCATGTTTGCAGATTGAAGAACGCATTGTACGGACTCAAGCAAGCACCCAAAGCATGGTACTCCCAGATTGATGGAAACTTGACGAGTTTGGGCTTCACTGAGAGTGATGCAGATACAAACCATTACTTTAAGGTTGTAGATAGTGATCTAGTGATCTTACTATTGTATGTTGAGAAAAGTGGCTCATTGACAAGTGTAAGAGGAAGTTGGCTTCAAAGTTCGAGGTGGAAGATCTTGGTCGGATGTACTATTTCTTGGGATTAGAGGTGTGGCAGAGATCAGATGAGATCTTCCTCAATTAGGGTATACTAATGAGATTCGATATGATGGACTGCAAGTCCGTGGATACACCTATGGAGACAAATCTGAAGAATTTGAGTGATTATGCTTCAGATTCAGATTTGGTGGATCCCACAATGTACAGGCAGTGGATTGGATCCTTGATGTACTTGGTTAATACCAGACCATATATTTGCTTTGCAGAGAGCACCCTCAGCCAGTATTTGGTTGAAGCCAAGGTAATTCCATTGGGTTGCAGCAAAACATGTGATGAGGTACCAGCATGGTACAGTTGGATATGGTTTGTCTCAGGTGGTGAAGTGAGGTTGCAGGGATATACAGATTTTGATTGGGCAGGGAGTGCAGTAGACAGATTGACCACCTCAGGGTGCTACTTCAGCTTGGGATCAGTTACGATTTCTGGGATAAGCAAGAAGCATGTTTCTCTAGCACTCAGTACAACAAATATGGAGTATATCGCAACCAATGTCACAAGTCGTGAAGAAGTGTGGCTTCAGAAACTTCTTATAGGACTATTTGATTAGGAGCTTGAGATCAAATATCACTTCATCCGAGACATGATGCATAAGGGATCAGTAAAGATTCAACACATATCCACATATGAGTAGATAACATACATTCTCACCAAGCCTCTGTCCAAAGTGAAGTTTCTTTACTTCAGGGATAAGCTTGGCGTGATGCAGAATGTCTCCCTCGTTGAGAGGGAGTGTTGATGTTTGAGAAGCATTGGGCAGACATTATCCCAAGATTGGCCATGGTGATTTAACCAGTGGAGAATGGCCCAGGCGCAGTCTTTGAAGGACATAAGACTCGAGGTGTTGATGGTTCTCTAGGAGGAAGCATCAGACAGACATTCACTCGCAGGTGTGTACTACTGGTGAATGGCCCAGGCACAGTCTTCGAAGGACAAAAGGCTCGAGGTGCTAGTGTTCCTCCGGTGTGTGGTTGCATTGGGCATCATTCTCCCAAGATTATTAGTTTAACTAGTGGAGGATGATAGATTCACTTACAAGGGTTTACCTATAAGTGACACTCACTCACAAGGGTGTACTTGTGGTGGTGAGTGGCCTAGGTAAGCATCGGGCAGACCTTCTCCTAGATATGGCCTAGGGAGAAGGATACATTTTCTTTTGGGGTAAATGGGCCCAGGCGTAGTCCTTACTTATAGAATTTTATTTGTGGACTCGAGGTGCTTTAGGTGCTTCCACGTGTCAGATAGCATCAGACGTCATTCTCCCAAGATTAGTAGTTTAACCAATGGAGAATGGTAGATTCACTCATAGGAGTTTACCTGTGGTGACATTCACTCACAAGGGTGTACTTGTGGAGGTGAACGATCTAGGTGTGATCTTCATTGAGACCTGAGGTGCAAGACACAGTTGTGTGGAGATGGATCATCAACATGGATCATGAAGAAACTTTTCCATGACAGAAGAAATCCAAGTATGGATAATGTCTCCCTCGTTTAGAGGGAGTGTTGAATTTTTGCAACTTCGGGCAATCATTCTCCATAAGAAAATGCAAAGAAACCGTTATAGAAGACCCTGGAATGCACCAGAAAGGAATAAATGACAAAAAATGACAAGTCGGCCCTACCAATAAAATATGGTGACTTGACTAGTATAAACAAAGGAAAGTTCATTTCATTATTACACATCTCATCATCTCTCCTCTTCTAGTGCGCATTTCCCAATTACTTTGTGCAAATTGCCAGTTTCCAATTGCATTTCCAGTTGTCAGTTTCAAGTTGCAGTGCCAATTTCTAGTTGCCAATTGCATTTCCAATTGCAGTTACCAGTTGTGTTATCTTTGTCTAGTGGTTCACCATCTTTGAGGGATATTCCTCATACTAGGGAGAACTTATATTGTGTTGGATCTCTTCATATTTCTGGTGATGTATTTGTGAACTTGGATTAAATGTATTCTAGGGAAAAGTTTGTTGGGTTTTTCTCCCAAGTTCAAGTTTTCTCACGATAAATCTTGTGTTTATTGTGCATGGATATCTCTTTGTGATTATGTTATTTCCGCTGCATTTTTATTTCAGTTGAAATTTTCAATGTGCAATTATTTTGTGATAACAATGGCATTAAAATCTGTTTGAAATCATTAAGTGATAATTATCAAATCTGGAAATTAGAAAAATCAACAACCTGGGAAATGATTCCTTCCTAGAATGTAACTATCGTAGGTGTAACGTTGAGAATATTCGTGGATCCCCAAATCACAAAAGAAGGAAGAAGGAAACCCTATGAGAATTCCCTCAAGATTCTCGATAGTGTTAGCTTATGTGCCTGTATTAATTACAATATCAATTGGAAGTTGCCCAACCATATTTATTGAACCAACAGACATATTTCCCATGAAATCATCATTCCCAGATGGCATCTGAATCCCATCACAACAATGAGGGTATCAAGTTCTTTGACATTGTTGAAGTAACCATCAGTGGTCACAAGCTACATCACCATGTCCTTGAACTCGTCAACTTCATCTCATTTCCCTTCAAACACTTGCTTGCTTAGAATTACATCTACCTCTCGCACGGGTTGCCAATAGCCCAACACCTTCTTCCTCAACATGTACACGTTGCATAGTTTTCGTAACATATTCCACCACATAGTCGATAGTTTTGGTGCTACCATCCAATCCCAGCTTTGACCTGGGATCGATTCCCCCTGAGAAAACGAGTTTGTTTTCCCAATAATTTTCATAGGTTGCGACCCACTTTATTGGCTCCTCCTTTGAGTGCAAATTCTCTCTACTATAGTTAGCTTGAGCAAGTAACCCCCTTCATGTTGGGTATGTGTTATATTCTTTGCACAACTAGATTTAGAGTATGCTATGTTGCACCAAGCGCACAGGGGTTCGGGGGCAGTTCCCTTGAGATATTTTTTTCCTCGAGAAATGTGTCGCATTTTTCCTTGTTTTTTGTTTCGCCTCGATTTCCGTGTCCATTGTTGGGCGGTTTTTCGACACATGGTTTTTTTTGATGGATTTCTATTTCCGGTTAAGGAATTAGGGTTGTTGACTAATCCAGGTCATTGGGTTAGGGTTTTGGATGTCATTGGCTCCTATATGTATATTGTATTGTAAACAATATATCACCATGAATGAGTATAGAATATGTTGGTTTTCTCAGTTTGGGTTTCCAGGGGGGAAATCTTTGTGTAATGTGTGTATTTTACATTTTATCTCTTATGTTCTTTTATTGAAAATATGTTTGCAGTGAAATATTGTACAAGGTTAAAATCTACATTTGGTATTAGAGCTTTGTTGGCTTAGGGGGACGTCTTTGTGGTCAAGGGTTTGGCTCGGGACTATGATAAGCCTTATTACAATGGGATATTTGTGGTATTTATTTTTCAGGTGAAAAGAAATGGTGAGTCATTCGAAAATGGAGATTGAGAATTTTAATGGGAAAAGTTTTGAGTTGTGGAAGCTCAAGATGGAAGATTTGTTAGTGGACAGAGATTAGTGGATCGCGGTGGATCCAAGTACTGCACCTACACAAACTTCAGAAGATGACAGGAAAAAATTGGATCGGAAGGAGAAGAGCACAATCTGATTGTGTCTCTTAGATTCAGTATTATTGAATGTGTTAGAGGAAGCTACATCCAAAGATTTATGGGATAAGTTGGGGAAGTTGTATCAGTCTAAGTTCCTGGTAAATAAACTATTCCTGAGAAAGAAGTTGTATAACCTGAGGATGAGAGATGGAGACTCAGTGGCAGATAATTTGAACGCCTTCAATACTGTGGTAAGTCATTTAGTACATGTTGAGATTAATATTTCTTATGAAGATAAGTCTATTAGTTTATTGTGCTCTTCATGAGACTCATGGGATAGTCTGGTTGTGGCCATAGGTAGTATTACAATTTCCTTGAAGTTTGATGAAGTGGTCTCATCCTTGTTGTCGGAGGAGATGAGACAAAAGAACATGGAAGGAAAGTGCACAGATGCATTATTTGCAAGAGGACGCTCACATGAAATAAATAGATCTAAGTCCTCAAGTGGGAGATCTAAGTCTAAGGGAAGATCTAAGTCTCCAGGAAAGTTTGTAAAGGTATGTTGGAGATGTGGAAAATAAGGGCACTACAAGAAGCAGTGTAGATCCAAAGTTGAGAAAAAGAAGGGATCTAAAGAATCTCCTTCTACAGAAGGAAATACCTCCAAGGAAGAAGGAGGGGATGTGTACTTAGCTTCTTCAAGTATGCATGCAGATCATGAGGCTTGGTTGGTTGAATCAGGTGCATCCTTTCATATGAATCCCCTTGGAGTGGTTCTGTGAATATGAAAGATATGATGGAGGTAATGTTTTCCTAGGTGATGACTCGACAACCAGAATCACAGGTCAAGGAAAAGTCAATTTGAGGCTCATAGATGGAAGGATTAGAACACTACCTGGTGTTCTGGACATCCTAGGATTGGACAAAAATTTGATTTATGTAAGAAAAATGGACGATGCAGGGGTAAGAAAAATATTTGAAAAAGAAACCTACATGATGGTTCGAGGAGAAATGGTGTTGTTGAAGGGAGTTCAGTTTGGAACTTTGTATAAGTTGCAAGGAAGCACTATTAGTGATGGGTGTAATAGTTCCATTGTCCCTGATATTGGAGTTGAAGAATAAAGAACTCCTATAGTCTCTAGAGAAAAGGTTATGTTGCGGCATCAAATACTGGGGCATATCGGAGAGAAGGGTCTTCGACTACTACACAGTAAAGATATGGTTGAAGGTATGTCTAATTTCTCTCTGGATTTTGATTTATGTGAACATTGTGTATATGAGTAGGAGAATCAGGTAAGATTCTCCTCTAGTGCAACGAGGGAAGAAGGAATTTTACAGCTAGTTCACGGTGATGTGTTTGGACCTGTATTGGTTCCATCATTGGGAAAATCTGTGTACTATGTCTCATTTATAGATGACTTCTCGAGGAATACTTGGATGTATTTCCTCGGGAAGAAATCGGAAGTCTTTGACAGGTTTAAATAGTTTAAGTCTCTTGTTGATAATCAAACTGAGAAAATAATTAAGGTGTTGAGGACAGATAACGACAAAGAGTTATGCGGGAATGAATTTGAAGAATTATATAAGAAGTGTGGTATAGCAAGGAAGAATATTAATCCATATACACCTCAACATAATGGAGTTGCAGAAAGGATGAACATGATGATGATGGAAAAAAAAGGTGCATGCTCAGTGGTGTCGGGTTAGGGAAAGAATTATGGGCAGAGGCAGTGGGTACTACATCTTACCTAATCAACATATCACCCTCATCAGTGTTGGATGACAAGACTCCACAAGAGGTATGGACTGGTAAGAAACCATCTCTCACATATCTCAAGGTATTTGGTTGTAAGGCCTATGTTCATGTTCCAAAGGAAAATAGGAGTAAGCTAGATAAGAAGGTTGAAAAGTGTATATTTATTGGGTGTAAAGATGGTGTCCAAGGTTATAAGCTTTGGAACCCGAAAACTAAGAAGGTTGTGTATAGTTGAGATGTGGTATTTAGAGAAATGAAGGATGTTGTTAAACATGAAGTCCTACCAAGGAAGAACTAGAGAAAATAGATTTTGATTTAAAGGATGATGAATCAAACTCTACAGAAGAACGAGAATCAAAAGAAGAAGATCCTCATACTCCATTATTGAGGAGATCGATTCAAGAAAGAAGGCTACTGGAAAGGTATAATCCATCTGATTTCCGTTCAAAATTTTCATTGTCTATTACTGATGATGATCCTAGAACTGTCAGGGAGGTAGTGGATTCAAAAGATGGAAAGCTCTAGAAAAAGGCCATGGAATAAGAAATGCCATCCTTGGATAAGAATGAGACTTGGGATCTAGTGGAGTTGCGGACTGGAAGAAATCTCATTGGCAACAAATGGGTATTTAAAAAGAAGTTGAATGCAGAAGGCAAAGTGGAGAAATACAAAGCTCGGTTAGTAGCAAAGGGTTATTCCCAGGTTGAGGGAATTTATTTTGGTGAGATTTTTTCTCCTATTTCCAAGTTAACTTCTATAAGAATTATGTTATCTTTTGTTGTTGCATTTTATTTTGAAGTAGAACAAATGGATGTGTAGACAACATTCCTACATGGGGATCTGGAAGAATAAATATATATGAAGCAACCAGAAGGCTTTGTTGTGAAGGGAAAGAAGGAGTTGGTATGCAAGCTGAAAAATCCCATGTATAGTTTAAAACAATCACCAAGGATGTGGTATCAAAAATTTGATACTTATACGCTGGGACTTGGCTTCACAAGAAGAAAAGATTATCATTGTGTGTATTTTAAATTAATTGGTGATGATTTGATTTATTTGGTCTTGTATGTGGATGACATGTTGCTGATAGGAAACAACAAGGAGATTATTCAAGATGTGAAAACTCAGTTGTCCTCTAAATTTGACATGAAGGATATCGGTGCTTCAAATTTCATTTTGGGCATGGAAATTAAAAGAGATCGGAAAAAGAGGAAACTCTGGTTAAATCAGAGAAAATATGTCAAGACAATATTGTAGAGGTTTAATATGCAGGAATGTAAACCATTCAAGGTCCCTATTCCTATTGGTGTAAAGTTATTTGCGGATTAGTGTCCCAAGACACAAGAAGAGGAGGAGGACATGTCTTGTGTTACATATGCGAGTGCAATTGGCAATTTGATGTATGCAATGGTCTGTACTAGACTGGAAATTGCACATGCAATGGGAGTTTTGAGCAAGTATATGTTAAAACCAGGGAAGGAGCATTGGACAACAGTAAAAAGGGTTTTTCAGGTATTTGTGTGGCATTTCTAGCTATGGATTGTGCTACCAAGGAAGACCAGGATTGGACAAAGTGTTGGACATACATGGCTTTGTGGATGCAGACTGGGTTGGAGATTTGGTTCGTAGGATATCTACAAGCGAGTATGTGTTTAGCTTGTTTGGAGGAGCAATCAGTTGGATGAGCAAAAGACAGGTTGTAGTGGCACTTTCAACTAGAGAAGTTGAATACATGGAAACCACTCATACAAGTAAGGAAGCAGTATGGTTACAAAGATTTTGTTCAGGTATTAGGTTGGTACAACAAGTTGTAAGGATATATTATGACAGTTAGAGTGCAATTTTTTTGGTGAAGAACCTGGCTTATCATTCAAAGACAAAGCATATTGATATTCAATATCACTTTGTGAGAGACATGGTTGAAGAAAAGAAAGTGTTGTTGATGAAGGTGGACACTTTGAAGAATGTTGCAGATTCAATAACAAAATCTGTGAGCACTAAGAAGTTCTCTTGGTATAGAGGATCCATGGGCATTGTTTCCATGGATTGTTGACTATATAACCTTGTAACCCCCTGTATGAAAAGAAAACAACAAGTGGGAGAATCTTTGGTATGTGTTATATTCTTCACACAACTAGCTCTAGTGTCTGCTAGTTGTGCCAAGTGCACATGGGGGTTTGATGGGGTGATAGCCCCCTTGTGTGGGGGATTAGGGGCAACGCCCCCGAGAATTTTTTTTTCCATCAAGAAATGTGTCACATTTTTGCCTCATTTTTCGTGTCGCCTCGATTTTAATGTCCATTGTTGGACAGATTTTAGGCACATGATTTTTTCCGATGTTTTTTCTATTTCTGGTTAAGGAATTAGGGTTGTTGGCTAATCCAGTTCATTGGTTTAGGGTTTTGGATGCCATTGGATCCTATATGTATATTGTATTGTAAACAATGTATCACTATGAATGAATATAGAATATCTTGGTTTTCTCGATTTGGGTTTCCAAGGGAAAAATCTCTATGTAATGTGTGTATTTGCCATTGTATCTTTTATGTTCTTCTATTGAAAATATGTTTGCAGTAAAATATTGTACAAAGTTAAAATCTACACTTCAGAGCAACAACTCATGGCCCCCTCATATGGATCTAATGGGAAAACGTAACAATTCACTATTGCAAACATATAGAAATTATCACTCAATCTATCTACTCTGACCTAAACTAGGTTTCCATTTCCCTTGGCCCTCCCATGAGGGAGTCAAGCCCAATCCCGATCTAATACCATATTGAGAAATGGACTAGTGAGAGTAGACATATTACACACATCAAAATTGTGCTTAATTTCTCTATTGAACAAAGAAATAGAGTACAAATAAATACATGAATATTGTCTCAAGATAGACAACTACCTTGATCCACTAGTTGCGGAAATATCTCAACCTCACACCAAACTAGGAAGCATCTGGTTAGAGAGAATCTCTCAATCCAACTAGCTCCAACCACTTCCCAAAGACTAGGAACAAACTCTTTATGTAGAAACCAAATATACCTAATAATGACCAATAATAATTATAATCACATATATGATCACACTAAAGACAAATAACAATTACATATCCCAACATACTTTTCTTCAATATCTCTATGTACTTATCAAAAAATCTGTTCATCTTCAATTTACAAATCATGGTCAAATTAAAATATAGTTACACTTAATCACCCTCGTATCTTCCCAAATAACTTTATGTTACATCCTCTCTATGATTCTTACCTTACTCATAGGCATTTGACCAATCATAAACTAAAGCTAGAAGAATAGGTCGCATTGCCTAACCTAACATATCTCTTGCCTATGCCTAGTCCTTAAAGAAATATCTTAATATATGCATCAAGCTAGAAGAATAGGTCTCATTGCCTAACATGGCATATCTCTTGCGTATGCCTAGTCCTTGAAGAAGAATAGGTCTCATTGCCTAACATGGCATAGCTCTTGCGTATGCCTAGTCCTTAAAGAAATATAATATGAAAAAAACAAAGTATGCATCATTTTGGCAAGTCTTATAGATATATGTCGAGTTACATCATTTAAAAATATATTTTGATATTTTTGACTTAGTTACCAACAACCTATTTCCATTTTTTTTAATTAATATTTTTTTACCATGACTAATCTACCCTATGTGTGCATAATTCAAGTTCATGGAATCATATAATGTGTTCACAAGATAAATTTAAATAGAAAATGATATTTCCATTTTTTTTAATTAATATTTTTTTATCCTGACTAATCTACCCTATGTGTGCATAATTCAAGTTCATGGAATCATATAATGTGTTCACAAGATAAATTTAAATAGAAAATGATCTTAGAGAATAATCAAATGTGACTCTTGATTCTTTATGTAAGATAGTGTGGTTGAGGAATTTCAAAACTCTTTTTACAACTTTGAATTTCTTCTTTATGTGAGATAGTGTGGTTGAGGAATTTCAAAACTTTCTTTATAATTTTGAATTTATTTGAATTTTTTCTTTATGTGAAATAGTGTGGTTGAGTAAATTTAAAATGAATTTATTTGAATTTCTTAGCTTTCTTTTTTTTTTTATGTGGGAGACCACATAAGTTAATTATTTTAAGTGTTTCACTTTCTTTTCCTTTTTAATGCACCTTTAAATATAACGGTATAAGTATAATGGAAAGAGGTATGTATGGTGTTCTATTATAGAATATATTTTTGCATTATGTAATGTTATATTTTCTCTTCTTTTCTATATTGCAAAGATATATTTTTTGATTTTCATTGTTTGGAGACATTTAAATTTCAAATGTAAGATTTAAAGACCATAAACTTATTGCTTTGATGCCATGTTAGAAAATATTGAAAGATAGATAGAGAGAAAATATATAATCAATATCAATGTATATATTTTACATGCCTTCCACTTAATACAATATGCATATATAGTATATGATGATGTTCATGGACATCGATGATAAACTTATCTTTAAATAACTAGGAGACCATAATTATCCCATCAATGTATCACATCTCAATCAATTTAAATTCTAGATTTATCATGCATCGAAGAGGATCAAATTCTTTAAGGTGCAAACCTTTCCTAAGGTTTTTTCAATCTAAAAAAATTAAGCATTATATAAATATACATTTGACTCAATCAATTGTTAAGATGTCCTTAAACAAGAGCTCGAATGTTGCCATGGTCGATCATAAATTCGTACACAATTAGTGCTAATGGTGGGTATCGATAAAATAATAATAATAATAATAATAAATAAATCCATATTTTTTCTTAACTAACAATTTGTAAGAACTAGGGTAATAAAAAAGTCAATACCTATGTGAAGATCAATAATGTCTTTGATCACTATGATTAGGATGTGGACATGAATTAGATGTGGATGGTGAATTATCTAGTTCTCATTTATGAGAAGGTGTAGCATATGGTTCCCATGGATCCACAATAGAAGAAATAGATGGAGTAGGTTTTAGTTCATATAAATCAATGATAGTAGATTCAGTGATAGGGTGACTTGCATCGAGTGATGGAGTCTTAAAATATCCAAGGCCTATTTTCACAAGTCTCATCTTATCCATTGTTACAATACCTTGTCCATTCTTAGTCCACCACTAGTATAACTCATCTAAAAAAATTAACTTGGAACCAATACCTTTAGTATGTTTCTCAAAATTAATAAAGTACATCTTATGATTAGCCAAAAATGCATGAGAGGAAGTTGTAATAGAAGAGAGTTGAATATACTTATGTAAGGTGACAAATACATATTCATTCTCCCTTAATTCATTAGTGGGACTTTTATAGACAAGATCTCAAATTTATTTCATTTCTTATACAAGGTTCTCATTAAAATTGCACAAATGCTTAATGGACTTGTCATTTTCAACCAATTATTAAAGTAGGATATCATGACCATTTTTAGGTCTTGATACTTATCAAATCCTCTAGTATTATCACCCTGAAGTAAAATAGCCTTTTCCTACTCACAAAGTTGAGTAATAAACTCTTGCAGTGTATTAACTTCATCATGAAGCTTGGATATTAGCTTCATAAACTAAAACAACTTGTTTATTAAGATTAGTATCAACTTTTTACAAAAGATGAACATGCTTCAAAGTCTAGTATTAGCATTCTACAATTAGGATTATGAATAGGTAAAAATTTAGAAATAATTGTATAAAAGACCTTCTCACCATCGAGCAATTACAATACTAAATGGCCAAAATAAGGATTATGAATAGGTAAAAATTTAGAAATAGTTGTATAAAATACCTTCTCACCATCGAGCAATTACACTACTAAATGGCCAAAATAAGCTCCTTTATGTTTACTAATATCTTCCTATTGATTAAAACATTTTTCTTTAGAGTTCATAGTTTTCCATCATACCCATAAGGTATCTTTTTCAAATTGATTTTTCTTTTATGTTTTGATTATCCATACAATTAGGAATATCATATCATTGAACAAATTCTTTATAATGTAATAATTGGAAACAAAAATTGCATATGATGAAGCATGAAAATTTTGCAAAACCTTTTTAATTAATTGTTTGTCTCTTTCTTTAAGTTAGCGCAACTTTCCTCTAATTACACTTGTAATTCCTTGATAAAGCCATACAATTTTCAATTTAGTCAAATTTTTAAGGATACAATTTTACTTTATTTGATATTAAATTTAGATAATCAACCCTTGTTTGGTTTAAAGAATAATTTTTGAAAAATATTACATATTTCTATGAAATATTCTTTTTTATATATAAAGGTGTAATTCTTTTGATACATCTTTACCAACAAGTATTTGAACTTCATTCCTTATTTTAAATCTATTTTATTTTGTATTAATTATTTTAATACATCTTTGCTAACAATTACTTGAACTTACACATTTGAATTCATTTTTATCTCTGCTAGTTCTATGTCGAAATACATGACTATAAAGCATATCCATCATCTTTAACTTTCTTCCACACTACTCAGTATAAATTCTAAATTAATGTACCCATCATAAAATTTAAGTGAATGGACATTTTACAAAGAATAAAGAACTAGAAAGTATATATATATATATATATATATATATATATATATATATATATATATATATATAATCTCCCATTAAAAAAAAAATATCATTTTCATCTCTATTAATAATATGTCAAAATAATTCATAATTATAAAGCACATTTTAGCTTTTTTTTT
>ML789475.1:78331-89857 GCA_009831015.1 Picea engelmannii | reverse complement strand
ATATATAATCTCCCATTAAAAAAAAATATCATTTTCATCTCTATTAATAATATGTCAAAATAATTCATAATTATAAAGCACATTTTAGCTTTTTTTTTTCACATATAGTCTTCCAATGCTGAACATATCATTACTTAGAGTCCATTTTTATATAATATCATAGCATTAGTCCTTTATAGAATATCAAAATGCAGGACTATGAAGCTTATCCACCGTTTTTAATGTTCTTAAACATTGTAGTTTTGATAGGTAAAATCCCCTTGTTAAAGGAAAAAAGTTAAGAAATGATTGTACTTTTTTCTTTTCCAACGAATTGTTAGTTCTTTGTTTATTTTAAAACTTCCCATGCTATATAATATGTCATTTGTATGATTGTTATTTTTTCATTTTCAATGATTTTTTAGTTCTTCACTTATTTTAAAACTTTCCATCCTATATATAATATGTCATTTGTAAATTGGTATTAAAGGGATTTGAATTTTGATTTCACTCGTATTATCAAAATTTGGTAAGGCAAATGGGTACTTTTTTTTTATTTGAGTTAAAGAATATAATTTTAAAAACATTGTTTATTATACGAGGGTATATAATTAGTGGTTGAATTAAATTTGGTAAGTTCATTGTGATCTATTTGATAACCTTAATAATCCACTAGATCATATGAAGGTCTGAATTAAATTTGGTAAGATCCACTAGATCATATGAAGGTTTGAATTAAATTTGATAAGATTCACTAGATCATATGAAGGTCTGAATTAAATTTGGTAAGTTCATTGTGATTTATTTGACAATCCATTTTAAAAATATAATAATCCACTAGATTTAATAGAGGACCTTAGATATAGATTTATTTATTTTATGTTTATGAGACAAATTGTGTGAAGGAACCTTATAAATGATAAGCATTGTTGAGATGTCCATACTCAACGAGGAGAAGTCCAATTAATTTATGCAACAATGTAAGCCCGCAAAATAATTAATTGAACCATTTTTTTGTAATTTCCTATTGAGTTGGACCACTTCCAATAATTGCTACAACAAAGAAGGCCCAAACTCTATGGCATGGGATCTATGATTGGAAAATTTTAAACCAAACTCAAGTCTCTCAAGGAGAATTTAAGTTTGTGCCTTGAAGTTGAGATGCCTAGATGATAAAAAAAAATGTCATGTAGATATATTTATATAATTTTATTTATTTATTGTCTTTCCTTCCTTTTTATTTTTTGTTTTGCTTAGTCGATCATATCACAATTCACCCAAATTCCTTTCAACAATCATGTCCCTTATAAATGAAAGAGACATGTATAGGATGTGTGCTTCTTCAATTGTGGACTTTCATAATCGTTATCTTTGAGAAAACCTCATCTTTCACAAAGTTGTCTCCATTTTTTAAGTAATAATAGGAAAAGTAAAAACTTGTATATGGACTTTTACCTTGTTGGAACAATTAATGCATGTGTTGCTCCAAGTCTTAATATCTCAATGGATCTCCAACTTCCATCTATTCCTCACACTTTGTAGTATGTGTGACAATTGTCTAGGGAGAGTTTTGGTTCATGGCAATGATAGATGCCCGTGCACACATTCAATGAGCCATGGGGCATACATTCATGAAGTCATATGGTGTAGAACTACCTACTCTATTACCATATTAGAGTTAGGTATGAAACATTAGAATTGAATGTTTTAATATGAGTCCACATAACACACATGAATATGCATTAAAAGCAAATATATCATAATATGCTTAAAATGTTTGTGGTCCAAAATATAATGGTCAATGACCCATTTATATCATGTGAGTATAAATTCTCTACAATTATGCACATTAATCCTAGATTAGCATTGGGCTTGAAATCCCTTAGCATGCCTTCATTGGTATTATTGATTGTATTGTTTATTTGATTAATTGTATGTGAGTTGATCTACAATGAGCCTGTGGAATCATATAACATATGATAATTCACTTGGAATGTACAAATATATCACAATTCTATCATAAGATAATGAAGAGTGAGGGCTTGTATCATATGTACTATAGCTAGGCTACAATAAGAGGTTAATCCATCTATTGGTAATCGATAATATATTTGTGTTAAATTTATGGTTGTCTTTCCTACATCTTATGTTAGAGTAGTGATTTGTCCTTTGTATAGCTTAGTGTGCAAATATGCATATGTTTTTATTATTGTTTATGCTAGTTGAGTATTTACTTAGTATTTTTGTGTGTTAAGATATGTTACCACCCCACTACGAATAAGTGGGGGCCCATAACACACTAGACATTAGTTCATTACTTAACTCATGTTGTTTCCTAGAGCATTGAGTTTGTATGGTACATCGTGATAGTTCCTTATTATGTGCTTCTATATTGAGTTCCCTATGTCAATAATATGGGTTTGCATGCCATAAATGGTTTGAATAATCTGATTAGAGCAACGCATATTTGTTGAATCATGGACCCGATATTGTTTACACTCGATGTGAAATTATTCCATCATTGCTCGTTTATGCATGATTTTGACTTTGTTCTCACAAATCCTGGTTATGCAACATTTGTTGAGGAGTTACATGTGATTATAAATTATTTTATTAATATGCTCTCCAAAAACACCTATGAGGATGTTGCATCTTCATGTACAGACACTTCCTTGTCACTTGTACCTAAGTGTGCATATGTTTTTATTGTTGAATTAGAAAATAGCATTCTACCATTGATCTGAATTTATGCAGGAATGCAACAAAATACACAAATAACCAGGAATACAAATATGCAGCGAAAATAACACTTCATTTCATTAATATCAAAGAATTGAAATTTGTTTACAGACAGGATAGAAATAAACTAGCTAGGGCGTTGGTAGCTTATCTCTGAGAAGATATGTGGCGGCTACAGGCCTCTGAACTCTGTGTTACAATGAGGCTCGAAGGCCTATATATTATTGAGAAACAATGGAAACCCTAAAAATACAAAAACCTAACCCTAGGAGATGAAACGTCAGAATATGGGTCCCGTCGAGGTGTTCCTTCTGCAAATGTAGCCACACTTTGTCGCCCACTTGGAAGTTGTGTTGCACCTGATGTTGATCATGCCACTGCTTGTACTTAGCATTGGCTCTGTCCAATAATTCATGAACCTGTTGGCGAATGTGCTGAATGCGCTCAATGAAGTTGTTCGCCTTGGCAACTTCAGACTAGACATGAGCCAAATCAGTCTGAGTAGCTGCAAATGGTATGGCTACATCAATGGGACATAGTGGCTAGAATCCCAAGCCCACCTGAAAGGGGATGTGGTCGGTTGATTTGTGGAGGGATCGTTTATAGCTATGTTGTACATAGGGGAGGCTCTCATCCCATGTGCGTGGATTCTTTGAGTTTTACATGCGCAAAATGTGTATGATCGTCTTGTTGATGACCTTTGTCTGGCCATCAGTTTGGGGATGGAAATTTGTGGACTTGGTGAGATTAGTGACCAACATTGACCAGAGGCTAGAACAAAATGTAATGAGGAACCTGTTGTCCCAATCTAAGATGATATACTGTGGGATCCCAAAGTGTACCCACACTCGTTCAAAGAAGATTTTAGCAGTGGCTTCTGTTGTGATATTCTTCTTGCAGGCCGCCATAAAGGCCATCTTCAAGAATCTATTGACGACCACGAAAACATAGTTGTTTCCATGCTTAGTAGAAGGAAGGCCCGACATGTAATCCATGGAGATGGATTCCCAAGGTTGATTAGGGATAGGCAGCGGAGTATATAGGTCTTCCATCTTGATGGTCGGTTTGTCAATGGCATAGGCAGTGCAGGACCTGATGTACTTCCCGACATCATGTCGAAGGTTTGGCTAATACAAATAATTTTGCAGTACTGCCACTATTTTCTCGACCCCGAAATGCCCAGCGACCCGACTATAGTGTGCTTCACAAATCATCTTGGCACGTTCGCTTGAAGGAACATAAAGGTGTCCTAGGTGACATAGTAGTGCATCCTGGAGGTGAAAAATTGGAACTCGGTTACCCTCCAAGAGCGTCGTGTATGTGTGGCCGAAATCTGGATCACTCTTATAGAGAAGTGTCCAATCAGAAGTCTCGTGCCCACAAGAGTTGAGCATGGTGGTTATCACCATGATCGATGATCGGCTGAGGTAGTCTGCAACATTATTGGTGTTTCCCTTCTTGTACTTGATGTTCAAATGAAACCGTTGTATATATGTGGACCACTTCTGATGGCGATTGTTTTTCAACTTCCCTTGTGTATGTATGAACTGCAGGGGTCAGTGGTCTGTGTGGATGATCGTTTCCTTCCCCAAAATGTAATGCTTCCATTGTCGGTGAGCCTGCACAATGGAATACATTTCTTTGTCATAAGTGGGATACTTTCGAACTGTGTCAGACAGTTTCGCACTGTGATATGCCACTAGATTCCCCTATTCAATAAGAACTTCCCTAATAGCATAGTCAGAGGCATATGTCTCAATCTCAAATGGTTGTTTCAATTCTGGTAATGTGAGCATTGGGGCAAAGGCGATGTTTCAATTCTATGAACGCCTTCTATTGAGATTTTGACCAAAAGAATTTTTCTTTTTCTCCTCCCTTGGTGACTTGACTCAAGAGCCAGGTGATATGAGAGAACCCCAACATGAACCTGCAGTAGAAATTAGCAAGACCTAGAAAGTTGTGAAACTCTGTTAGAGTGGTCAAGGCTGGCCAATCCTGGATGAATTGGATCTTGGTTGGATCCACATGCACCCCAAGCTCATCAATAATGTATCCCAAATACTGAACTTGGGTCATGACAAAAGTGAACTTCTTCAAATTGGCACACAACTTGTGTTTCTGCAGTGTTTGGAGGACCTGTCGGATGTGGTGGAGGTGCTCTTCCCAAGTTTGGATGAAGATCAGGATGTTATCTAAGTACACTACTACAAATGAGTTGGTGAATGGCCGCAAGATGTCATCCATTAGCCTCATGAAGGTTGCGGGAGAATCCGTCAACCCGAAAGGTATGACCAGCCATTCGAAAAGGCCATCCTTGGCTTTGAAGGCATTCTTCCACACATTGGACGGTTCGATTGGTACCTGGTGATACCCGGACTTCAAGTCGATATTGCTGAAATATTTCTTCCCTTTGAGTTGGTCCAAAAGGTCATCAATCTGTGGGATCGGGTACCTATTCTGGACAATGATCTTGTTCAATGCTCGATAGTCAATACAGAGTCTCCAAGTCCCATCCTTCTTCTGCACCAACACGATCGGGCTCCCACTAGACGATGAACTTGGATGAATGTGACCTTTCCACAGCAGCTCCTGAATCTGCCTCTTGATTTCATCGTTCTCCATAACAGATCACCAATAGATCAGTCCATTGGGCAGCGACGCACCTGGGGTCAGATCGATGGGGTTCTTGACCTGACAGTGCAGAGGCACCCCTGCGAGTGAGGTGAAGATGTCTCATTACTCCTCCATGACCTTGTCCATTTGTTGTTGTTGTGCGGAGGAGCCCTGTCTGGAGGTCGTGGCCACAATATTCTTCTTTCCATGAGGGCAGATCATCAGGAAAACAAATTTCCTGGTTTTGGAAATGAGCTTACTGCATTGTTTTGGAGTAACCAAAGAGATAGTGGTAGGTGGTGGTACCTTTGGTATCCTGTACAACTTATTTCCCAAGGTAACAATAACAGTACGAGGTTGAGACTCATACACAACATGTCGCTTCCACAAGTATGGTTGGCCTAATAATACATCACAAACAACAAGAGGAGTAATGTCACATATAACCTCATCGGTGAAGGGCTTGATGCAGTAGAGAAGGAGACATTGATGGTTGATGCGGAGATCTCATCCTTGGTGAAGCCACCCGATGGTGTATAGTTGTGGGTGTGTTGTGGTCAGCAAGCCCAACCGCTTCACGACATCTACTGAAATGAGGTTCTTTTGGCTCCCACTGTCGACAATGAACTATAGCAGGGAACGCTTTACCCACATCTAGGAGTGGAAGAGACGCTTCTCCTCCTATGGATATTTCGGTTCTTCCTTTTGGATCTTCGTGGTGGAAACGGTGGCATTGGGCTCCGCATCGATAATCTTATTCCCTCTGCCATTCCCCTTCTCAGGTTCTTATTCAGTGTCGAAGCATGCATATGATTCAGAAGACCTCATCTCGGCCACCAGTGACTGTTTAGCCTAACACTCACTTGTGTTGTGAGTGGAGCTTTTATGGAACTCACACCACTTTCCCATGTCCTTCTTCGGCTTCACGGTGTTTTTCTTTGCTTGCGACTTTGGTAGGTTGTCTTGAGCCGCCATGCCTTGGATTTGACCTTTGTTCTGTGGTTTGGGGGCACCTTTCGCATGATTTTGATTCGCATATCCAAAGTCTCGCTTCTTTTGTTTGAATTTCTGCTCAATCTTGGCAGCTTACCGGTATGTCGTACCAAGCGAGGAGATGTTGAGGAACTCCATTTCCTCCCGAATGTATGTGTGTAGACAACTGCGATACTTCAGCACCAAATGTTTCTTTGAATCTTTGATACCCAAATTTGTGCATAGGATATGGATCAGATTCATCAGCTCATGCACATCTTGATCCCTTTGTTGCTGCAGCGTAGTCCATTATATGTACTTGTCCTCATAGCTCCCCATGGGATAATATTGTTCCTTGATGGCATCTCAGAAATAATTCCAAGTGGGTATGGCTGAGAACAGAGAGGGTTCCTCCTCGTCCTTTTTCTCACAGTAGGTTTCCCACCAGTCCTCAACATGGGGGGCGACTTTGAGCAATGAAAAAATAATCTTCTCCTGGTCGGAAAAGTCATGAACCAAGAAACATCCTTCTAATAGATTCAACCATCTATCTACGACATCTGCATCTATCTGTCCATCAAATATGAGAATGTCAAAGTTTACTTGTACCTTAAAAGGGGTTGCGCCTCCAGAGTGGTTGTTGGATGCAGATGCGCTGCCAGTGGGAAATCGTTGAAGGATCTAGGCAAATTTATCCATCATTGCATTCCTTTGTTTTTCAAGGGCCTCCTCGAGCAATATTTTGATAGGATCTCCTGCTCCCTCGTCTTTCTTTTTGTCCCCCATGGGCGGTCATTGGGGTTTGTGAGGATGATCTTGCAAAGGTTCAATCAAATCGATCCCTAACTCCTTATACCTCAACCTCGTTGGGGACATGCAAAGAAGGATCAAGAAAGAGCAAACCGCTCTGATACCACTGATCTGAATTTATGAAGGAATGCAACAGAATACACAAATAACCATGAATACAAAAATGCAATGGAAATAACACTTCATTTCATTAATAYCAAAGAGYTGAAATTTGTTTATAGATAGAATAGAAGTAAACTAACTAGGGCATTGGTAGCTTATCTCTATGTGAAACTCTTTGATGGACAATCTAATAATTGTGAGCATATTATCACATTGGAGAACTGTTGGGATCTCCTTCCTCAAGGAACAACTACAAATTTATTTAATCTTTCCTAATTCAAGAGCACTCTAAGAAAGCATGCTTCATTGGTGAGAATGTTTATAGGCACCACCTATTACATTTCAAGAAGTGAAGGATATTTTTTTGCAAAAATGGAGTGAGAATATTCAATCTCCTATCATCATCACCAAATTTACACATATACGTTGGAAACTCAGTGAGTCTTTTGTTTAATTTGATCACAAATTACGAGAAGGTGTTGAAACAATTGCTACAAATATTCTAAAAGCACAAATGGATACTCTACTCTTTCCCTATCTCAACATAGCTCACATTGAATAACTTAAATTAAAATACAAATCAAGAAGCATTATAGCTAATTACATGGTCCTATGATGGTGCACTAGATACTATTGTGTTTATTCCTACACCTTTTGTCGAAATTGAATGCTAATTGTAACAACTTCAACAACAAGTTAGTTATCCTACCATCTAGAAGCCTCAAGAGATATTTTTCCATTATTTCTATTAGGATATGTCACTCTCTAATTTGTTCACTCATAACCATGTAAGCGGTCCCGAGTTCCCTAAAATCATGTGTTGTATTCATAGTACTTTGTTACATAATCAATACAATTGTTGCACAATCATTGTGAAACAAGCTCATTTCATAACTGCTAGAAAGACACCCTTAAATTTTTTTGTGCCACTTCAATCCCCTACACCATCAAACCCTCTTAGATTTGTCCTCATGCAACACTTTTGTAATGTCCCTAATTTGAAACCCATTGTACATAGGTTGGTGAATCGACTGGTACCAAGTGTAAATGTAATGTATATATAGGTTGGTGATTCGTTAACACCTAGTTATGGTGTTGCGCACTTCAGGATAAGTGCACAAATAATTATTATAAACACATGGTGTGCACATTTTGTGTGTTGCACGTACTGAGGAAAGTGTGCACATTTCACTGTGTTGTGTACACTTGGGTTAGTGCATGATAATGACCTTCATTTAAGATAAGTGTTCCTTGTGTGCTTGTCTTGGTTACTGCGTGCATTTTTATCTATGTTTGACATGGGTTAAATCATGTATGATGTTGCGTATAAGTATTTGTTGTTATTCTAATATGTGTTGCTTGCTCATGTAAGTATGGTGCTTATAGCCTGTGTTTGTAGTTGTGCATGGATATGACTAATGTGGATAGTCTTGCCAGCTAAGTTGACCTTGTGATTTTGGTTATAAGTCATCAAGAAGAAGATTGAGTGGTCGGGTGTGCAGGATTGTAGCATGTGTATATAAAGAGGCTAGAATTTGTGTGTGCATTTAAGGAAATGGACCCCGCACAAAGTGAAATCGTAAGTGGGACATTATTCCTAGATGGATGTGCGCATAGTTATGTTGTGTGATCAACATGTTGGTATGCGTAGTGGTCTAAGTTAATTCCATTTCTTAAGTTTGTATGGAAAAGAGATTATTCATTATGTTGTTACAAGTTGTGTAGCATGACTCAAGCTTGGGATGAGTGCGTTACTTCTAGTTAATCTGCACAGACTTGTGTTAGAGTAGAAACTACACAGTGAAACATCAATATAAAATTTTTTAGTAGTATGTTGGGGATGTTATAGCTGAGTTTACTTAGTGCTCTTGAAGTTAAGGATGTGTGATGTGGCCCAGCTTGAGGTGGCTAGGGACGTTACAAATTTGCACCCTATATTTTGAATCTAACACAACATATCAACCTCCCCAATATTCTTCTCTTCCTTATCCACAACCACCTACACCCTAAGTTTGGATAGCATAAAGTAGAGATACCAGATTGTGATCTAGGTGGCCATTTGAATCTATAATCATGTTAAAAATGGTCATAAACCTTGTTCGATTTATGGTTATCTTACATGCCATGAACTTTTGGCACATTTCTCGAGCCCTTTCCATGTGTGTTTTGTGATTTTGATGGCATGGCCATCATAACCAACCACAGAACTCAGAATAAGCTTTGTAACGGTCCAAAGAATGCCCAAAATAAGTTTGTATACAAAAATTATAGCTCCAATAAGTTTTCATAACAACCAAGCTTCACAAGGCCTACAAACCTTTGCCACCTGAGCTCTGTGTGTTATAAATTTTGGATTTTAGGGTTTGGGCACTATGATAATATGTAGTTTCAATGTTTTATTATAGGATTTTTGCAAATGAGCAGAGCTATCACATCTCTTCTCAAAGATAAGCTCTTAGCATTCTAGCCACTTTTTACTACTATTTACATTGCAATGTTTTTACCATTTGATTCATTAATAGAATTTGGCTTGCACTGTAATACTTTGATTTCAATATTCTATCATGTGTTATCTCTAAAATATTATGTTCTTTCATTTTTTTCTCAATCCAATCTAGATAAGAGATATCAAAGAAATTTGCTCTATATTGTTTTTCCATGCATGTCTCCATTGAGGTCAAGGTACATAGAGTTGGACCTCAAACTAACCAAGCTTGGTGAATACTTCCCTCAATTACCCAATCAGCCTCTAATGGAGGATGAAGTAAATAAGGAAGATGAATCAAAAGATATTATCAAGTTGTTTCTCTAGGAATCCCTTAAGCAATAGATGAATGGGATGATGGACCATTTCACCCAAATCCTTCTTTGACTCCCAAAAGTTGTAGAAGCGCCTTGGACTCATGAACATTTTGGAGGAATGACACCCTTGAAGGTACAAGTTAATTTTTGTATCCCTCTGTTTGAAGGAAAATATACCTAGAATCTTTGGAGAAATGGTTGAATATGAAATAGAGTTATTTCTATGCTCAACATTTTCATCAATCTAAAGATTATTTTCACACTTACAAAGTCCCTTCCCCATGTCAAAGATTGGTGGGATGGTAAACTATGCAAAGAGAAAGGATACAAGATCTGGTGAAAAAGGATTTAATACATTCTCATTCTCATTACAATATTCATTCCAATTATTGAAATTTATAGTACATGGATGAGACCACCTCATAAATTAGATTTTCTCTCACACTGACACCACATCAAGATATAAGGCTAGGAGGAGGAAAAATGTGATCTAATACACACTTAGGATAAAAACTATATCCCATTATGTCAAATACATAAAGTTGGTGTAGGACTTCATGATTGTATATGGAGTCATAGGCTAACAATCCCCCCCTCAATCATAAGTCCAAAAAATTATACTAGAAAGGAAATAAAAACTAGTGCATAAACCAATATCATCTCCAAGTATTGAATCTGAAACTCCTAAGTTGAGCCTCAAACAAGATCTGCCTAAAAAAGTGACAAATTTGGATGTTAAAAACTCATAGAATCTGGAAAATCCTATTGTGTAAACATGTGATCCAGAATGCTTGTAATTGTTCACTGATGTGAAATCCAATATCCAATGAGAGGAAATCATGAGAAGAGAAATAGTTGTAAGTTTGACACATCCCTAAAAATGCTTGACAACCCAATCAAATCCCAAGAAACAATGCAGATAGATCTAGTTGTCCTCTGCTAGGTCAAATGAGCATCTAGGTGAACAAAATGTCCACAAAATTGCTCCCAAAAAATGACACAAATAATTTCAATCAACATCCCAATCTTGAATATTGTGTATCATCCAACTACAAGATATTGAACCATAATTCTATCAAATAACCATGGATTAGTAAGCCAAAAGTCATGTTGGAACTGCTCAAATCCTAAATCAATCATGTTGAGGAAAACTCGATCACATCAATGCATGTTGCATAAAAATACAAGTGGAAAAAACCTCAAAGTGACCAACTTGGATATTTATCACAAGCGATGAATTTTTACAACACTATTGTTGTTGTTGTTGTCTCCCATTTGAAATATTGTTTTTCTAAGTCTTCCATCTATAGACTGGTGTTTCCCATTTGGCACTTTGTTTTTTGATGTCGAAACTTGAAGTATGACAATCATCATCAATATTCCCCCCTTTGTTAGCTGAAAGATGAGATCACTGTATCGTATGGTTTTGGTTGACCACTAACCATTTTCAGTTCATTTGGTGGTTTCAATTTACAACTAATTATTTTCATTGATCAATGTACACCGCCC
>ML789475.1:39643-62952 GCA_009831015.1 Picea engelmannii | reverse complement strand
TATGGAAAATGTGTCTTTACCCTTTCTAATTGTATAAGCCAAACACAGGTAGAAAAACGACGTAAAATATTTAAGTTGTGTGGATCACCATCTGAGAACTATTGGAAGGAGTCAAAATTACTACATGCAACCATATTGAAGCCACAACACCCTTACAAAATTTGCATCTCTGAGACTTTAAAAGATTTATTTGATTGAGATTGATGGCTTCAAGTTTACAGAGCCATGTCTTCAAGCAGGTGCTTCCAAGATCCATTAACATGGTTTCTTCTAAAGGCAGACGATTTGTCAAGGAAAGGCAGGCAGGGTAAAGGGGACATAGTTGCATTCCATTGTTGATAGTGATATCCAAAAGAACTTGATATCAACAGATATTGTCAAGGAAACGAAGTTTCCAATGATGTCACAACCCTAGCCATACACCATTGGTTAGTTTGGTTAGTTGACTGAAAGTCAAGATATCCATGACAATCAATAATGTTTTCAACAATACAACATAAATCCCTTTAAAGATGAAGTATTGTGTAATGTTTCCATGGTTGAAGTTTGTGATTCTCTTTTAGGACATATTGGGTTAAAAATACTACTTATAGGTAAGGCCAAGTGGTAAACTACACACAAAATTAAGGAAATGTTTTTTCATCTCATTTAATAAAATATTTTGGAGACCAAAATCCTACCATAATGAGGAGATATGTTGTGAAATGGATCACTATATATTTTTTCATCTGGTCTAATACTTTCTAGAGTGGAAAATTATAGTCATGATCTTGTCAAACCCATATTACGGATGGATCTAGTTATTTGGGGTCCTGAAAATTTCAAACCTTGTTTGAGGGATTAAACAATGTTTTCTAGGGTCAATGTTTTTATTCTTATGTCACTTTGTTACTAAATAGATTGTTGAGAGGTTTATAATGAGCTAAAGAAGACTAAAAATAGCATTGTTATGAGAAATATGTGTCTTTGACAAGTTGACCTATGCTTTGACCATTGTATTACCAAGTGAATACCACTTCAACTCTTATTACTCACATATCTAGAGCTAGTCACATGTGATCTTTCAAGAAGATTCTAGAAGGTCCAAAACCCTAACCAAAATTAAGAGTTGGATCATGCAAAAACCCTAACCCTAACCCTTGACAAGTATCATGACATATTAAAAGTTAAGTCACAAGGAAAGGAAGGTCTTTCCACCATATTGTAATTTTTTATTGTTCTGTAATTCAGTAAAGAAACAGAGTGTGATATTTGAGTAGAACATAGGAATAATAAGCATATATTGCATCCATTCATATGCTAGAGTATATGTTATAACTCCATAGTGATTTTATCTTTCTTTGTATCTTTTATTATATGTATGAGAAGAAAAGAATAAGGGGCAGTGATCATTTTCTTGTTAGATTTTCTCACATTGGATTTCCTAGGGTACATCTCGTGTCCATTGTGTTGATGGTGTGCTTATTATTAATATTACGGCCTTTCTCTTATATTCTTAGTTTATTTCAATATTTTAGTAGTATGCTCATAATATTACATTTAATCATAAGAATCATTATGTCATGGATTATAACCTCATAGTGTTTGGAGTAGAATTTAAGCTTTGATGTGACGAACTCTCTAATGGAATATCCATAGTAGTTTATAGAGAAAATTTGAATTATACAAGGCCACATGGGAATTTGTTGAGCTAGACCTATTGCAAGTTTACAATGAATCCATAAAGAAGCAATATCTCGACATTGATATTAACCAAGGATTCACCAAATTCATTTACAAAGGCGATTACCCTAAGCTGAAAACCAATTGGAGGCCAATCACATTACTCTAACACTTCATATAAGATTCTAGATAAGCCTTTCACCCTACATTTATGAAAAGTCGTTATATCTTGGACAACATTAATGTTGTTTGGAAGGCATGGAATGGGCTAGGGCCTTGGTGTTGGATGCTCTCTTAATGAAAATCAACTTTGGAAATACCTATAATATATTTGATTTTCCATTCATCTTGACAATGCCAAGATATCTAGGATTTGGCTCCTTCTTTATTATTTTTGTGGAAACATTATTTGTGGAGGCATACACTTGCCTCTCCATTAAAAAAATAAAATTGAAGAAGTGGGTTTGTTTCAATGTATCATGAAGGGTTTTCTGTTAGCATCATCATTATACATGTTTTTCATGGAATTTCTTAGTTACTTGTTGTACCAAAAGGAGGGAGTAGGATTTTCTAAAGGCATCCCACTATGAGAGCTTGATGTTGGATAACTAGTGATCAACCACTTTGCCAATGACTTATTTCTGACCATTTTTTAAATGACCTACTGGGATAATACTATGAAATGACTTGACAAATTTTGCCTTGCTTCAAAATCCAACATTAAATGGTATAAAATGTTATTCTATAGGCAAATTTCAAAGTTAATTATGCATTGGTTGGCCAGATAGAATTGGACCTAGGTCCAACCAGGGCAATTTTTTAATTTCCTTAGAATTTTGCTTTATTTATAAGAATCACCCAAAGATTTAAGAGAGGTGGTGATGCAAAGAGTGGAGAAGAATATTGAGAAATTGGTAACAATGCCATTATCAATTGTGGCCAAGTTTCAAAATTGTAGAAATTCTGGAAGCAACTCGTGTATATTACTCTTCTTGTTGGGTGCCTTCTAACCAAGCCAATAAGTGCCCTAAAATACCTCAAGAATTTATTGTGGAGCCAGTGAAGCTACTAGAAAAGGATTCCATGGGGTCATTTGGGACCTCTATTGTACTCCATGCAAACTAGAAGGCTTAGCTATTATTAAAACAACAATTTGTCGCAAGCTCTCTATGTTAAGTGGGTTGTGAGGGCCATCAACAGGAACTTGGAAAGTGCCTTCCATACATTGAATGTGCTAAGGAACCTTGGTCAAGTGTTTCTTTTAAAACTTTGTTGGCCATCCCTGACTAGGTGAAATTTGTTGGAATTTTTATTTTAGAAAGTATCTAGAAGGCCAAGGAGGCCATTAAGCCATTTTTGTCTTGGAGGATCTCTCCCTTTGAACCATCGGTGGAAATTTATCAGAATTAAAAATCTAATGCAAACCATAAATTCACCTTCAGAATAGAAGGTTTCTCATATCTTAGTCCTATGAATTTCAACCTTAGGATTGTTGTAAAACAATGTATAAAATAGCAATGGAAAGAGTACAATGTTTCACTTCCAAACAACCCAAAATTCTCATCAGTTCAAGGAGAAAAGATACCAAACCAAGGGATAAGTTTCATCCCTTTTAGGGAAACTTATCAGCCAATAACCAAATCTGAAAATACTATTTTATTATAGTAATAAAAATAGTACAAAATAAATATGATAGTGGTAAAATCTTCTCCTTATAATCTTCACTTAGATATCAAATAACTTAGCGATTGTCCTTTTACTTATGTTAGATCAACAAGACATGTATGGTTGTAAATAACAATGCATAAAGAATATATATAGCTGAAAAATCAAATATGGAAATTGCACAAGTTTTGGATAGTTGGAAACTTTATTAATATTCTCAATATGAAGTACATGTGCATACCATAGCCTTCTCTCAAGGCTAGTACCAATCCTGTCGAATCTCCAAACCCTATCTAAAGAATATCAACAAAACCCTAGAAACCAAGGAGATGCAATATGCAAGAATCACTCTAACACATCCTCCAAGGAATGTCCCCTCCTCCTCTTCTCCTTCATAATTCCACCCTAGATTTTTATCACAAAAACCCAATATCAATATCCAAGGGATAAACCTTAACTCTAGACCTCAAATATTCTCTAAGATACTCCAAGAATACCAAGAAACCATAGAGACTCAAGATAGAGAAAGAGAGAGAGATAGATCAAGCACGTGTGAAGACTCTAGAGAGGGATAAGGGCTAGTGTACACTCTTTTCTAGATCATGTCTCATCTCAAGAGTGAACACAAGTGAGTGAATGAGCATATATGAATGGAAATACTATTTTCTTCCTTTATTTATATGAGAGTTAAGCAAGGTACACAGTACAATGTGGGCCTTAGCCCTTATAATAAATATACAATGAGAACTTGTAGGCTAACACAAGTGAGATTCTACACTCTAAATTACATGTGCCTTTATCCAAGGTGATGTCATGCAAAATAATGGCTCTAAGGTGATGTAGTTATGCAATTCAAATCCACATCCCTCAATCACAAGCCTTCATGGACCTCATCGATCCTCCTAAGAAATGTACTCCATTAGCTCAACTACCCTTGCAAGAATATTGTCAAAGCCCCAAGTGTACTCGATCCATATCCAATCCTCCAAATAGAAATCCAAGTTGTCATGTGCCAACTTGGGCCTAATGCCCTCCTCCAAGCTGCACAATTATCCTCATCCCATGTAGGGTGATCTCCAAGAAATTAGATCCTTCATGGGGCCCCAATGAAGGGCATCCACCAAACTATCAAGAGAAATCCAACACCTAAGGGAATAACACCGAGTCAGTAACCATCTTTTGGCACATATTGGGCAGACCCAGAGTTAAACTATTAATAACCAACAAAACCCTTAAACATCGTCCCATTCGGCATCACCTACAAGCAGATGAAGTCTCACCCAAGGTGTCTATGGGGATTGCAGGAACCAAGTTTCTGTAGTGCTGAGTGTATTGGAGACCATTTCTATAACTTATTCAACCTGTATATGTTTTATAACACCCAAATAACATATGTGATAGAGTAATCATTCATATAGGAGAAGTGTAGCATTCATTCACCTATGTATTATTTCCATACATAAACCCTTATGTGATAGTAATATTAGTATAATTGTTATGTGTCGCATTCATCATCATCTTTAGTAAATAGAACAATAATCATAATAACCACACCATGCAATACATTAGAAACACACACACAAGGACACCATGGTTTAATGTGGTTCACCCCAAACTAGGCTACGTCCACAACTATTGGCTTCTATTATTCATTCAAATCTATATTACATATGTGCATTGCGCTATACAAAATGCCTGCAACTACAGTTCACCATACTACTTGCCTAGCCCCATACTACTTGCCTAGTCGTTTGTTGCAGTGCACACCTATTGATTATGCATACCTCAAATGTAATTGTTTACCACCATAGAGTATCCAAACATAGTCCAAAAGATAGACAAAGACCTTACACAGCACACAATGTCTTCCTTATCCTCATAACTATCCCACCCTTTTACATATTTATACAATTTCATTAGGGCTTAGCTCGTTACAAAATATACCCAAACCCCCAAAATACCTTAACGGACTACAATATTACTCCTCAAAATGTGCATCTTAGTCCTTTTTCTAACTGCCTTCCACTTTGTGTGCGCTTTCTATCCCTTTTGTATGTGTTCTGTGTAGTTGACTTGCAGTGCAATCTTCAAGAATTGTCCCAAAATTGTCCTGCTCCAACACCATCTAAGGTCAATAATCCACCAAGCAAGATATCTCAATTGTGAAAATACATCAAGTACTATCTCCCATGTGCCAATCCATCTCAAACCATCCAGGGGCCAAATATACACCATGTACCCCAAATCTCATGAAGCACCCCAAGCATGGTGTAAACACTTTTGGAGTAACCCCAAAAGTTAGCACCATCATGTATTTTAATGCTCATTTTCTATGGTGATCGCCTTTTTTGTTGTATATGAAATACATTAGCAAAATAAACCTAGTTATCACCCCTTAAACTATTTAAGAGAGGCAAACAATGAGCCAAAGACCCGGTGGATAGGGAAATGAGGGATTGGATCCCCTGGCTAGAGCTTGAGAAAAAAAATATAGTTTCTCCTAATATTTTTTTCCTCAAATGAGTATAAAACCTCATTCTAGAGGATCTTGTCCTCAAACTAGTCCTACAAACCCTCCTAGGCCTAATGGAAATATTTGAAATGGGGTTGTGTTATATAATTCACCAAATATAAGACATCCATTATCTATAAATGGCTATGTTTGAAGAATGTGCTAGAAATATGACCATATAATCTATCAACTGATTGAAATCCAAGTTGCACAAGTTTACTTATCCATTGGAATCAAGTATTGGCACTGAAAAAAAGCTACGTTGGATTGATTCTTAACAATGCTCAATTGGGAAAAGTATCTCTTATATGGGAGCCCAAAACTCATAGTGCCCTAAGTGTGGGCAATCCGAGACTTTGAAACATTTGTTTTGGTATTATCCCTTAGTCGAGTTTTTGTGGGCCTCGATAGATTTATAATGTCAATCCTACCTCTCAAATTCCACTACATGAAAATTTGTTGTGTTAGAATATTGATTTCCATGGGCCGTAGAGTTTAACTTATCTTGGACTCTCATTTATGTTAAACTCCTTTACTTTATTTTGAAAGGCGTAACAATGTGGTTTTTAGGGGAAATGAGTCATTCTTCATATTCTCTCGGTATGACAATGCACTAACATGTGCAATTATGTCCTTGCATATCATTGTGGATGTGTGCAAGATATGCATAGAGATGGACCACTTGCAATAGATTCTATGCTTATGGAGTGAGATCCCATGTATGGTGCACTAAGAGCCACCTAGACCTTCTTGGCCCCAAACAATGCATTCACACCGTGGTGCCAAACACCAAGCAAGAAAATAGGTTGGGATATAGAGGGATGCATTTACAATTCAACATCTATAGTGGCTAACAATGACAAATATTTTTTTGACATTGGCTCTTCCCATCTCAGAGGAACCAAAGCCTCCCCAACCTACTAATGATGGTTGGAAGAAACTTGTTGATAAGCTTCCCATGGTCATTAGTTTACACCCCACCATGAATGACCATGACGAGCCCTCACTAGCCACTACTATTATTTTTTAATGTTTTATCTATTAAGTTGCATACCTTGTCTTATCTTGGAATTTCATATGTTTCTTTATCTTGTTAGTGGCAATGTGTTTTCGAGCATTTTTACCTAAACCAACGTGATTTTGCACCTTTGATAGCCTTTTTTTAGTGATTGTGGTGGTGTTGGAGCAGGACATTTTGGGTAAGTTTTGGGGATCGTGCAAGATCAGACTAGGCAACAACTCAGCAAAGGAGCAGTGCACGCAGAAGACAATTAGCGCATATTTAGGAGCCAACACGCAGAAGGCGGAGGTTAGTTAGGAGTTTTGGAACATTTTTCCCACATTGTAACAAGCTAATCCCTAATGTATATGTATAAATATGTATGGGTTTTGGGTAGAAAGGAATTAGTTAGTTGATCAGTGAGAGCTTTAGGAAGAGAATTTTGAGTGAGTTGAGTTGGTTTTTGGGAAATGAATAGTGTTTTTCTAGTTGACGAGTATGAGTTGAGTTGAATAGCAGTCAAGAGGTATGTGTGCATTGCATCATAGAACATCTTGGGTAGGTTTGGGTTTTAACTGAAGATTATTGTATGAGCGCAGTGCGCACTTGTTGTAAGAATTTAAGATGAATGAATAATATAAGAAGCCATTCGTTGTGGACGTAACCTAGTTTGGGGTGAACCACGTTAAATCTTTGTGTCCCGATGTGTGTGTTGTTATGATGTGTTGGTTTATTCTGTCTATTGCACACATGTAATAGATTCTTAATGGTTAATATCAATATAATAGTTTCATGCACTTGTTGAATGGTTAAGTAGGATGAATTTATCATGTGTTATTATGTTGTTATGAGTTTGCACACATGATGAAAGAGTTCGTGCACAAGGTATATGAATGAAAGTTAAGTAAACAGTAAGGATAAATTCTTCATATTCCCCCATGACTACAAAAACCTGGTTCCTGCAGTCCCCATAGGTACCTCAGGTGAGACTTCACTTGCTTGCGGGTGATGCCGAAAGGTCCGGTATCTTGGGATTTGTTGGTGAATTAATGTTGAACCCCGAGTCTACCCACTGCACACCAACAAATGGTTCTGTTGTTGGGACCGAGATATACGATTGAGGGGAATGTGGAGGCCTACTAAGGAGGATATTAGACAATGGTTGGATGCAAAGGAGATTGACTTTGTAGTAGACCAAAATAAGAATCCACGGATCAGCGCAGAGAAATGTCTACAAAGGTATGTTGTTTATATATTTGCATGAAATTTTATTCATCGACTTTTCGAATATTTTAGCAGATTGGATCCAGAGATTTATTGAACAGATCGGGAGATATTGTACTATTGTTTCGAGAAATTGGACTCTTGAGTTAATTAGGCAATTCAATTCTATAATCAATCGGGTATCATGCGCAAAATATTATTGGTTGAAAAGTGTGTTGGGAGGTTGCATTACTGAATTTTCCATAGATTGTACTCAGTTGTATAGTGTTTTTGAAAGGGAATTATTTAAGGGACCGTGTGGAAGATACATGATGCCATTATCTACATGGATTAATATGTTGTTGTGCAACAAAGGAGTCATGAAAATGGAATATGATTGCTAAGTGCCTTTGCGCACATAGGGGAACAAGGGGTTGACCAAGGGATGGTTTGAGCGTAAAGAGGGATGAAGAGAAGGAATGAAGAACAGATGGGTTGAGGATGTCGAGAGAAGAAGAGTGTGTGAAGAATGAAGAGATTGTAATATTGTGCAATAGTAAGAGATTTAGACTGAATAAGAAGAGGATTGTGGTTGAGAGAGAGGGAAAGCACGGTGAGAATAAGGAAAGAGGCATTGGTGTGATACTCCAGATCGAAGGAAGTTTGCACACAGAAGAAAAGATATGTCATCTTAGTCCAGTAGAATAATATCTCACTCAGATCAGAATTTTCATCGAACCCACGACCCCATGTGCATCACCAAGAACTAAGTTTGTGTTATCAGGAAAGAATATCGCACAGAACACGATGGCAAGAGTAGATCCTACGTTAAGAATGCATGTCTTCCATGGAGCGGGGATAGAGGATCCTGAACAACATTTGTTTATTTGTGAGACAATATGGATTGTGAATAATGTCCAAGATGATGATGAAAAGATTACACAGTTGGAAACAACATTCATATATCACGCATGATTATGGTACATGAAATATCAGACTACAACACCTATGGGACAGACTAGAACCTTGGCATAGGTAATTCAAACACTATTGAAAGAGTTCTAGAAACCTAAATCCCAGTCGCAGTGCATAATATAGTTGAAAGAGATCAAGCAGATAATAAATGAATCAGTGTGGGACTATGATCAAATATTTAAGATACTGAAGGATCGGCTGACATTCCAAATTCTAGATGAATAACACAGAGAGTGGTTTATTGTAGGACGGTTGCCCCATATATGCTTCCCTTTGACACAGCAAAAGATCATGTCACAATCGGAATCCTTATAAATTGCAATGAAGTTAGAAGCGTCCCTGGTAGGAAAAAGTGGTGCAGGGATGGCCCAAGTGCAGTCATAGTTGACAACGTTGACTATTCAGTGGCAGGATCTTCCGAAAGGAAAAGAAAAGAGCAAGGAGGTCTGGTGCACCACATGTAGAACAGAAGGACACCACAAGAATGAATGTCCATATTTTCAGTGGTATTTGAATACATGAGATCTGAATCCACTGGGGTTATGGTGTGATATTTTTAAAATGGTGGGTCACCACCCTCATAATTTTTCGTCAATGCAGAAGTACCAGAATACTGCGAGAAATCAATTTTGTAACTTTTTCAAATATGTCGGACATAAAAAGAAATATTGTCGTGCATTTGATTTGATGAGAGAGTGCACTATAGAAGTGTATAGATTCCAAGGAGAAGAATCTGATGGAGGAGCGCCAAAGTATAATACTCCACGATGTTATAATCAAGCAAGAAGAGGAGGGTTCAGAGGTTGCGAAAGAGGAGGATTCGGCAAAAGTAGAGAACCTATTATATGTTATAATTGTAATCAGCCAGGACATTTAGTGCAAGACTGTCTGAATCCCTACATGACCTGTACATATTGCATATCACTAGACCACGCGACAAAGGATTGTCCACGGTTGATTACAAGATGGAAAGAAAAGAGAAACGTAAATGTACAGATGAGCGCAACAGAGGCGCACGACCAACAACCTAAGATAGAAATGGTTACGCGTGGAGGAACCTCAAGGAAATAGGATCCACCAGTGGGTAAGAAAAGAAACAAAGCCTCAACCGTTGTTTGACCCTAGAAAGAAGAAAGATATGTATATGCAAGCAAGGAAGGAAGTAATAAGATCATATTAGATAGCATCAAATTTGACCATGCCACCTTTGTATGATAGACCTTCGGTATACGATGTGTCAATAGTCTATGATCATTCAGAAAGGCAAGTTGACAAGGTAAGCACTTTGAATAGTTTTCTAAAAAGTTGTTTAGAGTTAATGAAATATGAATCTAGTTTGAGTATGTTGCACAGAATGATTGACCATTGCACCCAAGAGAAAGAGACACATGTCGCACGGAGAACAGTTAATGAGGTGCAACGTAAGAAGAGAATGAATAGGGAGTTTCAACTCAATGCACAAATAGAAAACTACGACATGGACAATATTATTTTGTATTTAGGTTCTAATGTAAATGTCATCCCGAGGAAGACTTGGGAGATGATGGGCCAGTCAAATTTTATTTGGTTTCCCATTCATTTTAGGTTAGCAAACCAGCATAAGATCGTCCCAATTGGAAGGTTGAAATGATTAAGTGTTAGCATTGATGGAGTGCGCATCATGGTCGATTTTGAAGTGGTTGAAATAGTGTTATAACCCTAAATTGCACCATACATGCTTACCTGGAAGTAGGCCATCTCAGATCCCTTCTTTGTCAAAACATTGTTGAACAACTCTTTAAAAAAACCTCTTTTATAAGGGCCCACGTGCCCTACTCTATCACTGCTCGCGTGTACACACTAGCTGACCTAAAAAAACTCGCGTGGACCAACAAAAGCACGAAAAAAGAAAAGTTTTCAACAGAACACACATCTCTGGGTGAGTTAGCTGAAACTCCCGGCCATGCATGGCTGAGGGTTCGTCCAAATACCTAGCTTCTTCTAGCCTATAAAAGAAGGGCTAGGGGTCCCATTTGGAGAAGGAAAAAGATAGCAAAGAAACTTTGCCCATTTGCATATTCTCATTGTCCCAACCCTTTAGCCATCATTATGCCAGAAGAGATACTAAGCAAAGAAGTTGGAGGATAGTTGAAGAGGAGCCCAGGATCAAGTTTGCGGAGTGGTGGACGGTCTCGAMTTTTTGTAAGTTGACTCATTCAAAGTAATAAAGAAAATGCTTTTCCYGTCCCAATTCATGAGTTATTCATAGTTTGTTAAGTACATGTTTGAATCTCTAACCTGTTAGTATATAGGTAAGATGCATGYGTAGTTGTTTCTTGTCTTATATGCAGGTCAGCTTTGGAAGGAGAATTGCGAACAAGTAATCAAGGGAGACAAGGGATCGACATCGAACGCCTGGAACAAGGTAGKTTGATCTRACCATGTATTTACTAAAAGGAAATGGGATTTAAGTCTGGGGAYGAAGGTAGAAAGTAGATTTTTTCTTGGTCATATCTGCATGCAAAKCATAACCCTATTTGMTAGTCCATAAGGAGATTTCTCTCACAATAGAATTGGYGACCATACTGGGGAGATCTCTAGGGTTCCTAGGAATTTTATTTGTTTTTTGGGTAGTTTTTAGAAAAAGACTGGTTTTTCTTGCCTGTTTTTTTTAGTTTCTGCAAAGTCTGAGATAGCAGAGAGTCTGGTTTACCATACCAGCTTTCTYTGTTATTTKCTTGACTGTGTTTGTCGGGACCCACAGAGGTACACGTRGCCTGCATAAGGTCTGMACGCGTGTACCCGCGCCCTACTCTCTTACAGCCCGCGTGTGAACGCTAGCTGAGGAAGTAGCAGTAGCATGTAGAGTCCAGAGAATTTTTGAGGCAGTCATCCTCTTTCCTGTCAGAATCAGACATTCTCAGGGGTTTTCTGGTATTATTTCTATGTCTTGGTTGTTTGCAGTCTTGTCTCAGATTGGTTTGTTTTAMAAATTTTTTCCTTACATTGTTTKTTTTTTCTGTTAAAAAGAGTGTCCAAGCCTTCAAGGGATCCTGGTTATCAATATCAGTGGTCTCTTCYTGGTTTGGGTTGTCTATTKTTATTTTTTCTYAGAGTTTAGAGATACACGCAGCTTGTACAAGGTCAGCCCSCGTGTACACGCCCTCTGTCTCTATACAGCTCGCGTTCACRCRCTTGTTGTTGGATCAACARTAGCATGCTTGTACAGGATAWTTTKTGTTGAGGGTAAGGWAGTCATCCTTTCCCTTGATGAGAGTTATACCTCTTAGGTGTTTGAATCTCTGTTTTAGCAGTCAGTAGCTTAGGATTAATCTTACCCTAAKCTTGTTTTTTCTCATTTAAAAGTTGTCATAAAAAAGAATTTTTTAGGGTTTTTAGGCAARTGTGAGAGTCATTTTTTTTTTAAATTRCTAGTGTGTGATTTATTGAAGTGGTTCTTTGCGATCTGCGATTAGGCCAGAATTGTTTTTCTTGGTTTTTACTTGTTGGTATMTTTCCTTTTTGCTTTATCARCATTTAAATAAAATAAAAAATCTCTTTCATTTTCTTGTTTGGTTGAAGAGTGTGTTTCTGCATTATTAGCCARGGAAAAGTCRTTTATTTCATAATTTTTTGCAGTTTACTTAGATCATAAGTAGCTTGTAGTCAAGTGAAATTTMTTTTGAGTTTGTTGTCCAAAATCTTAGAAAATTTAAAAAAAAAAAAAAAAAAATTGAAAAGTTGTTGAAATTTTGCATWAAGTAAAAGTTTTTTGTTTCTAGRTTTTTATTCATTTTTTGTTTTCRTCTTTTACMCCTCATCAGTTTCACTTTMATACCCCTTGACATAAGACAAAGCCATAAAATTAAYGCTAAATCTAAARTTTATTAGACTTCTATGTTTGTAGGGTTAACCAACTAGTTCAGGATTAGGGCCTTGAATTAGGTTGGAGAGGAAACTCTTCAAGGCCATTTAAAATCAAACATTGGAGTCTGAATTAGGGAGTGTCTAAGTCYAGTATCGTGAAATTTATCTRGGACCTCCCTCTAACACAAGGGATAAACACAAGGTCGCGTGCGGAAAGGTAGCGGAGATAACCCCTCCAAAGCTGGACCAATCRTAGTGGAGAACACATATAGAGGGCTTGTTTTGAGATTCCATCGATTGCATTTCCCACAGGGMTTCATGGGTCTYGAATCCATTCGAGGTCCTCAGTTGTCTTCCAKACCACTTGCTTTCAATACCCTTGACATGTTTCGAGCTCGATACCCTACTCATTGTGGTCTACCCAACTTTCGACTGTACCCRCCTGGTGATTGTTCGCGCACTGGCAACCTAGGACAGCGGGGGTATACCACAGTACCTAGGACAAAMATCGGGCCACKCTTTGCAGAGTATACCCGGAGGGTGTTTCCGTGTTCGAGTTTCACTTGCACCAGTAAGTTTCTCTAGTGTTGGTTGTTGTAACTGTTCTTCCAATTAATTTAGTGTTTGCATGTCTTATCTTCTAGGGACTTTTTTAGTGTGTGTTACTTTTGAACGTTTAGACTACCCTAGAGTGTCTTTGATATTCTCACACAGTGGAGGATCATGAGCTTCGCTGGTCACAAAGGCTTCTTGGCTTGCCTCCGGTTACACTGGAGCCACCCCCGCCACCATTAAGGTGAAAGCTAGACCAACAAGGGTCTTTTGAAGCGACCGGGTTACAAGCAATTGTGCCCGACCAACACCCGGAGGAATCGATCATTTTGGACCTTGAAKCGAACGCTCTTGGCCTGGTTGAAACCCCAACCACTGATTTCTTGGCACCTTTCATCATACYAATTCAATTTTATGAGCRCCAGACAGTGTTGCACACAGCAATGGAAACAAATGTTGTTACTCCCTCTGGGAATTCTTCAATTCCCACTACRGTTGTCACCACAGGAGATTTTTCACCTCCTAACCCACSATCACYGGTCYGAGCCACCATGGTCTCGAACGCTTCTACATTGCACAGTGGTCCGATCCYGTCTTTGGMAGCGGCCACAACCCCTTTCACACCAAGTGCGACRGGCCCTCCRTTCTCATACGAGATGCCTAGTTTAGGTACAAGTCMTGTACTTTCCTACTCCACTTTATAGACTTCAGGTCTGGGGGCAAGGAACTCTAGTGCTCCTCTGCAAGGTCACATGGGGGGCACTCCTGCTCCTTTTAAYACTTTCCCTTAYRGAGGAGGTCATATCCCTCCTTCGYCCCCTTCACTCGGTGGCTCGTATCAGCAGTCCGTCGGGAAACCTACATACCATAGTTTATTTSGAGCARGGAGTCAAGGACCACCTTCGCATAACATGTCAGTAGGTTCGACACCATTTTCTTTGGTCGRAACATTTGGTAACAACGCCTTCTCGTCAACCGCCTTCCTGACTGGGGGCAATCCCAGTTTTGGACAATCTATTYTTGTGCAGGGTACTATTCCTGCACAGGGGGCAAACCYAGGAACTTCTTCCGCATCAGGGCCTTGGAATTCTTGGCAGGGATYCGTTCCCTCRTCYGGAATGCCGATTTGGGGTAATTCTTTCCACAATCAATGGAACCCCGGACAAACTACTATGCCTATCCCCACGGGACCGACATGGGGCAACCCTTCCCAAAGTCCTCYGAATATAATGCATGCCCAACCATCTATGTCCTATTTGGGAAATCATCYGATGATGTCTCCACATATGCAAAATCCATACGCTGGCCAGGGCCATGGTTTCTATCAGAATCCGGGCCAGCARCCAAACTTTTCCTAGCAACCTGGTGCCAGTCAAACTCCAGGCCCCTTTTTTCTAGATTATCACCAACAACCCAAACTACCCTTCCTGGCGACTTTGCACTTGCCAGATTTGACAAGGTTRTTAAATGACCCTATTTGTCACGATCCGTGTTGGCCTCCTATGCCAACGAAKTTGTCTTCGGACTTCCAAAGTTCGAATCCAAGCCTAACGAAGATCTAGGTGATCATGTGACTACCTTCCATCTTTGGTGCTCATCTAACTCATTGAAAGATGACTCCATATAGTTGYGATTGTTTCAATGTACTTTCATTGGAAGTGTCGTGAAACGGTACATTGAGCTCGATYGCTCAAGATACTCTTCCTTCGGTGAGCTGGCAATGGTTTTCCTAAACCATTTCTAGTTACCTGTGAGATACGACGCTGGCACAAAGMTACTGGCCAATTTCGAACAGACGACAACAGACCATATCTATGATCACATCAAAGAATGGAGATGCCTGAAGAGTCTAATTAAGGTTCCAGTCCCACTAGCATTCCTGCTTGAGTGGTTCCTTAAGTCTTTGGTCCYGCAGTTATCCAAAGAYGTCRCAACRTYGGGAGTATTCTCCRAAGAAGACACCATAATGAGAGCTCAACAATTTGAGCTCATATATTCTCAGTCTGGTTTATTATACAACATCTTGTTAGATGCGCYACGCTCAATACTRGATAAAACTAAACAGAGAGTTGGACCACATGCCGATGGTATTGTTRGTTCAGCACAAACAAAGCCCATTGAGCAATTGACAAAGTAGTTGCAGCAGTTATCTATACAACACACAGCGGCCARCCAAACTACTACTTTAGCTRCTCCCCCTACCAAAACATCGGAGGTACACACAGTACAATCGACTAACCCAAAGGCCACCCAGTAGCCTGATTGAAAGAAAAAACAACGAAAGAAGGGTAAGGGGGATAAAAAACCTACCGATAATGTTGGTGGGGAAAACACTRAGAAAYGGAAGGCGATGTATCCATGCAACTTGTGCACGGAAGACCAMCCGACCCATCTATGTCCTCGGCTTGCAGAAGCTCAAAATTTTGTGACGCRGMAACAAYAAGCTGTGTTGACTAATCCATTTCAACATGGGCRAAATCTAACCCAAGCCTCTRCAAGCACRAAAGGGGGCAGCCAAGACCCCYCTCCGCCTRYGAACAACCCTGCATCCGCGAAAGTATATATGGTGAGGGGTGATGCTTTTATATCGACTAGAGCGCATGACTACARTAAACCAAGCACTTCTGAGAAGGGTAAAGAAGTTGAACTCCCATCTCTTTCTCTACAGATTGAAAAGACGTTGGCAAAACAATGACACACATTACCAAAGGTGTATTTAAAAAAGCTTCTCATAACCCAAACGTAAGGGCTGCCCAGAAATACTCTGTGGTGGAAGATTTATCACAAACCCCTTGTGCGATGTCCACTTTGGAGGTCCTCCAAAGCTGCCCTTCCCAGAGGAAAGACTTGTTAACCGCTTTAGGATCAATCGAGACTTGTAATCCGGGTACAATCATGCTGGATACAACCGACTTAAAACCTCGTCTACCTTACCATGTAGCGTTTCAGATAGTAGTGGCTTATCCCACGAAAAATTTTACTTGGAATGTCTTCCGCATGGTGGTTGATGAGGGCACCTCGACATCCATTATGTCGTTGGCATGTTGGAAGGTCGTTGGACAGCCCGTTTTGTCTCCGTCACCTACTCTCCTCACCTCTTTCGATGGTCGTTCGTTCCGACCACATGGTATCGTTCATTCTTTCCTCGTGCAGTTAGGAGGGAAGGCCGTGTGTGTCGAAGTAGAGGTAGTCGATGCTCCCCTCGACTATAACCTCTTGTTAAGAAGGATTTGGACTTATGCCATGCAAGTTGTGGTTGCTACAATTTTCCGAGTCTTGTTGTTTCCACACGAGGGTCGGATAGTGACCATCGATCAATTGTCCTTCTCCAAACCTGACCCTACTTTGGGGACATCCACGGTCCCGATGATTGATAATCCTCAACCAGGTGTCGTCAACGTAGGGGTTGGTTTGTACCCATATTTTATGGGTACCTTCGATTACCCACCCCCTCAAGGCGATATCAAGTTTATATCCAATCACCGTAAGGTTGAGATTTTTCAAGTTTCGTCGTTCTGGAAGACTTACTTCGACAATCCGTGGACACTTCCTTCCCCATCGGCCACAATGGATGAGACAGGCCACCCGGGCATGTCCATGCCCTTATCCGCAGCTAAAGTAGCGTACTCCTTAGTCCAGCAAACTTCAACCCACACTGATCCATCTCCTGCACAAGAGTTAGATCCACTTTTAGAGCTTGTTTGGGCTCAGGGTTCTCTCGCTCAGACCGATTCATTGGACTTGGTCTTGCCTTCTTATGAAGCAATAATTGAAGCAATGACTAGTCTGGATAAACCCTGGGAAGATCTTCATCGTAGATCATACTTCCCCCTAGAGTTAAGCCGAATTGAAGCAGGAGAATTCACCGTGACTATGACGGGAGATCGGTCTTGTCCTGTTAATCCCTTAGCTACACATGAGGTTTATGCTGAGGATAATATAGCAACTATCGCTGAAACTTTACCAATCAATATCCCCTGAAACCCTGGCATCGTGGAGAATATCTTCGTCGGAGCTGACTGTTCCCCCGAAGAGATTCAAATCTACACAGATCTTTTCAAAGAATTCCGCGACGGTTTTTCCTGGTCGTACGAGGAAATGCCAGGCATAGATCCAAAAATAGTTGAACATGAAATCACAACGTATCTTGATGCCAAGCCAGATCGGTAGAAGCTTCGTCCAGTTAATCCTAAGAAAACAGCAGCCATTAAGGTTGAGGTTGAGAAATTGCTAAAAGTCGGGTTTATCTATCCTATCCATTTGACCCAATGGGTGTCAAACCCCGTGTTGGTCAATAAAAAACAAGGCACGATTCATGTATGTACCGACTTCCGTGATTTGAACAAGGCATGTCCCAAAGACAATTTTCCCACACCGTTCATCAACCAGATTATTGATGAATGTGCAGGTTGCGAAGCCTTTTCTTTCATGGATGGTTTTTTGGGATATAACCAAATCCAAATCAAACCTGAAGACCAACACAAAACGGAATTCATCTACCCATGAGGTACATTCGCATATCATAAAATGCCTTTTGGTCTCAAAAATGTTGGAGCCACCTTTCAGCAGGCCATGTCTTTTGCTTTCCATGACCTCAAGCATATAGTCGAGGCCTATCTAGATGATTTAGCATCACGATCTCACAAGAGAATGAATCATCCCACACACCTCCGACTTATCTTCGAACGTTGTTGCTACTTTCGGATTCGCCTGAATCCAAACAAGTGTAGCTTCTGCGTAACGTCAGGACGATTGTTAGGTTTCATAGTGTCAACAACAGGGATCATGGTTGATCCTCTCAAGGTTGAGGCAATAATTCAGTTGCCCCCCACACGCACAATCCTTCAACTTCAAATTCTATAAGGCAAGGAAAACTTTTTACGACGCTTCATCGCCAACTATGTTGAAATCACCAAGGGCTTTATGCGCTTACTAAAGAAAGACGTTCCCTTTTACTGGGACGATGCGGCTCAACACTCTTTCGACGCATTGAAACATGCCCTCACAACTGCCCCTCTACTCCGGCCACCGAACTATAACAAATATTTCTTATTATATCTAGCTGCAGCAGAGTCCACCATTGGCATGATTTTAGTTCAAGAAGATGACTTGTTCTCAAAATATGTGATCTATTACCTAAGTCGAGGCCCCATAGGACGGGAACTTAATTATTCTCACATCGAAAAACTTGTGTTAGCAACAGTTCATGATGTTCGATGGTTCCGTCATTATGTTTTGTTTCGCAAGACCACTGTCATTGTTGTCGTGAATCCATTCCAGTACATGTTGGCACGATGGGTAATAGGCGGAAAAATCATTAGATGGATAGTCATCCTCCAAGATTTTGACTTAGACTTCGTTTTAGCAAAGTCCAAAAAGTCACTGGTCTTCACAGAACTTATTTCGGAACTTCCGCTTGAGTCAGGTGACGTTGTGCCTGAAGAATCGTCTATCCGGGGAGATATGTTTTTGATCACATCTTCATATCCATGGTATGGATATATACTTATCTATCTCTGGACTTTGAAGTGCCCCACCACTGCTTCTCGCGATGAGCTTCAACGCATACACCATCAGGCTAAGAATTATCTCATAATCAATGATACATTGTATTGGAGAGGTGTAGACTGCATCCTACGTCAATGTCTCACTCATGAGGAAGTAGTTATCGTGCTTAACAATTGTCATACCAGAGCTTGTGGCAGTCATTTGTTTGGGTTGGCAACAGCCCAAAATATTCTACGAGCAGGTTACTTCGGGCCGACACTTATCAAAGATTGTATCGAATCGGTCAAGAAATGTCATCCGTGCCAAATCTTCTCTCGGAAGATGAGAGCACATCCCGCTCCCATGTTTCCTATCATCACAACTGGTCCCTTCACCAAGTGGGGGATTGATTACACTACTTGCAACCCTCCTTCAGCAAGGGGGCACCGCTATATCATCGTAGTTGTAGACTACTTTACAAAGTGGGTCGAAGTTATGCCAACGTTTAAAGATGATGGAGAGACTGCAGCTCTCTTTTTATTCAATCAGATAATAGCAAGGTTCAGTGTCCCGAGGGAGATTGTCACTAACCATGGCAGTCACTTTCAGAACCAGATGATGACCGAGTTAACATCAAATCTTGGGTTACGGCAAGAACATTCATCACCCTACTACCCCCAAGCAAATGGGCAGGTGGAAGCTGTAAAAAAAAATTTTAAGACTATTCTACAACGAACTATCAACTCAGCCAATTCAAATTGGCATTTGATGTTATACTCGGCATTATGGGCTTACCGAACATCTATTAAGACTGCAACCGGTTTCTCACCTTTTCAACTCGTTTACGGGCTGGAGGCAGTCTTGCCCATCGAATGTCAGATCCCGTCTCTAAAGTTGGCAGTACAATTATTGCTAGAAACTTCTCCACTTGAAGAACGGTTAGTATACCTTGAACAACGTCATGATGTGGCCCTGGCCAACGAGGCTCATAAACATAAGGTCAAGTGTTAGTATGATAGGTCCGTTTGTCCTCGGATTTTCTCTAAAGGTGACCTTGTCCTGGTCTATGACCAAGATAAGGACCCCCTGGGGGAAGGAAAATTCAAACCCATGTGGTTCGGTCCTTTCATCATAAAATAAGTGTTAAAAAAGGGTGCTTATCGTCTGGTTGACTTTGAAGGGAATGCTATGGTGGAGCCTATAAATGGGCTCTACCTCAAGAAGTGTTACTCATAGGCAGGTCACTGCGGGTAACTTTTTGTAACATATGTATAGTCTTTGTACTATTACTTTTTTAGGTTCTTTTAGTGTTATGGACATGTCGTTGATACTATATTTCGTCACTGTGGCAGATGTCAAATGATTCTGAGGTGTTCGTTGGGTATGCAGACAGTGCTAGTCGGCACACTCAGAGGCTTGCCTCTGCAACTTGGGTAATCTTTACACGTCAAGGCCAGTTATTATCTTCCGGAGGGATATGCTTAGGTGACACCACAAATAATGTTGTCGAGTATAGCCCAGTTATTGAGTTGCTTCATGATGCTTTGTCATTGGGTATCTCTCATCTCCGGGTCTATCTCAACGCTCAATTGGTTGTGTCTCAGTTAAACAGAGTGTATCGGGTTCATGATCCAAATTTACACCGATGATTCCTTAGGGTATGTCTCTTAGAACGAAACTTTGATTATATTACATATTTTCATGTTCCTAGGAGATTAAACCAAGTTACAGATACTCTAGCTAATCAAATTTTAGATTGGCATCTTGCACACATATAAAAGAACATTGACATAAGCATGTAAATATGTTTTTGCACACATGATCCATAAGACACAAAAGACCAAAAAACCATATATAATATCATAAAGTAACCAAAGTACATGGATGGATGCAAGCGCCTCAAAAATATAACCGATAACGAGTCACAGGGATTATGCCCTCAAAAAATATATACAAGTAGTATTTTTCCTTTTCCTTTTCCATAGGATCGATCCCATCAGGTTGTGACACGGAACCATCATCTCTGCTTTAGAAGTGTCGCAACTTGGCGGTATAGCTTACCGAAACATGGATTCCCTAGGTAGATCATGGTTGCATTATGGTATTCATGCTATCTCTAAAACACTGTAGGCTCAGGAATCCTTGTAGTTTTTCCTGAATACGAGTTTGAGCCTCATTTGCATGATTCTTCTTCGCTCTTGACCTCACCCTCAGGACTCCCAAAAAATAATGGGTCTTCTTTTAAGCCCTTTTCAGACCCTCTAAAAATGAAAAGATTGTCGAGCGATCTTCTGGCCTTTCACGTTCGTTAAACTGAAATTTGAAGTCATGTCTGTTCGGCAGTAGTTTGCCCATTTTTCAGTCTGGACGGTCAACTATACAAACAAAGGTATACTCTATGGAACTTCAGCTCTATAGAAGAGTACTCTCAGGTATAATTTTATCCCTTTTTCGGGCCTGAGAAACTAAACTTACGAAGAAGGAACCCCCCCGGAGTCCATAGTTAAGCTCTTTTCAGACTCCCTAAAATTGAAAAGATCATCGAGTGACCTTATTCTTTCACACTCGTTAAATTGGTCTAAAAGAACATTCCTGATAGAGTCCATAGTTAAGCTTTTTTCAGACTCCTTAAAAATGAAAAAATGGCCGAGTGATCTTGTCCTTGTCACACTCGTTAAAATGGTTTTGAATAGACGTCTTGTCGGTGCTAGTTTATCCCTTTTTCGAACCAACTAAACTATCTTCGAAAAATGTACCCTAATGGAGTCTCCTTTTATGTTTTTTCAGATTCTCTAAATATGAAAAACCACCAAGCTTATCTTCTCTGGGTTTGTTAAACTTACATCGAAGGATGTTACCATTATGTGTTCTGTTAACCGCATCTGCATATCTTATACGCCAGCCTTGTAACAGTTTGCTTCTGCATTTTAACACCCTTGGCCCCCGGAGGATTTTTCCCGAGTATCAGTATACTAGAACATCAGTATTTTCCTTGTGCCTTGAACTTGCATGTTTGCAATATTCATTCCTCCATTGTAACGTAACATTCCTTTATTCTTTTTCCCAAAAATATTGAAAAGGACAAAAAAATCAAATATACCCCAAAAAAAGGAAGGGAAAAGTATTTTATTTATTGGCAGCATAATGAGTTGCCCTTGGATAAATCACATCTATCTGTTTGTTCATCAAACTATGGGATGTAGTACGACCTTAGGAAGTTGTTCTCACTATATAGAGTTGTGTCCTCCACCGTTTGGTTATCCTTCCAAACATATGGAGAGTTTGTGTTGCCTCCTGCTTCGTAGACTTATGATTAATGCCATGATGTCTGATTCTCATCGTTTGTCGTGCTATTGTCCAAGGGAAGTTTGTCACCAAGCCTGAGTCGGCCCCTCTATAATTTCTCTCTTGCCCTCATACCCAACCATCCTGAATGTAGTGTACCTTTTTGCTTACCAAGGCTTTTAACACACTATGTAACGATTTGTACACACTTTTCACATAACACATACAGTCCAGTATATACTCCACATGCATTTAAAAAAGTAAACACGTTCTACACAGAGTATTCATATGAATTATTTCCATAATTAACAATCAATAGAACTTCATACTAATTCATTTACACAGCAGAAAACATGATATTATATACAGCACAGTGATGCCAAAATGTGATAAGAACATAGTTAGATACTTATCTTGTAACAGTGGTGAAATCCACCAATCAAGTGCAGGCCTTCCACGAACCACCCAGCCTTAGACCACACTTCTCATCAACTCAGCAGTGGATCACCCCTGAGCTGGGACTAAGCTCCACCCCCAAGGCAAGGAATCCTAGCTAGGCTGAGGTTTCAGGGAAAACAATATTTAGAATCTGGAAGGATTCTCCCCAGGATGTCATCTTACGCCCACTACTACCAGACTCTCATTCCCCACATGCATGTTCCACCCGAGAGTATACACCTTCACAAGCACAGTCCATCGGTGCTAACCTCCCTCTCTGGGTCTCGGAAACAGGCCGGATCAGGAAGTCTCAAAGCCTGAAGTTGGTGCTGGACACTCTCTGGAAGGAACCTCTTCCAACAACATCCACCTCCCTCACTTAGAGAAAGGTCACACACAGGCTCAATCACCACCTGCACTGGACAGTAATTCACGCGCAATCCATCTCTGCATGACCACCCTAGTCGACCGGGAATACAGACTTAGACCTCTCAAAACAAGCTCAGCAATGGCAGCTAGGTCTCACGATGTTAATTTTCGGAAATTCCTGAGAAGCAATTTCCGCAGGGAATTACACAGCCCCTCTCTACCCTGCAGAATGGTCGTTTCCCCTCCGCCCTACCCAGGATAGACTCACGCTCTAGTGTTGGTAATGCGTGACAAACAATCCACGCAAGGGTCAAC
>ML789475.1:20830-34572 GCA_009831015.1 Picea engelmannii | reverse complement strand
CTCTTAAATTCCTTCCAAGTGACCTCTTTCTCTCTGATGTGTTGTACCTGTACAAACTGATCCCACCACATGGATGATTTTCCTTTCAATTAGTACATTGCAATTCTTCCTTCCGCATGGGCGGAATAATTCTGCAATTGAAAGTATTTCTTCATGCCAAGCAACCAGGTCTCAGCATCTTCCTCCTTCTTATGTTCTCCATCGAATGTTGGAGGCTTAATCTTGTTCATCTCTCCTTTCAGTTCCTCCCTTCCAGATTTCCGATGTTTTCTGGTAGGGGATGGGATTGTACTACTATGTGTCTTATTGTCAGAATGTCTTCGGGAGCGACTAAGATGTCGGCTACCACTCCTTGACCTACTTCTTCTCCCATGGGTTCTGCAACTCCCCGTCATACTTGAGTCTCTTCCTTTCTCGAGTTTCTTCTCTATTCTTTCCAGACTCTTCAAAAATTTTGAGTTTAATGCACCTTGCCAGTCCCTGACTTTCATGAGCTTTCGGCTATCCTCTCGGCGAGCCTTGGCCTCTCTTTGCAATCCTTCGAGGATTCTCATTATGTGTTCTTCCTCATCCTTTTCTTTTCCATGCCCATTGGAGTTCGATCCTTCGACTCCCAGGTTAACATCCTTTCCTTCCTGTTCGTCTTCTATTTCAGGGTTAGTTTGCACTTTTCCCCACTCCATACTCGGCGTTGGTTAACTGGAATCCTGACCTTCGTTGAACTCTGCACACGCACTGTGCAATTCAATTCGAAGTTTGTCAGTCTATTAAACCTTCACGAATAAACCTTCACGAACAATCCACAATATTTATAAACCAGTTTAGACAAATAAAAGACATTTCGTTTTAAATAAGTTTCTTGAACTGGAAGTATTATGTATCTCTCATATTTCTTTGCGTTTGAGGCAATTTCCAAACAGTTCTGGAACTCGTCAGTCCTCTGCAATATAATGCGCCAATGACTCGAATTTGTCGAGCCTTCATTTTCTTGACAATTCCTCATCTTTTGTGACAATCGAGTTTAAGAAAGTGTTTCAATTTTACGAATTTTCTGAGCTCTGTTCAGCTCTATATTTTTTGGGTGTTCAAAACTTCAATTTTCGATATTTCAGAACTTTCGAAACCTTGAGTTTTGGGGTTTCGGAGTTTCGGTACTGGAGAACTCCTGTTTCACTCTCCTTCCCCACCCCCAACTTCCGAAATTCTGATTTACCTTATTCTACGGGTCTACAGCTCAACTGTCACCCTCAACCGTAGTGGTAAGTGGTGTGTTTCGGAGGATCCTCATCACCTTTGGTGACGTCATTAGGGTCCCGCCACTCTTGTCTTGTATTCCCACTCGCTGGCACATGGGAATCTTCATGTGTCTACATGGCACATCTCCCGATTGAAGCTTCGGGTGTCGGGGTTTCGTGATCCCCGACGACATGAGTTCCTGTCCTCATGAACTCTCGATCCCCGATTTGTCGATGCACCTTTTGCCTTAGCCCCTCCCCCCGGCTATGCCGAGGTCCATGTGACCACCTCTCATAAGATCGCGGTCCTACCTCCTATCAGAGTTTTGTAACTTCCCAATGTCCAAATGCACACGTCCTCAGGATTCACGATTCTCTGAATCCCGACACGTCCTTCACACGTTAGCCCTCCTAGCTTAGCTCCTAGTCCACGTGACCTCTACCTTGTGACCGTAGTCAAACCCTTCGTCGGGGTTTCGGACTTCGTGAATTCAAGGTGCATAAACACCTTGTCATCAGGATCCCCGATATGTCGATTTCCGACTCTCTTCGGATTTCTGACACGCATCCTGAATGATGGACGGTTTAGATCAACCCTTGAGTTTTGCTACTTTACGAAACCATGAGCCTTCACTTAACAGAACTTCGATGACCACATTCCCGATCTGGGATGACCACGCGACACGTGCCCTCCGTCTTTCAAACGGTCTGGATCTAAATCGGGACTTTCGCTCCTAGTCTCTAAGGTTTAACCTCCGGACATCTCCCGACAGATCTTATAGCTGATGGGTTTTCCAGCCGAGATCTGACGGCTCAGATGGTTCCTAACCAATTCGGAATTTCGCATATCGCGACTTTCCACATTCCTATGTATTTCAAAAAGGAATTTTAATTCCTACGCACGTTTTCCAAATCCGACGATCGCGAGAGCTCACTTTCCCTCCCGAACAGATCCTAAGGTTCTAACACCATTGGTGTAGAGACCTGTCTCCCCGTGGCCATAAAACACACTGGCTGTAGTTTCATTGCACCGCAAAACCTCCTGAGCTCGTAAGCGCAGTCAAGCAACCACTTGACACTCTGGAACAAGCCAAGGTCCGAAATTGGCCATTCCAGGCCCGATTTCTCTTCACTTTTTTGGTCCAAAGACCGCCCCACTGGCCCATCTAGGCTCAGTGTCGAAAACTTGGCTCTGATACCAATTTGTAGTGTACCTTTTTGCTTACCAAGGCTTTTAACGCACTATGTAACGATCTGTACACACTTTTCACATAACACATATAGTCCAGTATATACTCCACATGCATTTAAACAAGTAAACACATTCTACACAGAGTATTCATATGAATTATTGCCATAATTAACAATCAATAGCACTTCATACTAATTCATATACACAGCGGAAAACATGATATTATATACAGCACAGTCATGCCAAAATGTGATAAGAACATAGTTAGATACTTATCTTGTAACAGTGGTGAAATCCACCAACCAAGTGCAGGCCTTCCATGAACCACCCAGCCTTACACCACACTGCTCATCAACTCAGCAGTGGATCACCCCCGAGCTGGGACTAAGATCCACCCCCAAGGCAAGGAATCCTAGCTAGGCTGAGGTTACAGGGAAAACAACATTTAAAATCTAGAAGGATTCTCCCCAGGATGACATCTTACGCCCACTACTACCAGACTCTCATTCCCCACATGCTTGTTCCACACGAGAGTATACACCTTCACAAGCACAGTCCATCGGTGCTAACCTCCCTCTCTGGGTCTCGACAACAGGCCAGATCAGGAAGTCTCAGAGCCTGAAGCTGGTGCTGGACACTCTCTGGAAGGAACCTCTTCCAACAACATCTACCTCCCTCACTTAGAGAAAGGTAACACACAGGCTCAATCACCACCTGCACTGGACAACAATTCACGCACAATCCATCTCTGCATGACCACCCCAGTCGACCGGGAATACAGACTCAGACCTCTCAAAACAAGCTTAGCAATGGCAGCCAAGTCTCACGGTGTTAATTTTCGGAAATTCCTGAGAAGCAATTTCCACAGGGAATTACACAGCCCCTCTCTACCCTGCAGAATGGTCGTTTCCCCTCCGCCCTACCCAAGATAGACTCACGCTCTGGTGTCGGGAATGCGTGACAAACAATCCACGCAAGGGTCAACGCAGGTACAGACGGTTCAGAGGATGTACGAGGGTTTTTCTGCAAGAGTCAGACTCCTTCCCTTCTGGCAGTCCCTGAGTCCCATGGAGGAGGAACCCCCAACACGGCTCATCGCGGCTTTTTATTGCATGGTCAGGGTTGACACTTGTCACCCATGCGACTGCATGCGTTACGGCAACGTGTGTGCCTCCCACCATTTGGAAATCACATGTCCTTCCAAAAATGACTTAGGTTAAAACATATAATGCACTTCTCTTTTGGAATAATATTAAAATATTATTCCCAAGGCTTAAGCCCTCTAGGCTCAACACTTAGCCCCTTTTTCCCACCTCCAGCCCCTAATTCCTTGCCCACTCTGTGGATGCTCATTCCCCCTTCACTCATTCATCGTGGTCGGTCTGCACCTAGCGGTGTTTATATTTTATTAATCATTTTCCATACATACAAGTACATCAACAGGCTCCTGGCCTTCAATACTTAGGCTCCCTGGCCTAACAAACACATAAGCCTACCAGTTATACAAAACTTGGCTCACCAGCCTATAAAACATAATTAAAATTCCTTTCCAAAACATGGTTTACAACGGGGCTCGGCCTTGGGGACACTACACTGAATGTCCAATCAAGTCCTTGTTCGAAATCAATGAAACATTCAGTCTGATCATCAAGATTATCTAATCCATGACCGACGAGTCATCGAAGACCTCTAGATAGTGAAGTCGTACACTCATATTACACTCCTACCTTGAGTTTTGAAGATTTTGAAGTTGTTGCTCGAGCTCTGAAAATCTCATCTCCAGCCATTAGGCCGTATCAGCTTCTAGAAGATGGATACTCTATATGTATATCTTTTTTATTTTGAGATATAGCTCTGTTGTGTATTGTTCGTTGATACTCTTTATATAGTTATATGGCATGGATCTACAGTGTATTTGATTGGTAGCCATGATTCTATTTTATCCCAAGCATGGGTATGCTCACCTTGGTGAAACATTTTTTATTTTGCAAACGGCGCCTCCTAGTTCTTGATACTTGGGCTCAATCGTTAGGCACATCAGTAAAGATTGGTAATGTATTTCAACCATCAGATGCTCTTCTGACCTCACACATTAGGGGGCATATGTTATAACCCTAAATTGCACCATACATTCTTACATGGCATCAGGCCATCTCAGATCCCTTCTTTGCCAAAGCATTGTTGAACGACTCTTTAAAAAAACATCTTTTATAAGGGCCCACACACCCTACTCTATTATTGCACGTGTGTACACGCTAGATGACCTAAAACAGCCCGCGTGGACCAAAAAAAGCACGAAAAAAGGAAAGTTGCCAACGGAACACACAGCTCTAGGTGAGTTAACTGAAAATCCCGACCATGCATGGTCGAGGGTTCATCCAAATACCTAGCTTCTTCTAGCCTATAAAAGAAGGGCTAGGGGTCCCATTTGGAGAAGGAAAAAGATAGAAAAGAAACTCTGCCCATTTGCATATTCCCATTGTCCCAACCCTTTAGCCATCCTTGTGCCAAAATAGATACTAAGCAAAGAAGTTGGAGGACAGTTGAAGAGGAGCCCAAGATCAGGTTCACGAAACGATGGCCGATCTCGACTTTTTGTAAGTTGACTCATTCAAAGTAATAAAGAAAATGTTTTTCCCGTCCCAATTCATGAGTTATTCATAGTTTGTTAAGTACATGTTTGAATCTCTAACCCGTTAGTCTATAGGTAAGATGCATGCGTAGTTTTTGCTTGTCTTGTATGCAGGTCAGCTTTGGAAGGAGAATTGCGAACAAGTAATGAAGTGCGACAAGGGATTGACATCGAACGCCTGGAACAAGGTAGGTTGATCTGGCCATGTATTTACTAAAATGAAATGGGATTTAAGTCTGGGGACGAAGGTCAAGAGTAGATTTTTTCTTGGTCATATCTACATGCAAAGCATAACCCTATTTGCTAGTCCGTAAGGAGATTTCCCTCACAACAAATAGTATATGGAAGCACCTCTTACCCAACACTCCTTGGACTTGATTGGGCCTTTAAAAATCAAAATATCATTGACCTAAAGAAGATATAGATGATATTTGAAGTAGAAAACTTGAAGGTTACATCGTTGTTGGATCCTACAGAAGAAAGAAGATATGTAGAACCAGTAAAAGGAAAAGAGCCCGACAACCTATATAACATGATCGTTCGGATGGAAAATTATGTGAACCCTACAATCGATGGTGTACTTAGTTGGAGAAGTATTAGTTCATGTGCATCATATTCAAAAGTATTAGTTCATGCGCATCTRRTGTCTTTCCCCTTTTTATTATTTTAATTTTTAGTGGCAAACAGGCCCACATACTAGTCGAAAATGCTACACCAAACAAGAGTAGGTCTAATTGAGACCTTCTATTAGACGTTCTCCCTTACCTACTTGACAGGCCATTTGGACCTGTCAAAAAGTTCCTAGAGCCACAACTCTGAGACTTCTTGGTTAACCCGTTTTGGATCCCTAGAAGGGAAGTGGGACAACATGAAGGATTGTGAAGAAAATAAGGGGGTACACTTCCTTGGGTTTTGCAAGATGATCACAATGAGAGCTTGCTCGTTGGAATTGTTGTAGGAGTTTGGTACCTTGGCCTAGTTTGTTATATGTACCGATTGTTAGACCTAGTTGGCTTTGGTATCCTTTACCCTGGTGAATTTATAGCCCCATATTGAGGGTGACCTTCTACTAAGAGAGATGGAGAAGTAGAGTCTATAGTTGGATGGAACGTATGAGGTCTAAACCAGTTGGTGTTTTTCATAAAAGATAAGTGTCTTATTATATTTGTTTTAAATGTCAATTATGTTGTATAATTATATGTGTTTAAATGTTGTGTGCTTATGAATAGTTGTGCATATTTATAATTATGTATGTTATCATTAGTATGCATGGGATTGTATGTCATCCTACATAATTGCATTCATATGACAAGACATATTATTAAAGGGTATCAGAGTTTTGAATGCTTCAGGAGAAATTTTGTGGAAATTGGAGAAAAAGTTTGAGCACCCCACCATCCCAGTGGGTATAGGGGTGGTCGGGTATGCTCCAATGGGCATGGAGGGTGATGGTGGAGGGTGTAAATTTTCATCACGCTAACCTATTCCAATCTAAGGAAGACATGAAATAGTGTAGAAACCTTCATCCAAGACGCAATGGTGAATAATGAGATTCCTAATTGTTACTAGGATTTGGAATGTGACAAAAGGGAGGATCCTAGGCTTTATGTTGTCCAAATCAAATTTCATCAACCAATAATCTAAAACATCGATAGCTCCAAGGGTGAACAACATGGAATTTTGTTGGGACGGGTCGGTTTGAAGGATATCTAATGCTAACATGGTGGAAGGAGATTGATCCAAATTGTCACAAATGTTATAGTTAAGGGTATCACTTGCAAGTAGGTTGTGTGTGGTCCTACTAAAAAGAGATTTGGGCACATGTTGTGTGGAGTTGACATTAGGAAAATGGATCTACAAGGCCCTGCTAGAAGACAACTAGGTATCTTCCTTACAATAGATTCAATATCGGCCATTCCATATGTATGAGTATGTGTTTGAAAACATATATCGTTGGAATATGTGTTATGTCTTGTGAAGAAGGGTCTCCATCTTGTAATGAATTGGGTGAAGAAATGGATGCAAGAGATTCTTTATCATGGGCTACTAAATGTTATTGGAGATAAGCATTTGGCAAGAGTTTTATTGGGGGAGGGTAAGGTTTCCCCTCTAGGGGGGGGGGCATTCCCAAGTGGGGGATTATTGTGTTGGTTAGCTCGTAAAGGTTGCAAGAATTAAAATTCAGGAAGTTCAGAGAAATTATGCGTGTAATGACCAAAAATAGGATAGGGATGGTTGGATCATAATTGGTTGGTATAAACATGATTCTTTTGGCCTTGAGGGGGCTAGTTTGGATCTTAAGGGGGGGTTCCCTTGGCATTATTAGGGTTAACTAGTTTCCCCCTTGCCATTGATGTTAATTATTGGCCTTCTTACCCTTACCCTCATTTGGTAGGTTTAATAAGGTTGATTTGATTGATTATGTTGTGAAAAATCTTGACCAAGGTGGAAGGAGGAGTTGACCAAGTTGATATTGGATGATGGTAAAGGGGGAGGGGAATAAATTTTCCTTATGGAGGACCACGAAAAGGGAAATATGGATTTTAAGGTAGAGGCTCATTGAAACAAGTACTAGGCTCATAGAAAGTGATAGGGTGATTACAAGAGTTGTATCCACCATAGGATGGACCATCTCCACCATAGGTGGCACTAACCCCACCATATGGGGCTTAATATGACCATAGTGGTGACTATAAAAGCTAATAACAAGTGACATGGACATGTGACCAAACTATTGCATTGGGGTAGAAGTGAATGTCCCTATGATACCATCAGTGACATGAGATTCCTCATCATCGAAGGTGGTTCATGTGAAAGGTGTCAAGGGGAATCAAGGATGATAGTGTAGATTTATCATGATTGTGTCTAAATAAGATCAATTTGTTGAGCTTTTGATATCACCTCTTATTCAATTTGGGGCATGGAGGTAGCTACATCTTTAACAATAGTAGGGAGGAGTGATTTCAAAAACTAGTACATAAGGAAGGGCTCTTTAAGGTTGATCATATAGAGGTTTCATCGTCAACACCACTCATGGATATTGTTCATGATATACATGGCAGTGATTTGGTGCTATGTGGTAAGGATCTCTACTCTAGTGTCATGGTGGGTCGATAGTTTAGAAAAGGTAAATCATATTATGGAAATGGTTATAAAGGTATCATGGGTACCTAAAGGAAGCTCAAGGTACCATTTGGAGATGACCTTGATGAGGGATCATTAAAACAACATAAGTTGAATGGAATCTTCTTAATGATATTGGAGGAACATCATAGATGAAAATTCATCATGTGTGGTTGGATGGGTCTTTTTCATATCAACCTTTGATCTTGATATATCTAAGGGAAACTTGGTAAGTATGGTTGGACAAGTCACGCCATGTTGGGTAGGTTCATTAATGAGAAGAGACAATTTTGGAAGGTACAAACTGGCCATGAATGGAATGATTTTGGGAACATTAGTTCCTATAGCACTAGCCATAGTTACAAAAGTGTTGAATCAAAACAATGTGTTTGTATGAATGGGTCACCAAAGTGATGTCTCCAAAGGGAACAAATGTGTAAGGGGTGTGAAAAGTGATTCTAAGTGTTTTTCCAATGAGGAAAAAATATAGTTTTAATGGTAGGTTTTCTTAGTGAAAAAAACAAGAACATGCTAATGAAAAACAAGTAATTCACAGTGGCTATAAGGGGCTTTCAAATGTATCAAATGAAAGTAATGAAATCTACCATAGAAAGGAAAGGTACGAATGGGTATTTAAATTAACATGCCTTAGACTTCTATGAATAGTATCATTGTTTGGGGAAATTTCCAAAATTATTGCATCCATTTTTTAATCAACATTTCGGACTAGAGTATTTTGGTCCATCATTAGGAATAATTATTCTTGATGATGGACCAAAGTAGTCTAGACTGAAATGTTGATTAAGAAATGGATGTGATAATTCTGTAAATTTCCCCAAACAATAAATTAATATGTATGAGGTGGTGAAATCCAAGGGGGTAATCATTGTCTTTTCGAGAGGCCCATTTAATTCCATGAAATCCATATGGTAGAAAACTTATGATTGGTCACTAGGATGCATATTTGTAAGTTGTGGACAAGGGATTATCGGCCTCACTAGTCAAGCAATGCATAGAATTGAACGAGTTGGAAGATTCATGCAAATTTGTTAGTTCAACGTCAAAGTTGACACCAAAAATGTGATGTGCCCCTTAAAATGGTAAAGCACACTGGCTAAAAAGGAATTCAAACTCCCTATGACAATGTCTACATTTCAATAAGAAACAATAATGGAGTATTGTTTGAATTCCTAACTCCTCGATCCTAACCTAGACTATAAATTGTTTTGGTACTCATAGGAAGATTTAATTGGTTGACTTTCTTTTAAAATCCTTGACTAGGCAACATGAACCAAGCATGTTGTCTTTTAAGGAGAGACAAAAGAGGTATTTCAATCTCCAAACCATTTTTGATTCACCAATATCACTTGTGACCACCAAGAAAAGGGCATAATCTGATTTGGAAGAGACTTTAGGTCCTTCATTGTGTGCACAAGTGATGTGATAAACTGAATTGATAATGCGGAAATGCAAAATGTTGAATTGAAATTGTCGAAAATGAAAGTTAAAAAAAAAAATGAAATGAATGATTTCATTCTTTATCAATGTAGATTCCTTAACTTTGAGCAATTTAATGAAAAACAACAATGATAAAGTAGTCAATAAATCATAAAAATATCAACATGCTAAAACCACCTTTAAGAAAAGCAAAATGATGCTAAAAATTGAATTTAATAAGGGTTGTGCATGTTTCAAAATCCATAGTAGTGTGATCACGTAGCAAAGACAAATTTCCTACACAACTAAATCATGTGGTTTTGAAAATAATATTGTGTGATTGTGCAAAAATAGGGAAAACCACTATGTGATTTCCCGAAAATGGAAGAAAAAGTAATTTTTTGAAAGTATTAAGCTCACAATTTTGTGTTAAAGTTAAGGTGGCTTCCTATGATAACATGAAACTTATAGAGATGAAAATTAGCAATGGAAACTATTGAAAACATGGTTAATGAATCATACTCCCTAGTATGGTCACCATTCTAATGCATTGTTGTTGTTTTTGTGTGTACCAAAAAACACTATTGGTTGTTATAAGTTTAGGAAAACTAGTGTGAGTGACAAATAAATCCAAGCTATCAATGATAATCCCTATAATCCCTATCCATATATACCAACTGAGAAAACCATTCAAAATATGGATTTAAATGATTCAAACAACATATTAGGGGGAAATCAAAAAAAATATTTTTGTATCCAATGGAAAAGCAATAAAACTAACAAATATCACCATGAGGAGTAGCTTGTAGACATGCCAACTCCAATAATTCTTTGTGGGAGGGTCCTTTGTATCCTCCACTACGCTCTCATTATTGAAGCAATAATACGATAACACTACCCTTTATGTAATTGACACTTAAGAGGGAAAATGGACAACATGAGGCTAAGGAAACCCAAGAAAGGTGAGTGGAATCAAGGGACTTCTCACTCTTTGGCATTATCTTGATAGTGCAAAAAAATACTTTTTCGATGCATAGAGGAGGCTTGTATTTATAGGCCAACGTTGGTCTTGAAGGTGAACCAATTTATGAAAGAGATTCCAATATGGGAACCCATGTCACTAAATTGGCTAATGGGATGGCCAATTACCCTCCTATTGAATAAGAAGGGACCATTGGTATGGGCATGCATCCACCCACCAAGTTTTTGAGCCAACCTATACCAATAATAGGTGGAAAAATTGCATAAATCACCAATATAGGGATCATGAGGGTATCAAGGGATTTCTCATGTAGGTTGCCCAACTAATAAAGGGAAAGGTGCATGACACCTTTGATAGTCAACCTAAAGTTTGACTTAGATTTGTGATAAAAAAAATTGGCCTATAATTCATGCTTTGGAGTGTATTGAGCGTGTTTAATGTTAATTTGGAATGTCTCTGGCTAAAATCACTTAAGTGTCACAAGTGGACAGATTGGTGTGATAGCAGTGCACTGTAATTAATAGATTAAGTGCAAGATTTTCTCTATGTACAAAATAACTAATACATATCAAATAAACATGTGAATAAAAATCACATGAGACTAAGCACAGGTGCAACTAAAATTCAAGTGCATCTCATGTTGACACATGCATTGGAGTGACATGGACAGAAAACTCAACAAGCAATCACAAGTGGAATCCTAATAATCATTGCACCAAGAGGCACTCTATGGCCTAGTATGGTGGAGATGTTGTTACATACCATAACATAAATTAATAACTAAAAAAATAAATTGCAAGTCAATTGCATTACACTCTAACTACAGGTAAATTTAGTGTTTTTTATTAATAAAAAAATATTGGCTCGTTGTAAATTCCTCGATCACTTGTAAAGTTCTCTTTCTATTCTCTTTTTGAATCAAGAAGTTTAGGACATCCTGCAGAGAAACAAGTGTTAAGTTGGTTTTTATCCTCTAATAAACAATGGAGCAAAGAATCTCTTTTAGCCAAAAAGTATTGAGAGTACTGTAATTGTTGAGAGTATCTAAAAGTGACGGTTAAAAAAAAGAGAATTACAAAATGTTACATGTGCCAAGAAGGAAAGTTTAAGACTGAGAAGCTATAATGACCATCACCAAGCTCTTCTTTGGCAATATTTAGGATGTTTCACTATAGAGTTCTCTAGGATTTTAACCCGCAGTCTAACTTTGAACAAACGCTGAAAAATACATGAACACTAATTCACTTGACTAAGAATAAAAACCTACATCTATATATACATTAGAATGTAAAAAATACAATTATTTTAAATTATAGAATATATTATAATAACCATATTTAATATACATAATTATTAATGAATTTTGAATAAGATTATTTCATAACTTTATTACAATATTATACCCTCATTGCAATTGCATATATTATGCTATCATAAATAAAAACTTAGTGCCTATAGTATATTGCTTACTTTTATATAGATCGTGCTATTATATATTATGGTATAAGAAAGGTAAGCAATATCACACAGAAATTTTATTAGCTTTTCATGTGCATAAAAAAAGGATTATAGTTTAACTCCAATAGTTATGTGTTGTATAATATGGAGACATTGATATTTAAGGAATTTAGGTTGTGATCGTTAGACAACTCCATAGTGCATACAAAACACAAAACAGGATTATAAGTTACTTCGAAATGGAATAATATGTTTGTCAAATATGATTAGTTTGATTAGTTCCCATTAGAAACATAAGTTTGTTCAAAATATGTGTTTCTATGTTTTGGTTATAGTACGGAGGATAGATTCCTTAATGAAGTAGAGGAAAGTATCAAAATATGAATTAATAAAGTCTTTTTGTATTTAATGTTAGAGTATTTTTTTTTAAATTAACATTTTAAGAATCAAATAAAAATAATTAATATAATAAATAAAATAAAAATAATTAATAAAATCAATATAGTTATAATAAAATAGGAAGGTATGGATTTACAAAATAAAGAAAAGTTATAAAAATAATATATTAAAGAATAAAGAATAAATTATAATTTTTTAAAAGAATTAAAGAGGAAAGAAAAATACAAAGAAAAAAATTAATGCTTGATTAAGTATTCTCATGATACCTTCATGAGCCAAATTAATGCTTGGAATGAACAACAATAATGATAGTAACTACGACAAAAGTTTCCAATTAAATGGTAGGTTCATCTTGGAATGATGGATGAGGAAGAAAAGTTGGTGACCACGTTCATTGGCAAAGTGATAACACCAATTCAAAAGGAGCTTGAGATGTTTGACATCTACACTGTTGAACACGTTTGTTGAAAAACTAAGAACAATTGGAAGGAGCCTAATAATGTTGATAGTGTAAACTCCATCCAAGGAAGAAAACCATTGCAAAAAATGGTGTGTAGTAAAAACCATCATGTGGCACTAGCAACAAAACAATGAATCCAAGCCTCCAAAAGGACAGAGTTTGCCAAGAATAAGAAAGTTCCCTTCTACAATTATTACAAGCATAGAGGACATTCCAAAGATGAATGTCAAACATTGCATCCAAACAAACACTAGAAGTAAAATGAAACACAACATTGAGAAGAAATACCAGTTCCTAACAATGCAATAGAAGGCATCTATTTGTTGGAAATCACGCATCCTAGTCACATTGAGTGTCAAAAACTATTCTCCATTAATATTTAGATCAAGGAGATTTTTTACTGCAATGTTTAATACAAGTAATGAGCACCATCTTATCATCTTAGAAGTAGTGGGAAAGAAGCACAACTTATCGACAATGATGCATCATAAACCCTACTTCCTAGGTTGGCTTAACAAGAACAAGGACTTGTGCATCCAATACAAGTGCAAAGTAAAGTTCGACATCTCACTCGATTACATGAATGAAATAGGGTTTGATGTTGTTGTATCAAAAGTGTTTGGTGTAATTTAGAGAAACATATATCTATGAGATTGATATCTAATCTACAAATGACACCTAAACCGATATTGACTTATTAAAGATGGTTAAGCTTACTTAGTGATAGCACAAAATGATCCAACACCCTTAGCACTTGTTTCAACCCCTAAGCCCAAACATTAATCAAAGACTCAAGGTGGCTTTTTTTGTTAGCGTTGCTACGA
>ML789474.1:431741-447510 GCA_009831015.1 Picea engelmannii | reverse complement strand
AAGAGGTGGGGGATACAGAGGGAGTGGTTGTGAGAGTTTGAGGCATGTTAAGGTAAGTTCTATCTCTAGGTCTTTCCATGCCTTTTGATGTCTAAATATTTCCATGTATAGGTATTATCATGTATAGGACTGTGGGGGAGAGAGAGGGAGACAAAGAGGGGGGGTAGAGAGGGAGAGTGAGAGTGAGAGGGGGGGCTAGATGTAGGAGAGGAAGGAAAAAGATAAAGAAGGAAGGAAATGATTTTTTAGGAGCGTGCACGTGGTCGTGGAGCGCATGTGTGATTGTTTAAATTCAATTTTTTGGGGCGAGATTGACAAGGTGTATGTTGACTTGGTTGGATTAGATTTAGATTTGGGATGACAAACCTAGTCGTTGAGTCTGTAAATTCATAAAAACCTCCATTTTTGTGAATACCCCTCTATATTTTTGTCTTTGACGTTATTTTTATACAGGATAAACAATTCAGTTGTTGAAGAAATTATAGAAATATATCGCGTCGACTATGCATATTTAAAATATACAAAAAAAACTTAAATTGTTATTATTTACTATTTTTAATCTATTTTTGTCTTCACACGTATCAAAATCATAGAATAGATACCTCTCTTCATTCTTCTATAATTTTTTCTCCGTTGAACCATTTCTCAAATGAGTTATATGTGGCACAAGATGAGACTAATACCTACGATCTAAAAAAATATTGTTTTGATCATTTTAAGACCCTTTTAGCCTGCACAAATAAAAGACATTGCAATTTTAGGCATATGTTGACTTTGATAATTTTAAAAATATATAAAATTAATATTAAAAATTTCCAAAAAATACAATGAATAAGAAAAATGGGTTCTCTACAAGTATACAATTTTTTGGAACAATGTTTCATCGTTAAGATACTCAACACTTGCACGAATGAAAACATATAACTTATATTTTGTTGGAAAAATAAGATACCACTTTTAGAAAAAATCAAATTTGACTTCTAGTTATTCACAATGTCTATAAATAAAAGATGTCTATTCAAAAATATAATTCAATTTCCTACATTTCACATTCTTACACCATATTCAAATTCATTGTAAAAGTACCTTGAATAATCCCTCCAAGTTATTAGATTTTTTTTTCTAGGTTTGCATTGTCACTAACACGTCATGAGAGGCCATCATTAGCTTGCACTCACCCTTCAAGATTGCATCAGTTTCCATGTTTGTAAATTGTGGGTTGGGGTTTGATGTGCCTTCCTCTACTAATGTTTCAATTGGGTTTTCTGCAGGATCCATATCAATTAAGTGTGATACTATTTAATAAGGGAAACTTAGATTCAAGTTTATTATTAATGATTTAAACAAATTATGAAATTAAAAAAAATGAATCAAAATTCACATATGGAATCAACTGAAGGCTTCGTTAGCAGAGTGAGGGAAGTACTTTTTCAATCTCTCCTTTGTTTCTGTTGGAATACTGAGATGGGGGGTGAATCAATAATAGAGTAATCTAATCCTTTTTAACCATATAATCCAAGTGTTATATCAATGTAGCATTATCATCCAATAACTGCAGAGTAAATAAGCAATGAATAAATGAACAATCATACACATACACAGTACACCAGTGTTTTATGTGGAAACCCAAAGAGGGAGAAAACCATGGAATTCTTTTTCTTATATGTCTTAAAGAATTACATTCATTGGAATCACCAAATTCCTTTGTTTTCTAGCTGCAACTGGAAGGAGGCTCCAACCCCCTAGTTTCTTAGGCTACAACCTAAGGGAAGATCCAACTCCCCAATTCTCTGGATACAACCAGGAGGAGGCTACAACACCCTATGATCTTCGGCTACAACTGGAAGGTGGCTACAACCACCTATCCTTGCCCCGTCCAACCGCCCTGAAGTAGATGTAGAATGATGGAACCACCGTCACACTATCATTGTGCGATATATCGTTGTAAACATGTACCAATAAACCTGAACCATGCATCAACCATGCATCAACCTGTACTTCAACATGTACCATAAACAAGTGCATCAACCATGCACCAACCTGTACCAAACAACATGTAATCAACCTATACCATAAACAAGTGCATCAACCATGCACCAACCTATACCAAACAACATGTAATCAACATGTACCATAAACAAGTGCATCAACCATGCACCAACTTGTACAAAACAACATGTAATCAACCTGTAGCATAAACAAGTGTATCCAACCATGTACCAAGTATGTACCAATCATGTACCAACTACTCATCAACTATGTCTCATCAATATGTACCAACATCATCAAGTATACACCTCATGCATGTTCCAACTCATCAACTACTTGTCTCAACCATGTACCCAACATGTACCTCAACCAAAATCCCTCATCAATTTCATCATCCAAATATGAATTTTAACTATGTAATAGACCTGGTGTATATGATCACATACCTGCAAAGTTTCCTTAACTTTAACAACAAGAGACTAGAATTTTCATCAAACTTTTATTTAGTCTCACATGACTAGTTTTGGATTAGTCAACAACCCTAACTTGAAATAATCATAACTATGTACATGTAATGAATAAAGATCCGAAAATAGTACACAATGTTCTTCAATGTGTTTTATGCAATTCCTCCAGGTTTCACTAATTGGAACCTCTCGAAAAAAGAGATTTATAGAAAAAATGGCATACCTTGTTGAATTACGGCTTATTCTAGAGATCGTAATTGTAGAGCGTGCCCCACACAGAATATTTGTTGTATGGATATGGAAATTTTACACAAAATACTAAAGACTATACTCTAACCAAAAAATTTGGTCTTACCTGATTTGAATCTGTTATGAATAATTTATGATGCTTTTACCCGAAACACCTATTTTATACTAGTTTCACAACTAGCCACAAACCCTATTTTCCACAGAGTTTAACTCCAAAAATATAAAGAATCACAAGCTAACATTCATACCACAACTACTTGGATATGTTTTCCCAATTTCCTATCAATTTCATGGTTTGAATCACTCTAGAAAAAAAGTTATTGCAAAAATGGTGAGATGACCTGTAAAAAACATACCTTAGAAAGCATCATCAAAAGAATTTATCCTCCCTTGAATTTCAGCCTTCTTTACTTCACCTTCTCTCTGAAATTCAGCTTAGATATATTTTGGTTACCTCAGTAACCTGTAGATATTCAATATGCTCAAGTGTGATTAAAATGAGAGAGCCTTGCCTCTTATTTTTACTTTCATGTAGCTTCCTCAAGGGGTTACCTTTTAACCATCTTAACCCACTTTCCTTATTTTAGGGTTAACCAACTTCTAACCACTTGTCCAATTAGTAATTTATCCATTAAATTTATTACTCAAATAATTTATTTTGTATTTACTTTGAAATATAGTACACTCATCACTTTACTTTATTATTTACCTTCTAAAAATATCTTAAACCACTTTGACTACTTTGACCTTTTGAGGCTTATAGATGACTCATGAGGGTTCTCCAACTTCACATAACCATAAATCTCTAACTATGAGGAGTTGTGTGACGTTCCACATACCACTGGAAATTGCATGACATGTACTATCCATATAGAATAGTATTACCTACAAATATATCAAAACTCATATCGTTATCCATAAAAAAAACTTGGTTCCATTACCCAAAACTGGGTTCTCCAACATCCTTCAAGGGTTGACATTAATGAAAACCAACCTTATTCAACAATATCCCCCTTTGGCATTAATGGAAACACTCTAATGCAATACTGAAATCATGTCATGAAATACTGAAGTTATATCGCTCATGCTCCCCTGGAACCATGCCTCTGTCCTCTGCATATGATAAATCTCTCCCCTTTGTCATCAATGGAAAAGGTATTTTTCCATCTGGGGCCGCTCCCCCTAAATAAAATTTCCTCTTTGTGGTGCTTCCTTGTGTACATCTAAGACGTGTAAGATAAGCATTCAAAAGCATTCATTTTGGAGTAGAAATAACTTTGAGTCTCTGGCGAAGATACTCAAAGGATTTCCATGGAAGTGGTTTTGTAAATATGTATGCCACTTGTTCTTTTGTTCCTACATACTCAACTCTGATGTTCTTTTCTGCAACCTGTTCCCGTAAAAATTGATACTTGATTGGAATGTGCTTCGTCTTGGAGTGCATCATTGGGTTCTTTGAGATACTGATGGTGCTTGTATTATCACAATAGATTGGAATGGGCTCATCATACTCAACCTATATATTTTTCAGAGTTTGTTTCATCCAAAGAACCTGTGTACAACATGATGTTGTTGCAATATACTTTGCCTTAGCTATAGATAAAGATACTGATGATTGTTTCTTTCTTATCCATGATACTAAACACTCACCCAAGTAGAATGTTTCTCCATTGGTACTTTGTTTGTCATCAATAAAACCTACCCAATCTACATCTGTGTGGGCAATAAGTGATATATCTTTTCCTTTTGGATACCATAATCCAATTTTTTTTGTTTTCTTTAGATATCTGAAAATCCTCTTCGTTGTTAATACATGTGATTCCTTTGTTGCTGCTTGAAATCATGCCACCTGTCCAACTGCCTACATTACATCTGGTCTAGATGTTGTCACATATAGTAGGAAACAATCATTGACCTATATTGTTTATGATCTATAGACTTTGAATCATCATCTTTTCTTAACTTTCAACTGGTTTGCAATTTTCCATTCCAAACCTCTTTAACATTTCTTTGATATACTTGGTTTGAGAAATACAAATTCATTGGTTTCTTTGACGTATCTGAAGTTCCAGAAAGAAGGATAGTTCTCCAAGTAATGACATTTCAAATTCATTTTTCATATCATTTGAAAATTTATGGCTTAACATGTCATCATCACTACCAAAAATATTATCATCAACATAAACTTCAATTAATAAAATACTATCTTGACTTAACTTGATGTAGAGGTTGCTATCTACACTTCATTTTTTGAACCCTGCCTGTTGTAGATATTTATCCAGTCTAGAGTACCATGCTCTAGGAGCCTGTTTTAGACCATACAAGGCCTTCCTTAATTTACACACATAATCTGTGTTCTCTGACAACTGAAATCCTTCTGGTTGTTCAATGTAGACTTCTTCTTCAAGTTCCCCATTCAGAAAAGATGATTTTATGTCCATATGATACACTTTAATATTTTTGGAGCATGCATAAGCTAAAAGAAATCAGATTGTTTCCATTATGGCAACTGGGTAAAATGTCTCTTCAAAGTCGATTCCTTCAACCTGTGCATATCCTTTACATACCAATCTAGCTTTTTTGCTTGTAACATGTTCATCTTCATTCAATTTATTTATGTAAATCCACTTTGTGTCGATCACATTCTTATCCTTTGGTCTTGGAACCAATTCCTGAGTTTCATTTTTCTCTATTTGATCCAATTCTTCATCCATGGCCTTATTCCAAAATTCATCCTTGATGGCCTCTTCATAATAGGTTGGTTCAATCGTCGATGTGAGTGCTAGGTGCGTTTGTTCTAGTGAACGCATTCTTCTTCTAGTCTCAACTCCTGCATCTTTGTTTCCAATAATCTGATCTTAAGGATGATTCTTTTGTACTCGTCTGCTAGGTGTCTTTGGAGTCACTTGTTGAACTTTCTCTTCTTCTTCTGTCGGATCCTCTTAGTCTTCCTCTTAGTTTTCATCTTTTGTTTCTTCTTCATAAAATTGTTCCATTGATTCATTTTCTTCTTCCTTCAATTATTGTCTACCTGTTTCATCAACTGTTATGTTGATCCTTTTCCACAACTTTGTTCAATCTCAGGTTGTAACACTTGTATGTTTTTCTTGTACTGGAGTAACCAATAAGTACTCATTTTTCCACACGAGAATCAAACTTTCTCATTCTTCCATATTCTCTTTTGATGTAGCATTTTCTTCCAAAAACTCTAAAGTGCTTCAACTTTGTCGGTCTTCATTTCCATAGCTCGCAGGGAGTTTTTTCAGTGTTGTTTCTAAGCATTACTCTTATTTGAATGTGAACTGTTGTATGCACTACCTATGTCCAAAAAATATCTGTCAATTTGAAATCCATTATCATTGTTCAAGCTATTTCATGTACTGTCATGTTCTTTCTTTCAACAACTCTATTCTGTTGAGGTGTCCTAGCAACGAATAATTGTCTTTTTATTCCATGATTGTTTCAGTAGTCCATAAATTTCTTTGAAGTGAACTCTCCTCCATTATCAGATCTCAAACATTTGATTTTTGAATCCATTTCATTTTCAACCACTTCCTTATAGATCTTGATGTTTTCAAAAGCTTCTGACTTATTCTTGAGAAAGTAAACTACAGTCATTCTTGTATAATCATCAACTAATAACATAAAGTATTTCTCACCATTTAAACCCTTTGTTGTGGTTGGTCCAACTAGATCATTATGCACAATTTTCAGTGGTCTTTTCATTGAATATTCCTTTGATTTGAACCTAGTCTTTGTTTACTTTCCTTGTTGACAATGCTTGCATAAAGTATTGGTTGGTTTCACGATCTGGGGAATTTATCTGACTGCTTCTATTTTGTTGACTTTGACAAGGTTATCAAAATGTATGTGACCCATTCTTATGTCTCATAGCCAACTTTCAACTACCTTTCCTAGACAACACTTTTCATTTACAATTTCACTTAACACATATATGTTGATTTAAGTTCTCGCAGTTGTAGCAATCAATTTTCCTGAACCTTATTTTCTTATCTCGCACTTTTGTGAATTGAAAGTAACTTTATGACCTTGGTCACACATTTGACTCACACTTAGAAGATTGTGTTTCATATATTCTACTAGTAGAACATTTTCTTCCTTTGTATTCTTGTTTTAAATTATGACTGTGCATTTTCCAATGATTTTGGATGAATCATCATTTCCGAAGGAGACTAGTCCGTCTCTTTTCTTTATTAATGTAATAAACATGTCTCTACCACCTGTCATGTGTTTTGAACAACCACTATAAACATACCAACCACGTTTCTTCTGCTTATCTTGTAGAGCAAGTGTTCATTCTTCATTGATGTATTGATTATGCTTTCTTATCCATGTCCTTTTCTAAGGTTCTTGTCTGTGATTGTTGTTGTTTTGTTTTGGTTCTCTATGAGGGATTGTCATTCTACAATCTTTGGCCATGTGTTCAAAGTTGTTACACCTGTAGCATTCCACTTCAGTGCTCAATGATTCAAACCTGCTATAACTTATTCTATGTGTTTCACTAGGCCTTCTTGGATAACCCTTTTGTGTATGACTTTTAAATTCGTTTATGTTCCTGTTGTTATCTCTACAATTCACAGTTTTATGTTAAAAATTATTACATGCATAACATAAACCAAAAACTTTCAAATTATTACATGCATAACAAATAATTTTCAATAACTTTTGTTTGATATGGGTATTACTTTTAATGTTATTAAAACAAAAATCATAATAATTAAATTTAAAAAGATCACCTACTCTAATTTCATGTATAATAATAACAATTTGAAAAAAAAAATATTACAAGTAAAAATGCAAAACATATAAACTTAAAATAATTACAAATTAATGAATGTTTAGTTATGTATAAGAATACCTAAAATTTAAATAATGTTCTTAATGAACAAAATTATTGAAATAAATGGATGAGAGATAGTGTTTATCCAACATTACTCTAACACTATAATTTGAAAAAATCACCTTCATTTTCAGAGTGATTTTATTATAAACTCAACTAAAATGATAACAAAAAGTACAAATTGCAAAACATATAAACTTAAAAATAGTTACAAGTTAGTTTTGTATAAGAATACCTAAAATTTAAATAATGTTCTTAAGGAACAAAATTACAAAATTATTGAAATAAATTGATGAGGAAGTGTCTATCCAACATTACTCTGACCCTACAGTTCGGTGATTGGCCCAAGCAAGCAATGACATTAGAGTAAACGAGAGAGCAAATCCCATCAAGAAAGACATTATTGGGATACCCGCTGTTTTTATCTTCTCCCTCTTTGCAGTTACATTCTTCTGTTCGTGTTCCAGACTATTACAATGATTAACTTGCCACGCCCATCTCTTTGGGGTTACATTCTTCTGTTATTTTTCGTCTGCTAGACGATTACAATGATTAACTCGCCACGTCCATCCAATGTCTTGAAGGGCAGGTATCATATCATGGTCACGGAAAATTTTATATTCAGTTGTATCCCCGCCAGTATTACTCACATCCGCTACTTCAAAAATCTTCTCTTCTAAGCCCAATATCGTTCCCTCCATATTCACCGTCCACTCTCTCCTTTTAAAAGTAAATCCAATAAAAAGCGTGAGAGAGATAAAATACCAATAACATAGACAGCACAAAAGATTTTTGGTTGACCATGAACCATCTTCATTTGATTTGCTCCCACCCCAATTTTTAAGGTGCACGAGAATGAAGACATTCTACTAGAAGATGTGTCCTTACTCGAGATTGAATTATTTGGTAAGATTGACATATTTTTTTGGTTGTTGATACACATTTCCAAGGTTTAATCCACCCATAGTGAATATTTAATCCTACAGATTTGTTTAGAGCATTTGTATAGGAGTCACGAGATAAAATATCCAACATGGGGCTCATCCCTTAAACTTTGTTATTGGACAATGTTTAATTTTCAAATCCATGTGCTTAGCTTTTCCAATATAGATGTTTCAAATGATGATAATGAAAGGGAAACCTTATGAGATTGGTTGATCATAGATATACCTAAGGCATGTTGGTTTTTTTGTGGTGCTTTCAATAATATCGAAACTGAATAGAAAAAGGAAGGTGTATTCCCTAATCACATGTCAATAAAAGAAAAGATGGAATGGAATGACCTCAAGACAAATGCATAATATGTGAAAGTAAAAATTCATCCTGAAGACTCTCCTAAATTATCATTCATTTGGTATAATTTCAATAAATATAACAAGATACTATTGAATACTAGATAAATCCATGTTGTCTAAGCATGGTTTCTTTGTTTTATGATGAAGGTAGAAAATTGGAGCAAGTCTCACGGGAGCTCACCATGTCTAACTAACAACACATTGTTTTATTCATTTCTTAAGGCTAGGTTAAGTCAAGGGATATGAATTCAATATTTATGTTGAACACCTACTATTTGAAGCATGCATCATGTATAGATTATAACAAGGGGGTTTTAATTTGATGTCTCAACCTACAATATAGAAAGGGTGGATCTTGTGGTGGGAAGATGGTATTTGGTGTTTTACTGTTTTCTTGCATGGTTATGGTAAATAGCTAGTGACCATTAGAAAAAGGAATAATAAGGTCATCCCTAAGGATCTAGAACAATTTCCGAGGATGATGCAATTTAGTCCCTTCAACGAGAAATTGCAGGATAAATAACTCAAGATGAACATTTTTTCAAAATTGAGGAAACTTATAGATCAAAAGGAGTTAAAATTTGACATTGTCTCCATTAGTTCAAGACAAGTGATATGATCACCAAGGCCTTATTCAAACACATAGCCTTTAAGGAAGTAATCAATTGAATCGAACCACTCAGTATAGTGGAAGGAATAATCATAAATCAATTGTCCAAGATAATGTTAAATATAATGAGCATACAACATGAGAGCACATCACAAAAAAGATGCAACGGAGTTAAAAGAGAGAATAGAAGCACAATAGAAGATATGTGATGTAGACAATAATGCATGTGAATGAGAACATGCACAAGAAAATTGTAAGCGCACAATTTAGGCATGGAGGTGAAAAGTGTATGATAGTTAGATAATAAGAAAATAAATAATTATGATCAATGTTAGCAAGACTACAATGAGAAGCATGCATGGTGAGCATGACAAGTTTTCATACCAACATAGGGAAACGTTGGAGGAAGTTGAAACATTGCAACTTAAGGAATTTGAACAATCCAGCATAGATAGAGAGGAATTATTGAGGGGTCATCCTCCACACTATAAGATGCATATATTATATTGGATATAAAGGGTAATGAGGAGTAGGATGGAGGAGAGAGAAGAAAAATTGATATTGATATTGTAGGAGCATCAAGAACTGATGTTTCATCACACTTCTCCTAGATTCATTCAGTTGGGTCATTGACCTACATATGGAGACATTCAGTTGAGTGATCGAATAGATTTGTACATTAGTTGTTCAAGTAGTCGACATGCTTGTTGGGTGGAAAATCGACTAATAGTCGAATATAGTCGGGTGATATATTGACCAACCCAACAATCGACTATGATTTAGACACATGGATGGTTCAATCGAGCATCCTTGTCGAGCCAAATAGACTAAAAAAGTTTGATGGAGTTAACTCTAACAAACGACGATTATATGTGGAAAAGATATTCCTAATTTCATTGAAGTTGGTTAGATATTAAGGATAGAAATAGTAGACCCCTTGGTTCATTATCATCAAGCAATCGAAATGAAATCATATGGGGATATTAAGGACCAATATGCATTGTGATATTTTGATCATCGTGCACTTTTCTTAAGTGTTGTAATAGTGTCTTTAGACACCACCTTTGTCTTGAAAATTTGTACTCCCTCTTCAATTATATACAAATTTGTTGTTTTGTTTCATTACAGGTTCTACCCCTTTCCCAACATGGTATCAGAGTCGATGGTTTGAAACCTTTACTATTATATGCAAACCTTGTTTAGATGGATATATTGTGTTATTGAGTCTACGCCAGTGGTTTCTTGATTCGAACTTATTGAAACAAAAAAATTTGTCTAGATATAGAAGATGGATTCGAAGATTGATCTTGTTGTTTGGAACAAATCAAATTCTGCAGGATGGGAACCAAATATGGAAACCCTATTGAAGAGTAAAGGAATGTGTTATTATATGAAGATTGTGATTCCAGATCCACCAGAAGATGAGGTGAAGTTTGGTGTTTATGGAAAGATGGCCAAGACTGTGGGGGTCATCATGACATATATCTCACAGGAGATTCATTTTCACCTCAGTGGAATCGACTTCCCTCATCAAGTCCAAAATAAGTTGAATTCATTGTTCGAAAAAGTCAATGAAATCCACTTCATGCAGTTGGAGAAAGAGTTGATCTATATATATCATCATTATTTTGACATAATAGAGGACTATTTGGTGCGTGTAAAGTAACTCCAGATGAAATTGGGAGAATATGGAAAGAATTATCAGAATAAATATGTACAACTCATTGAGCTAGTCCTCATGAATTGAGAACATCATTCGACGTGTTCATGTCAAATTTCCACAACAACTAGAAATCATGCAAGGAATACGGTAAGGATTACACCTTTGAATATTTTTGTGGCCTTTTGATTATTGATTAGCACTGACTTCTTGAAGAAGGAAAGGTTGGTGGTAAACATCAATCCCACTTGTTCAATGGAAAGATAAAGTTGGTTCATAGGGAAATAATAAGTTTTGATACTTCTACATAGAGAACTAGATTCCATTACCAGAAACCTAAGGGATGGAGAGATACACCCTAGTGATGTCAAAACAAGAAGACATGTAAGTATTGTGGAAATACTATAAATTTGGAGAAAATATTATATGAGAAGAGAGATGATTTAGAGGAGAAGGTTAAATGTCCTGAAGGAAGCATGCCCACTATACGTCAACCCATTCATATTTTCACCTTCCAAGTCGGAACTTCTTACACCTTGTTGTCTCATTTTGCATAGAACAAATGGGTGAGAGGGAGGCAAGAGAAAGAAAGACAAGGGGGTTGGAAAAGGAGTTTTGAGTGAGTGAGAGGGAGGGAGGGGGAGAAAAAGAGAGTGGGTAAATGGAAAGTGAGATAAAGTGGGGAGGGGTATATGTATGAGAGAGAGAGTGGAGAGATAGTGAGAGGGAGGGAGGAGGGGGTGAAGACAGAGCGAGATTGATTGTGAGAGGAAGGAGGGAGATAGAGGGAAGGTAGGGTAGAGAGATATAAAGAGATAAATGAGGGAGAGTAGAGGAGAGAGAGAAAGAGAAGAGAGATAGTAGGAGGGAGGGGGAGAGATAGAGGGAGGAGGGGGTTAGAGAGAGAATGTGTGAGTGTGAGAGGGGGGAAGAGCAAGAAAGAGTGGGGTGATGGGAAAGGACATGGTGGAGAGAGAGTGATATTGATTGTGAGTGGAGAGATAGTGAGAGGGAGGGAGAGAGAGAGAGGGAGGGAGGAAGGAGGGGGTGGAGAGAGAGTGATACTGATTGTGAGATTAAAGGGGGAGATAGAGGAAAGGGGGGGTAGAGAGATATAAATAGCTTAATGGGGGATAGAAAGTGTGTGTGCGAGAATGTGGGAGGAAGGGAGAGGTAGACAAAGAGAGGAGGGAGAGAGAGGTAGACAAAGGATGGAGGTAGAGAGTGAGTGTGTTAAAGTGTGGGAGGGAGAGAGATAGAGATGAAGATATAGAGGGGGAATATAAAATGTGTGTGTGAGAGTGTGGGAGGGAGACAAAGGAAGACATAGAGGGGGATAGAAATTGTGTGAGAGAGAGTGTGGGAGGGAGATAGAGGAAGACAAAGAGGGGAGGTAGAGAGTGAGTGTGTTAAAGTGTGGTAGGGATAGAGAGGAATACATATAGGGGTGGCAGAAAGTGTGTGTGGGAGGGAGGGAGAGAAAGGTATAGTAAGGAAATAGAGAGTGTTTGATAGCGTGAGAGGGAGACAGAGGAAAATAGAGAGGAGAGTAGAGAGAGAGGTAAATGTAGGAGAGAGGGGTATATGAAGGAGAGATATAGGATATATAGTGGCATGAGGGGGAGAGAGAGAGTGTGTGAGAGGGTGAGAGGGGGAGAGAGAAAGAAAAAGAGGAGGGGTAGATACAGAGAGGGAGGAGGGTGAGAGAGAGAAATAAAAAGAGGAGGGGTATAGAGATAGTGTGAGAGGGATGAGAGGGGGTAGAGAGAGGGATATTGAAGGGAAGGGAAGAAGAGAGAGATATATAGAAGAGGGTTGGAGAGAGAATGAGAGGATATGGGGGATACAGAGGGAGACAGAGAGGGGGAATAGAGAGAAAGAGGGGTAGAGAGAGTGTAACATACCCAGCCACCCATAGGCTGGGTATGCTACTAGAAAGCCCGCCCTTGGACTTCTTTCTCATGTTGACCTTCTTTATTTATTAAGGATGCATAAGTTAACAGATTTAATGGCATGCACAACAATATCCAACAAGCATGCAAGATCTAAAGATTATGTTAAACGATAATTAAATATACACAGTGGAAATACATTCATATACATGTAAATGACAATTAAACTACATAGAGGAATACATTCATACAAAGATAGTAATATCACGACAGAGAGCACTTATCTTTATGAAAGACGACATCGACTAGCTGCAGAGCAAGGACGTTCCACCCAACCGTAGACATCATTTCTCTAAATGCCAACAGCAGTGTCACCCCCAAGCAAGGGCTATGAATCCACAAGGATTGTTCCAGAGTGTAATTGGGTTCCCAAACTAGTCAGATCTCAATCTCTCACAGGATTCACGACACCCACAACAATCCAAGTACCCAGATCTCTTCTACCTAGTCTGTGCCACCCGAGAGAATGGACCTCCACCCTTCTCTTCCACACAATCCCTCATGCAATATTTATCCTTCCTTCCAAATTTTCTAGCACAGTTGGTCCAGAATCTCAATGTTGGAACTCTCAGGACTCACAGTTGTGAGAAAAACAGGGCACATACCAATGCATTTCAGACATGCAAGCCCTAGGTCACGGCTGGATCACACCAACGACCACTCCATCAACTATCTCATGGCTAAGTTCTTCAATAGCTTTGTTTCCTTTTCCAAGCCAAGACACAGGTGATGATGGATCAATGGACGAGTCAGGGGGGGTGCATGGGATTGCGTGCATGGGAGTGTGTGAGGGAATAATGAGTGAAGGAACGGGAAAACAGCGAACAAGTCATCATTCCACCCCCCCCCCATCAGAATAGAGATGGGTTTAAGTAACCTTGTGGGGAAAACAAGAACCTCCTGGCCTTCCCCAAGAAGTTCACGTAATCGATCCCCTCCCTTAAACAAAAAGGATAATAAGAAAAAAAAAAGGAATAAACACTTAGTCCTTCAAGATCCCTCTCTTGTGGAATCATAGCCTCTTGTAGATCTAGTCCTTGTCCGTCTAGCAGCCAGCAATGTATTTATTATTATTAATTGTAGCGCACCTTTTCAGCTACCATGTCTTAATTGCTCTTAAAAGGAAACTTTAAGAGCACTTGGCACATAACTCATACAGGTATTATATAATCCACATGCATTCAAACAAATAAACACATTCTAAAAGAGTATTCATATGAGTTACTACCATAATTAACAATCAATAGAGTTTCATACTAATTCATATATACAACGGAATTCATGATAACATAAGCAGTAGATTCATGCAAAACATGATTTAACCATAATCAGATACTTATCTTTAACAGTGGTAGATTCCACCATCCAAGTGTAGGCCTTCCACGAACCTCCCAACCTTAGACCACACTACTCACCAGCTCAGCAATGGGTCACCCCCGAGCTGGGACTAAGCTACATCCCAAGGCAAGGCATCCTAGGCTAGGTTGAGGTTATAGGGAAGACAGTACACAACCACAGGAAGGGATTCTCTCCTAGAAACCACTCACACTCACTGCCCACAGGCCCTCATTCCCCACATGCCTATTCCACCCCAGGAGTATACACCTTCTTTGTCACATGGACAGTCCTTCGGCTGCTAACCTCCCTTGCCTTGGGTTACAGCAACATACTGGATTGGAAGTCTCCGAGCTCTGTGGCAGCTACAGGGTTCCTGCCAGGAGTCCTCTCCTTCCTCAAAGAACTCTCTCACCAGGAGAGAATCGCTCACAGGCCAACAAGTGTTGGGTATGTGTTATATTCTTTGCACGAGTAGTAGTGTCTGAGCACCTACGTCGGGCGTGCAGGGGGGTTAGAGGGGGGGCCGCTAGGCCCCCCCGCGCGGGGGTTTGGGGGCAGCGCCCCCGAAAAAAAAAATTCGGGCCGACATATTTCCGCCGGGCCGACATATTTCCGGGACCACATGATATTAGGTGGTTTTTCGGCACATGGTTTTTTGCCGATGGTTTTCTATTTCCGGTTAAGGAATTAGGGTTTTGGACTAATCCAGGTCATTGGATTAGGGTTTTGGATGCCGCTGGCTCCTATATGTATATTGTATTGTAAACAATGTAACACAATGTATGAATATAATATATGCTGATTTTCCCGGTTTGGGTTTCCAGGTGAATAATCTCTGTGTAATGTTTGTGTTTTCCATTGTATCTTTTCTGTTCTTTTCTGAATATCAGTTTGTAGTAGATATTGTACAAGGTTAGAATTTACATTTGGTATCAGATCTTTATTGGCTTCAGGGGGACGCCTTTGTCGTCAAGGGTTTGGCTCGGGACTGTGATAAGACTTGTTACAGTGGGAGATCTGCGGTATTTTTTTTCAGGTGAAAAGAAATGGCAAGCAATTCGAAGATGGATATCAAGAAGTTTAATGGGAAAATCTTTGAGCTGTGGAAGCTCAAGATGGAAGATCTTTTGGTGGACAGAGATCAGTGGATCGCGGTAGATCCAGGTACGATACCTACAGGAACTTCTATAGATGACTGGAAAAATACGGATCGGAAGGCAAAGAGCACAATTCGACTGTGTCTCTCCGATTTAGTATTACTGAATGTGTCAGAGGAAGCTACAGCCAAAGATTTATGGGAAAAGTTGGGGAAGTTGTATCAGTCTAAGTCCCTGGTAAATAAACTATT
>ML789474.1:415414-428755 GCA_009831015.1 Picea engelmannii | reverse complement strand
CGAGACAATATTGCAGAGGTTTAATATGCAGGAATGTAAACCGGTTAAGGTTCCTATTCATGTTGGTGTAAAGTTATCTGTGGATCAGTGTCCCAAGACACATGAAGAAGAGGAACACATGTCTCATGTTCCATATGCGAGTGTAGTTGGCAATTTGATGTATGAAATGGTTTGTACTAGACCGGACATTGCACATGTAGTGGGAGTTTTGAGCAGGTATATGTCAAAACTAGGGAAGGAGCATTGGACAACAGTAAAAAGAGTTTTCAGGTATTTGTGTGGCACTGCTAGCTATGGATTGTGCTACGAAGGAAGACCAGGATTGGACAGAGTGGTTGATATACATGGATTTGTGGATGTAGACTGGGCTAGAGTTTTGGATCGTAGGAGATCTACAAATGGGTATGTGTTCAACCTGTTTGGAGGAGAAATAAGTTGGATGGGCAAAAGACAGGCTGTAGTGGCACTTTCAACTACAGAATCTGAATACATGGCAGCCACTCATGCAAGTAAGGAAGCAGTATGGTTACAAAGATTGTGTTCAGGTATTGGGTTGCTACAAGAAGCTGTAAGGATAGAGTGTGACAGTCAGAGTGAAATTTTCTTGGCGAAGAACCCTACTTATCATTCAAAGACAAAGCACATTGATGTTCAATATCATTTTGTAAGAGACATGATTGAAGAAAAGAAAATATCACTGATGAAGGTGGACACTTTGAAGAATGTTGCAGATTCATTAACAAAATCTGTGAGCACTGATAAGTTCTCTTGGTGTATAGGATCCATGGGCATTGTTGTCCTAGATTGTTGACTATGTAACCCTGTAACCCCCTGTGTGCAAAGAAACAACAAGTGGGAGAATGTTGGGTATGTGTTATATTCTTTGCATGAGTAGGTTTGTTGGAGCTCCTGCGCCGGGCGCGCAGGGGGGTTAGAGGGGGGGGCGCTAGGCCCCCCCTCAGGGGGTGCAGATCCCCCCGCATGGGGGTTCGGGGGCAGTGCCCCCGAAAAACAAAATTTGGGCAGACATATTTCTGAGACCACATGATATTAGGTGGTTTTTTGGCACATGGTTTTTTATCGATGGTTTTCTATTTCCGGTTAAGGAATTAGGGTTTTGGACTAATCCAAGTCATTGGGTTAGGTTTTTGGATGTCGTTGGATCCTATATGTATATTGTATTGTAAACAATGTAACACAATGTATGAATATAATATATGTTGGTTTTCCCGGTTTGGGTTTCCAGGTGAATAATCTCTGTGTAATGTTTGTGTTTGCCATTGTATCTTTTCTATTCTTTTTTGAATATCAGTTTGCAATAGATATTGTACAAGGTTAGAATTTACAACAAGCCACACACATTCCAGTACTACGTGGCCTCAACAATCCCATGGGAAAAATAGACACAAACTCAAGCACCACTAGTTCAACAATCACAGAATGGTCTCACGGTCACGGCTTCGGGACAGGGACTCCACGCACAGGCTCGGTCTCGGTAGTGGATGCACACGGATTCTCCAGATGAACACCGGTTTTTCAGTTTAGAAGGTGTACAAGGTTGTTCTATAGAGGTTGGATTCCTCATACCACTCAGAGGCAGTACGCACTCAGGTCATCGAGTGAAAAAAAATGGAGGCGCCCCTTCACAACTTACCTCGTCTGTTTTATTTGCATGCATTAGGGTGGACACTTGTCACCCTTGAAACTGCATACGTTCCTTGGCATGCATTACCTTCCCTATGGTTAGGAACTTAGGATAAATCATAAATGGCACATGTTCTTTTTGGGATAATAATAAAATATTATTCCCAGGCTTAAGCCCCCTAGGCCAAACACTTAGCCCCTTTTTCACACCTTCTAGCCCCTAATTCCTTGCCCACTCTATGGATGCTTAGTCCCCTTTCACTCATTCATCATGGTCGGTCTGCACATGGCAGTGTTTATATTTTATTAATTGTTCTGCATGATTGCATATACAACAGTAGGCTTCTGGCCTTCAACACTTAGGCTTCCTGGCCTAACAAACACATAAGCCTCCAGCTTATAAGAACTTGGCTCACCAGTCTATAAAACATAATTACAATTCCTTTCAGAACATGGTTTACAATGGGGCTCGGGCTTGGGGACACTACAATTCCCCTCCCCTTATTTTTGCATTGTCCTCAGTGAAACTTACACTATCTCTGCAAACCTTTCAAAATTTTCAAAAAGATGTGGGTACTCTGCCTGCATAACCTCTTCATGCTCCCAAGTTGCATCCTCAAGACCGTACCAGGTCCACTGGACCATTTCAAGCTCTATGGCTCGGTTCCAGAGTTGTTTTCTTTTCCTGTCCAATATGCGCATAGGATGCACTTGCAGGACACCTTCTGGTTCCACCTGAATCACATTCCAATCGATAACATGATTAGCATCCGGTACATATTTCTTAAGTATTGAAACATGAAACACATTATGTACAGTCATAGATGCAGGTAATGCAAGCATGTATGCAACTGGCCCAATCCTTTCCAGGATCTCAAATGGCCCACAAAATTTTGCTGCCAACTTGGCGCAACTTCCCAGCTTCAGGGAACTCCTGTTAGTTTTCACTTTCAGGAAAACATGGTCACCCGCTTTGAATTTTCTGTGGGTTCTGTTACTATCAGCGTAACTTTTCTACCTATCCTGGGCAACTTTTAGATTCTGTTTAATTCTTATCATTTGGTCTTCCATCTCTTTGAGTATCTCAGGCCTAACTACTACTCTGTCAGCTGGATTATCCCAGCTCACTGGAGTGTTGCACTTTCTTCCATAAAGCACTTCAAATGGGCTCATCTTCAATGATGCATGATACCCATTATTGTAGGTGAATTCTACCAAATGCAGGTATTCTTCCCACCTTGATGGTTTATCCATCACATACATTCTCAGCATGTCTTCTATTAATCTGTTCACTCTCTCTATCTGTCTGTCAGACTCGGGATGATACATTGTACTAAAGTTCAAATTCGTTCCGAATCCTTTGAACAGTCCTTTCCAGAAATTTGAAGTGAATTTTGGGTCCCTATCAGACACAATTGTCTTAGGAATTCCATGCAAGCATGCAACTTCTTTTAAAAAGATACCAGCAACATCAGCTACCCTGTGGGTGGTTTTCAGTGGAATAAAATGGGCATCTTTAGTAAGCTTGTCCACCACCACCATGATTGAATCATGATGCTTGCTTCTTCTAGGTAGTACAGTGATAAAATCCATTGTTACCACGTCCCATTTCCACTCAGGAATGGGTAAAGGCTGCAGCAACCCTGTTGGGTGCCTGTGATCAGCCTTAACCTTTTGGCACTCCATACATCTGGCGATGTATTCAGCGATTTCTTTCTTCAAACCCGGCCAAAAATAATGGCCTTTAACTGCTACCATAGTCTTATGATATCCAGGATGTCCAGCATAAGCCACGTTATGCATCTCCTTTAGAATTTCCAGCTTCAATTCTCGGACATTGGGTACATACACTCTGTTTTTATACAGAAGTAAACCATCCGTTCCCAAGGTGAAACTTTCCTTGGTCTATGGTCCCTCACACTATTGTAGCTTTTCTACAAGACTTTTGTACTGCAAATCAGTATTTGCAGCTTCCAAAATTCTGTCTTTCATCTCAGTCTAGTACATGCTAATGGCTGCAGCATGTAATTCGTGCACTTTTCTACTGAGTGCATCAACCACCTTATTTTCTTTCCCTTTGATATGCTTGATATCAAAGTCATATTCACACAGAAACTCCAGCCATCCGATTTGCCTGGAATTTAAGGTCGGATGATCAAATAAATACTTCAGACCGTTATGGTCTATTCTCAACTCGAATCTCTTGCCCATGAGGTAATGTCTCCATTTCCTCAAGGTGTGGACAATTGCTGCCAGCGCTAAATCATGAGTGGCATAATTCTTCTCATGCTCCTTTAACTTTCGGGATTCATAACAAACTACAAATCCCTCTTGGTTGAGAACTCCTCCCAGCCCCTCCTTACATGCATCTATGCACACTACGTAATCCTTGTTTGGATCCGCAATCTTCAAGATTGGAGCACTAGTTAGCAGCTGCTTCAATTGCTGGAAGCTTCTTTCACATTCTTTATTCCATTGGAACTTCTTCTCCTTCCTTTGCAAGGAAGTGATAGAATGAGCTATCCTTGAGAATCCAACTATAAACCTCCTATAGTAACCTGCCAGACCCATAAAAGATCTAACTTCTACCACATTCCTTGGCACTGGACATTCTCGAATGGCCTGTACCTTTTCAGGATCCACAACGATCCCTTCTTCAGATATAATATGTCCCAAGTAATGGATTTTCCTTTGATAAAAAGAGCACTTGCTCAGTTTCGCATACAGATAGTGTTCTCTCAACACCTGCAGCACCATTCTCAGGTGTTGCTCATGTTCTTCCTCTATCTTGGAATACACCAAGATATCATCCAGGAATACTATGACAAACTTGTCCAAATAATCTTTGAACACTCCATTCATTAAGCACACGAAAACAGCAGGCACGTTGGACAGTCCAAACGGCACCACCATGAACTCATAATGGTCGTACCTTGTTCTGAAGGTGGTCTTGCTGATGTCCTCATCCTTTATTCTCACTTGGTGATATCCATATTGGAGATCTATTTTTGAAAATATTTTCGCATCCTTCAACTGATCAAAAAGATCATCAATCCTTGGCAAAGGATACTTGTTCTTGATAGTGACCTTATTCAGCTGTCAAAAATCAATGCACAGCCTCAACGTCCCATCTTTCTTCTTCACGAATAGGACCGGGGATCCCCACGGTGACACATTGGGGTGAATGTAACCTTTATTTAGTAGCTCTTCGAGCTACAATTTCAACTCTTTCAGCTCTAGTGTACTCATTCTATAAGGAGCCTTCGAAACTGGAGCTGCTCCAGGCATCAAATTTATAGCAAAATCAATGTCCCTCTTTGGAGGTAGTCTAGGTACCTCCTGAAATATGTCCTTGAATTCTTTGAGTACTTCGTGGTCTTCCAGATTCAAGACTTCATCTCGGGATGCTTCTTCCACCCGAGCTGCAAATAATTGACAGCCTTTCCAGTACCATTTCTTCAGTTGCATGGCTGAGATTTCCCTAACATCCACGGCTCTGGGAATTCCTTGGATTGTTACCTGATTTCCTTCCTTTTTTAGCCATGTAAACCTCTTGTTACAGCAATCCAGAAGGGCATGGTGCTGGTCCAACCAGTCCATTCCAATTAAGCAATCGTATGAGCCTAAAGGCAGAATGTTCAATTCATCCTTAGTGCTCATTCCTTTCATGTCCAGTGAACAGGACTTAACCAATTCAGTGACCTTCCTCTTGGTCCCTGTGGCCAATTGCACTAACCAAGACTTCTCATGTTTTCTTCTCATTAGATGCAAACTATCCACCACTCTAGGATCTATATAAATATCGCTAGCCCCTGAATCAATCAAAATAACAAGTGGTCGGTTGTTGATCGTACCTTCCACTTCAATCATGTGCGATTGAAATTATGCTTGCTTGTTGTCTAGGGCTACATAGATCCTCGGCATTCTGCTGCCCATATCCTCCACTGTTTCAGCTTGTTGTACAGTATGCACAGTTCTTTCTTTGTCTTTTCTATGGGGGCAGTCTTTGTACCTATGATTCCCTTTACAGCCCCAACACTCCATAGGTGGAGGCCTTGGCATCTGCTCACTCCCTTCAACTTTCCTGGGGTCTCTAAAAGATGACTATCCCCCAGGGCCATTCTTGAAAAAGGGAGGCATGTTTCCCTTCTGCCTCTGTTCTTTCTTAAACCTCTTCTGGTCATCCCAAGCCTTCTGAAAGGTAGCCTTTTCTCTTTGTTGTTCATATAAGCATTTCTCCCTTCTTATGGTTTCTTCCATAGTCTTAGGATCATCATATTGAATCTTATCACCAATGGAAGGTGGCAGTCCACTCAAATACCTCTGAATCTTGGCAGCCTCATCTTTGATGAATGGAACATACTTCAATAGTTCTAGAAAACTTCCTTCATACTCATCAATAGTCATGCTACCTAGCTTGAGTTCGAAGAACTCCTTCATCTTTCTGTCATAGTATCTTTTATTCAAGTATTTCTTCTCGAAATACTTCTTAAATTCCTTCCAAGTGACCTCTTTCTCTCTGATGTGTTGCACCTGCACAAATTGATCCCACCACATGGATGCTTTTCCTTTCAGTTGGTACATTGCAATTCTTCCTTCTGCATGGGCGAAATAATTCTACAGTTGCAAGTATTTCTTCATGCCAAGCAACCATGTCTCGGCATATTCCTCCTTCTTATGTTCTCCATCGAATGTTGGAGGCTTAATCTTGTTCATCTCCCCTTTCAATTCCTCCTTTCCATATTTTCGATGTTTTCTGGTAGGGGATGGGCTTGAACTCTCCATTGTACTTGAGTCTCTTCCCTTCTCGAGTTTCTTCTCTATTCTTTCCAGGCTCTTCAAAAATTTTAATTTTAATTCACCTTGTTGATCCCTGACTTTCATGAGATTTCGACTATCAGCTCGGCAAGCCTTGGCCTCTCTTTGCAATCCTTCAATGATTTTCATTATGTGTCCTTCCTTATCCTTCTCTTTTCCATGCCCATTGGAGTTCAATCCTTTGACTCCCAGGTTGACATCCTTTCCTTCATGTTCATCTTCTGTTTCGAGGGTAATCTGCACCTTTTCCCACTCCATACTCGGCGTTGGTTAACTGGAGTCCTGACCTTCGTTGAACTCTACACACGCACTGTGCAAATAAATTCAAATTTTTTCAGGCCATTACTCCTTCTGGAACAATCCATAACATTTATAAGCCAATTACGAATAAGAACGAAAGATATTTCGATTCAAATAAGTTTTCTGAGCTCTCGTTTGGTTCTGCAATTTTCGTTTTTTCGAAACTTTCATTTTCGGCACTTCAGGATTTCAGGACTTCGGGTTTCAGGGTTTCGGTCCATGAGGCTTTCAAACTTGCTTTCCTTTCCAACCCTCGACTTTTGAAATTCCGACTTGCTCTACCCTTCGGGCCCATATAGCACAGCGATCACCCACAACCACGGTAGCACGTGGCACGTTCACGAGGGCCCACATCACTTTTAACGATGTCATCGGGTCCCACCTCTCTCGCTTCTCTTCTCGACCCACTAGCACATGGTACATCTCCATGTGTCCACGTTCATTTCTAGTAAAATCCAACGGTCAGATCTTTCTCAGATCTATAGCACAGATCCTTTCGGCGTTTCAGGGTTTCGAGTGTCAGAAGTTCGTGCATCCACACATCTTGAACTTCTATTTGCCAAAATCCCAAAATCACTGTCTACTAACCTCCCTGATCCTACGGTCAAGTTCTTCTCCCCACGATCTATGGTGTAGATTGTTTTCAGGATTTTTGGGTTTCGGGTTTTTCGGAGGTGCTCACCTCTTCTCACCTCCCATCTCCCAAAACATCGATTTCTTCCTGGGAAATTAACGGTCCCAATCTCTCTTAGATCGACGGTTACGATCCAATCATGAATTCACGTTTCATGAATTCTCACGAACTCACCCGTTGACTATTTTCAAGTTACAAGTCAGCGAAAGGTTGATCGCTCTCCACGTGTTCTTTCTGATGGACGGTCCTGACTAACTCAGGATTTTGCGTATCACGATTTCCACACGCTTGTGCAATTCCAAAAATCTTTAAACCCCATGCACACTTTCCAGATCTAATAGTCACGAGGGCTCACCTTCCCTCCCAAACAGATCCTAAAGCTCCTACACTTCCGGTGTGGAGTTCTCTCTCCCTGTGGACTTATACCACACTGGTTGTGGTTTCATAACGCTGCTATACCTCCTGAGATTTAAAAACTCGTCAAGTAACTCCTTGACACTTTGGAGAAAACCAGGGTCCAAAATTGTCCTTCCAGACCAAATTTCCCCTCGCATTCTCGGTCCAAAGACCTCTCCACTAGCCCATCTAGGCTCAGTGTCGAAACCTTGGCTCTGATACCAAACGGTAGCGCACCTTTTCAGCTACCATGGCTTAATTGCTCTTAAAAGGAAACTTTAAGAGCACTTGGCACATAAATCATACAGGTATTATATAATCCACATGCATTCAAACAAATAAACACATTCTAACGGAGTATTCATATGATTTACTGTCATAATTAACAATCAATAGTGTTTCATACTAATTCATATACACAGCGGAATTCATGATAACATAAGCAGTAGAGTCATGCAAAACATGATTTAAGCATAATCAGATACTTATCTTTTAACAGTGGTAGATTCCACCATCCAAGTGCAGGCCTTCCACGAACCTCCCAGCCTTAGACCACACTTCTCACCAGCTCAACAATGGGTCACCCCCGAGTTGGGACTAAGCTCCATCCCAAGGCAAGGAATCCTAGGCTAGGTTGAGGTTACAGGGAAGACAGTACACAACCACAGGAAGGGATTCTCTCCCAGAAACCACTCACACTCACTGCCCACAGGCCCTCATTCCCCACATGCTTGTTCCACCCCAGGAGTATACACCTTCTCTGTCACCTGGACAGTCCTTCAGCTGCTAAACTCCCTTGCCTTGGGTTACAGCAATAGACCGGATCGAAATTCTCTGGGCTCTGTGGCAGCTACAGGGTTCCTGCCAGGAGTCCTCTCCTTCCTCAACGCACTCTCTCACCGGGAGAGAATCGCTCACAGGCCAACAAGCCACACACAATCCAGTACTATGTGGCCTCAACAATCCCATGGGAAAAACAGACACAGACTCAAGCACCACTAGTTCAAAAATCATAGAATGGTCTCACGATCACAGCTTCGGGACAGGGACTCCACGCACAGGCTCAGTCTCAGCAGTGGATGCACACGGATTCTCCAGATGAACACTTATTTTTCAGTTCAGAAGGTGTACAAGGTTGTTCTATAGAGTTTGGATTCCTCGTACTGCTCAGAGGTCGTACGCACTCAGGCCTTTGAGTGAAAAAAAATGGAGGCACCCCTTCACAACTTACCTCGTCTGTTTTATTTGCATGCATCAGGGTGGACACTTGTCACCCTTGAAACTGCATGCATTCCTCGGCATGCATTACCTTCCCTATGGTTAGGAACTTAGGATAAATCATAAATGGCACATGTTCTTTTTGGGATAATAATAAAATATTATTCCTAGGCTTAAGCCCCCTAGGCCAAACACTTAGCCCCTTTTTCCCACCTTCCAGCCCCTAATTCCTTGCCCACTCTATGGATGCTTAGTCCCCCTTCACTCATTCATCATGGTCGGTCTGCACATGGCGGTGTTTATATTTTATTAATTTTTCTGCATGATTGCATATACAACAACAGGATTCTGGCCTTCAACACTTAGGCTCCCTGGCCTAACAAACACATAAGCCTCCAGCTTATAATAACTTGGCTCACCATCCTATAAAACATAATTACAATTCCTTTCAGAACATGGTTTACAACAGGGCTCGGCCTTGGGAACACTACATTAATGATCAAAACATTACATTTCTTTGGCATACTGGCCCTTCAATAATTGTTTGGGAACTTTGGCCTCTCAGCATTGTAACAATACATTATTTAAAATGGGGGTTCAAAAACCTAGGGTGTTACATCCCCTCCCCCTTACTTTGGCACTGTCCTCCGTGCATATACAAAATAGAGATCAAAATATCAAATTTATTCAAAAAAGATGTGGGTACTATGTCTGCATGGCATCTTCATGCTCCCAGGTAGCATTTTCAGGACCGTAGCAGGTCCATTGAACTTTTACCAGTTCTATAACTCAATTCTAGAGAATTTTCACTTTTCTTTCCAACACCTACACTGGCTAAACCTGAAAGTCTCCCTCCATATCTACCTGAATCAAATGCCAATCAATAACATGTTTAGGATCATGTACATATTTCTTTAGTAAAGATACATGAAATACATTATGCACATTCATGGAAGCAGGAAATGCAAACATGTATGCAACCAGCCCTATTTTGTCCAATATTTCGAATGGACCACAGAATCTGGCTGTCAACTTTGTACAACTACCTAATTTCAAAGAGATTTTCTTGGGTTTCACTTTCAAAAGTACATGCTCCCCTACTTTAAATTCTCTAATTGCCCTGTTCTTGTCTGCATAAACTTTTTGTCTATCCTGAGCTGCCTTTAAATTCTTCTTAATCTTGACCACCTAGTCTTCCATGTCCTTGAGCAACTCCAACCCAAGTACCACTATGTATGTTGGTTTGTCCCAGCTCATTGGAGTATTGCATTTCCTACCATACAAGGATTCAAATGGGCTCATTTTCAATGAATATTGATACCCATTGTTATATGCAAACTCAACCAAGTGTAAGTAATCTTCCAACTTAGATGGCTTATCCATCACATACATTCTTAGCATGTCTTCAATTATTCGATTGACCCTATCTGTTTTCCCATCTTTCTAGGAATGATATGTTGTGCTAAATTCTAGATTTGTGCCAAATCCTTTAAACAATACCCTCCAAAAATTGGAGGTAAACTTTATATCTCTGTCGGAGACAATTGTCCTAGGTATCCCATGCAACCTAGCAATTTCCTTCATGAAAATTTCTGCAATATTAGTTGTTGTATGTGTTGTCTTCATAGGCACCAAATGAGCATCCTTTGTTCATTTTTCAACCACCACCATGATTGAATCGTGTTTCTTATTCGTTCCAGGTAATCTTGTGATGAAATCCATGGTGATCACTTCCCATTTCTTCTCTGGAATTGGTAATGTTTGCAGCAAACCCATTGGGTGCCTATGCTCAGCCTTCACCTTCTGACATTCCATACATCGAGAGATGTAATCAGAAACATCCTTCTTCATTCATGGCCAAAAGAACTGGCTTCTTACTGTTGTAATTGTTTTCTGGTAACTGAGATATCCAGCATAAGGAACATCATGCATTTCCTTCAGTACCAAATTCCCCAATTCTCCAGAACTAGGAACATAGATTCTATTTTTATGCATGAGGAATCCATCTTCCTTTATCTTGTACTCCTTTATTTTATGTTGTACATATCCTTGTTGTAAGTTTTCCTTTACGTGTAGATAATGATGATTTGTAACAAGACCATCTAAAATTCTTCTCTTCAATTATGACTGATGCATACTGACAACAGTAGCATGCATGAGATGCACTCTCTTACTAAGTGCATTGGAAACTTTATTCTCCTTTCCCTTGATATGCTTGATATTGAAGTCATATTCATTTAAAAATTCTATCCATCTTGTTTGCATGGCATTCAAGGTCGGTTGTTCCAAAAGATACTTCAGACCAACATGGTCTGTCCTTAATTCGAATTTCTTCCCCATGAGATAATGCCTCCACATATTCAAGGCATGAAAAATGGCAGCAAGTTCCAAGTTGTGCGTGGCATAGTTCCTCTCATGTTCCTTAAGCTTTCTAGACTCATATAAATTGACATGTCCATTCTACATGAGGAATCCCCCAAGTCCTTCCTTACAAGCATTTGTACATACCACAAAACTTTCATTTGGGTCAACAATCTTTAACACATGCACACTAGTAAGTAATTCCTTCAGCAGACTAAAATTATTTTCACACTTAAGTGTCCATTCAAATTTAGTTCCCTTATTTTGCAAAGAGGTGATGGGGTGAGAAATCTTAGAGAACCCTACTATGAACCTTTTGTAGTAGTCGGATAATCCCATAAAAGATCTGACGTCTGACACATTTCTAAGTGTTGGCCATCCTCTAATGGCTTCAATCTTATTTGGATCTACTTATATTCCCTTATCTGAAATAATGTGTCCCAAGTAATGGATCTTCTTTTGATAAAAATAACACTTACTCAACTTGGCATACAACTGATGTTCTCTCAGTACTTGCAATAACAATCTCAAGTGATGTTCATGCTCCTCTTCAGACTTAGAATAGATAAGTATGTCATCTAGGAATACCATGACAAACTTCTCCAAATAATTTTTGAACATTCCATTCATTAAGCACATGAAGGCAGCTGGTGCATTGGCTAGTCCAAAAGAAACCACTACAAATTCATAATGCCCATACCTGTTCCTAAAGGTTTTTCTTATGAATGTATTCTTCCTTGATTCTTACCTGATGGTATCCTACCCTCAGGTCAATCTTTGAAAATATCTTTGTTCCTCTTAGCTTATCAAAGAGGTCATCAATTCAAGGTAGTGGATACTTGTTATTTATAGTGTACTTGTTTAGTTGTCAGAAGTCAATACATAGCCTCAAGGTTCCATCCTTCTTTTTGACAAAAAGTATTGGTGCTCCCCAAGGTGAAACACTTGGATGGATGTACCATTTCCTCAACAATTCCTCCAACTGCATCTATAATTCTTTTATCTTTGGTGTGCTCATTCTTTAAGGTGTCTTTGACACTGGGGCATCTCCTGGCACTAAATTAATTGAGAAATCTATCTCCCTTATTGATGGTAATCCAGGTATTTCTTGGAATACATCTTCAAATTCTTGTAGCACCGAGAAATATTCAAGGCTTGGCCCCTTTGTATCAACCAGCTCCTCCACATGGGTTGCATACAATTGACATCCTTTTCTAAAACCACTTTTCAATTGTAAGGCCAAAATCTCCCTTATAGAGATGGATCTTGGAACTCCTTTCACAGTGCTTTGTTTTCCATTTCCATCAAGACATGTATATGTATTTTTATGACAATCTAGGACAGCATGATGCTTGTCCAACCAATCCATCCCAATCATAATATCATAATACCCCAATGGTATGAAATTTAGATTAGTACTATTATTCACGCCATTAAGACTTATGGAACAACTTCTGACCATATCATGGATTCTTCTTTTGAATCCAGTGGATAACTGAACCAAACTTGTTTTTCCAAGTTCAATTTTCTCCAAATGTAATATATCCACTATCTTAGGGTCAATGTAACAATGGCTTACTCCTGAATCAATCAAAATAGAAATAGGCTGATTTATGATCTTACCTTACACCTCGATCATATTGGACTGGTACTTTTCTTGTCGATCATTTAAAGCTACATAGATTCTCTCCATATCTCCGACTGTTGTAGCCTCTTGTATGTTGTGCATGTTGAGTCTCAAAATGGTCCTTATTTTCACTCCATTAATTCACTAAAACCTTCACAATTACTTCCATTTCACCTTCATATCACCTCCACATCATTACCTTTACCTCATTATTGGGTTATAACTATGCTTTTCCAAAGTTGATCAATTCTTAACATTTTAAGTGAATTTGTGGTTAAACTTTAGAAAATAATATGCTTATACTTATACCTAACAATTAGAATGAGTTTGTTGACATGTGTAG
>ML789474.1:388874-415364 GCA_009831015.1 Picea engelmannii | reverse complement strand
ATGTTATTTTTATGTTCTTTGCTTTAGTAGTTTAGAATAGACAACTTCAATCCTCGCACATATTGTGTTGTGCCTCTAAGATTACGAGCTCCTGGTTGACATTAAATCGTTGAGAATTTATGTGACATATTTTTCACTCAACAGTGCACAGTCTTTTCTCTGTCCTTTCTGTATAGGCAATCCTTGTACATGTGATCTTCCTTGCTTCCCCAGCATTGGATTGGTGTTCTTCCCCTTTTCCCAAGGAGTCTTCCTTCTTGAAATCCTCCTTAGCATACTAATCTTGATGATTTATATTAGGCTCATTCCTATTGAAGGGAGGTTTGAATCCTTTCCTCCTCTAATCGGACTTCGCATTCTTCTTGTCCTTCCAAGATTTCTGCAGGGATTCTCTTCCCTGGCCTTTCTCATACAAGTATTTATCCTTCCTTATGGATTCATTCAAGGTCTTGGGTTCATCATAATTGATATTTTCCTTATAGAAGGCTGGAAATCCACTTAGAAATCTTTGTATTTTCACTTTATCATCACCAATGAACCTGACATACTTTAACAATCCCAAGAACTTCTTCTTGTATTCTTCCATAGATATGCTTCCCAACTTGAGTTCAAAGAACTCTTGCATTTTCTTGTCATAGAAATTCTCTGAGAGGTACTCCTTCTGGAAGTACTTCTTGAACTGTTTCCAAGTGATCCTACTTTCATTAACATGTTCCACTTGCTTCAGTTGGTCCCACCACACTGTAGCTTTCTCGTGTAAATGGTAGGTGGAAATCCTGGATTCCAGTTTTGATGAATAGTTATGCAACTGAAAATATCTCTGGAGCCCAAGCAACCATGCTTCGGCATCATCTTCCCTTTCTCTTTCACCATCGAAGGAAGGTTGCTTGAGCTTCCTCATCTCTCCTTAAAAACTATCTATCTCTTGTTTCCTTCTCTGGTGTCTGATAGGAGACACTTTTGGGTTTCTTACAGGATCATCCGATGAATAAAACTTCCTTCCCGAGTAAGGAGGTGAGTGGCATCCATGAGCTCTGCTATCACTTTTGGAATAACTATCTCTTCCATGAGCATCTCCTCTTTCCTGACACTTTCCTTCTTCCTCTTGTCTTGAGTTTGATTCCTTCTTCATTTTCCTCTACAATTGATTTAAACTATGCAACACTCGAGAATTTATCTGACTTTTCTCTCTCATCAGTCTCTCGTTGTCTTCTTTGTATCTCTCCACTTCCATATTCAAGCTTCTTACAGTTTCTATCAATGTTTCATGTTCTCCTTTTTCCTTGCCTCTATTGGACTTTGTCTCTACATTATCGATTCTAGTATTCTGGCCTTTAGCCTCCTTTTCATGAATGTAGGCTCCCTTGCCTTCTCCCATTTCCTCAATATGCATCTCTAGCTGATGCGCTTAAGCCTCTTAATTCTGCAAAATGTGCAAGCGACCATTTTGTTAGAATTATGTGTATGATAGACAAAATTGCCAAATCATGCTACAAGTCTCTTTCTTGTTTATGGAGATCATATCCCTATTCTCTGAAAATAACAATGTCCTGTTATCCCTGGCTGACACAGAGTTTACCCTGTGCAGGCACTTCCTTCAAACCACCTCCCAGGTGACCACGACTAGAAATCACGGCTAAATCCTCCCTTTGCACTTTTTTGTCTCGGAGACAACGAATTTGGCCCTTAGCCTTCCTTCCTCAGCTCTAAACCTACATATGACCAAGGCCACGACCCTATGCTTAGCTGAAAAAGAATTTGTCCAGAGCTTCAGAACTTTGAAGCTTTTAGCCAGGACCAGATCAGCGGTCCTCGTCCTCTTTCGGGATCAACGATCGAGATCTTCTTTGGGACTTCGTGCTTCAGGAGTCTCGACTTTTCTTGCTTCCCTCCTCCCAATACGCCTTTACCTCGGGTTCCTAATCTGCCAACAGGTGTCCTCCCACAAATCAATGGTTGTGAATCGTTTCAACGTTTCAGGCTTTGGAAGATTCAAACTTTCCCTCCTGCACTTTATCCAGGAGTGATTTTACCTGCATTCGATGATCCATCGACGCGTGTCCTCTGGAATTGACGGTCGATATATACTCCGGCCTTCGGGCCTTCAGGATGTTTTGACCCAACCAGTCTGTCACCTCCTTCCCTTCTAAAGTGTCTGGTCTTCCAGACTGCATGATCTGTCACTACATGATGAAATGTTGGAAGCAAACACGTGGCCCAATCAAGCGGGTGACATGTGTCATGTTCTAATAAACTTTTCAATGTTCCAAATGCCCAAAACTTATTGACATGTGGCACACATCCCATGTGTCCAAATCATCCCTGGTGATGTCATCGTGCCTTATCACTTCAGCTCTTTGGGCTTCGGGGCTTTGGGGCTTCGGGTGTTTTCAAAATCGCACACTTCCAATTCTCCCGAACTCAAAATTCTCGAACTGGCTAATCTGTCACCATGTGTCCTGGATCAGATGACTAGGTTTCACTTTGGGTCTTCGCCCGGAGTCCATGGATTTTCTCCATGTGTCCTCCTCAATCTAATGGTTATGATTTCTTCGAGGCTCCGGACTTCAGAGATCTCAAAATTCAACCTTTTTCCTTGAAAATATTTTTATCTGAAGTTCATGATTTTCTGACGTGTGTCCCCTACAGACCGACATCCATGATTCCTTTGGGACTCTGAACTCTAAAAATCTCAAATTTCAAACTTATTTGGCCCCACTAGATTTTATCTGAAGTCATGGATTTGGTGGTGCATGGCTCTCAGTAGATCAATGGCTTAGATCTTCTCGAATGATCGAACGATCAAGGTTTTCTCCATCTCTTCGTCTCTCCAGGCTTCGGGACTCCCAAACCTCAACTAAAAATATCCTGAAAGGATTCCTTTGGATTTAATAATCTACTGACATGTAACCTTTGGGTGATCGACGGTCAAGATCTAATTCAGAAAATCTGGTAGTCAACGTTTACTTCGGGTCTCCGGCTCTCCGGTCTTCAAGAGTCTCAAATCTCAACTTCTCCTCATTTGCTCTTTCTGAGAGTGTTTCACCTAGAGCACATGATCGGTTGACGCGTTTCCTCCTATGGATCGATGGTCCCCAGCTACTTCGACTATTTGGAGTTTCGATGTTTGAGCCCTACCTGTCACATCGTTGCATGCCTTTCAATTTGTGGGGGCATGCATCGGGGGTTTGGAGTAACCCACTTTTTTCCCCACAATTCTCCTGATGCTGACATGTAACTCCCCGGGGAAACCGTGGTTTGTATCGCGGGACCACCTTGGGAAATTATCTCCCCTGCAACTCGGTTCCCCACAATGCCTGCTAGTCGTTGATCTCTCTCTCCAATGGGATCTGATGGTCATGACCTTAACCTTTCTTCCTTTTCATCAGACGACCCTTGTTTACCTGTCCTTCGATCCAATGATCACAGATCTCCCCGATCCTATCGTGGCGATCTTTCCCGAATTAAAAAGGAACAGTCATGATCCTTCAAACCCTAACAAAGGTTCTATGACGTTTTGTCTCCTGCGTAGCATCTGCAACGCTATTCCTCTTGAGATTTTCAACTTCACGGTCAGAGTTCGATCTCGACCATGATATTCTGACCAACAGACCCAGCCCATACCAGCCTAGTGTTTCAACCAGAATCTCAGATACCAATATGTAACATACCCATCCACCCACAGGCCAAGTACGCTACCTGCAAGCCCTCCCTTAGACTTCTTTCTCATGCTGACCTTCTTTATTTACTAAGAATGCATAAGATAACAGATTTAACAACATGCGCAACAATATCTAGCAAGCATGCAAGATCTAAAGATTATGTTAAACAATAATTAAATATACACAACGGAAATACATTCATATACATGTAAATGACAATTAAACTACACAACGGAATACATTCATACACAGATAGTAATATCACAACAGAGAGCACTTATCTTTATGAAAGATGACACTAACTGGATGCAGACCAAGGACGTCCCACCCAACTGTAAACACTGTTGCTCTAAATCCCAATAGCAGTGTCACCCCCAAGCCAGGGCTATGAATCCATAAGGACAATTCCAGAGTGTAATTGAGTTCCCAAACCAGTCATCTCTCAATCTCTCATAAGTTTCCCAACACCCACAACAATCCAAGTACCCAACTCTCTTCTACCCAACCTATGCCACCCGAGAGAATGGACCTCCACCCTTCTCTACCATGAAATCCCTCAGGAAGTCCTTCTCCTTCCTGCCAGGGATTCCAGCACAACTAGTCCACAATATCAATGTTGGAACTCTTAGGACTCGCAGTTGTGAGCAAAATAGGGCACAAGCCAATGCATTTCATACATGCAGGCCCTAGGTCACGGCTAGATCACACCAACGACCACTACATCCACTATCCCATGGCTAAATTCTTCAGCAGCTCCGTTTCCTTTTCCAAGCTAAGACGCAGGTGATGATGAATCAATGGATGAATCAGGGGGGTTGCATGGGAGTGCATGAGGGAATAATGAGTGAGGGAACGGGAAAACAATGAACAAGTCATCAATCCAACCCCCTATTAGACCAGAGGTGGGTTTAAGTAACCTCGTGGGGAAAACAAGAACCTCTTGGCCTTCGCCAAGAAGTTCATGTAACTGATGCCCTCCCTTAGACAAAAAGGGTAATAAGAAAAAAAAAGGAATAAACACTTAGTCCCTCAAGATCACTCTCTTGTGGAATTCTCTAGTCCTTGTCTTTCTAGCAGCCAGAAATTTATTTATTATTATTAATGATCAAAACATTACATTTCTTGGGCATACTATCCCTTCAATAATTGTTTGGGCACTCTGGCCCCTCAACATTGTAACAATGCATTATTTAAAATGGGGGTTCAAAAACCTGGGGTGTTACAGAGAGTTAGATTGGGACTAACAACGATGAGAGAGAGAAAGGGTGGAAGAGAGAGGGGAGCAAGGGATGAAGGGAAAGATAAAGAGAAAGAGAGTGAGAGTGGAAGAGGCATGGGATACAAAGGGAGTGGTTGGGAGAGTTTGAGGCATGTTAAGGTAAGGTCTATCTCTATTTCTTTCAAGGCCTTGTGATGTCTAAATATTTCTATGTATAGGTATTATCATGTATAGGAGTGTGAGGGAGGCAGAGAGGGGGGGTAGAGAGGGAGAGTGAGAGTGAGAGGGGGGGGGTAAGATGTAGGAGAGGGAGGAAAAAGATAAAAAAAAAGGAAGGAAATGATTTTTTAGGAGCATGCACGTGTTTGTGGAGCGTGTGCACGATTGTTTAAATTCAATTTTTTTGGGTGGATTAACAAGGTGTATGCTAAATTGGTTGGATCAAATTTAGGTTTGGGATGAAAAACCTAGTGGTTCAATCTGTAAATTCATAAAAACCTCCATTTTTGTGAATACCCCTCTATATCTTTGTCTTTGACGTTATTTTTCTATAGGATAAACAATTCAGTTGTTGACGAAATTATAGAAATATATCGAGTCGGCAATGCAGATTTAAAATATACAATTTTTTTTTTTAAATTATTATTGTTTACTATCTTTAATATATTTTTGTCTTCACACATATCAAAATCCTAGAATAGATACCTCTCTTAATTCTGCTATATTTTTTTCTCGGTTGAACCACTTATCAAATGAGTTATATGTGGCACAAGATGAGATTGATACCTACGATCTAAAAAAATATATGTTTTTAATCATTTTAAGACCCTTTTAGCTTGCACAAATAAAAGACATTGTAATTTCAGCCATATGTTGACTTTGATAATTTTAAAAATATATAAATATCAAAAAATTCCAAAAAATACAAGGAATAAGAAAAACGGTTTCTCTACAAGTATACAAGATTTTGGAACAAATTTCCATCATTAAGACACTCAACACTTGCACGAACGAAAATATATACCTTATATTTTGTTGGAAAAATAAGATACCACTTTTAGAAAAAAACAAATTTGACCTAGTTATTCACAATGTCTATGAATAAAATATGTATATTCGGAAATCTAATTCAATTTCCTACGTTTCTTATTCTAACACCATATTCAAATTCATTGTAAAAGTACCTTGAATAATCCATCCAAATTAACATATTGTTTTTTTCTAGATTTGCATTGTCACTAACACATCATGAGAGACCATCATTAGCTTGCACTCACCCTTCAAGCTTGCATCGATTTCCATGTTTATGTTTGTAAATTGTGGGTTGGGGTTTGATTGTCCTTCCTCTAGTGATGTTGTGATTGGGTTTTCTCCATGATCCATATCAATTAAGTGTGATACAATTTAATAAAGGAAACTTAGATTCAAGTTATTATTTAATCATTTAAACAAATTATGAAATTAAAAAAATTGAATCAAAATTCATATATGGAATCAATTGAAGGCCTCGTTAGCAGAGTGAGGGAAGTACTTTGTTTATCTCTCCTTTGTTTCTTCTCCCAAGTTTTCTCAATTTCACTCAAAAAGGTGTTGCATGGTCTATTGGAAAAATAGACGAGACATGGGCATTTTATAAAATTGCCCCACATGAATACACACACATTCTTAGACAGCATGCATGTTCTTGCTAACACCCACATAATGCTAACTTGGAATCCTCAGTGGTGTTTTAGGGAATGCCAAGCTTGTCAATGAAGAATGCATACGCATTATTAAGACGATTCACACATTCTTGTGTGAGCGCATTCATGTTCACTTTGTTGCCACATTTTGTTGATAGACTTCTTACGAAAAACCATAAGAGATCCTAAGAAAATTATATTTCATTAAGAAATCAAAGGAGGGGCCCCATTCCATTTTTTCTTCTACAAATGATAGAAAAAAATGGTACGCGGAAGTTATTTCTTGGTCAACATCACCATACACCCTTAATTACCTACAAGATTCACAAGAAAAAAATGAATTTCTCAACCTTGAATCACATCTCCAACAAGATGAAATACAACAAAAGAATCAACATTTTGAACCAGTCTTTGTTTAGAACAATTTTTTTTGAATTTGAGAATGATTCCTATCAGCTACCAACACATGATCAAATCAATGATGCCACTTCAAAATCATATTCAAATGAAGATGAAGTTTTTCATAAACAAGTTCAACTTACACTTTTCAATCTCATCATCAGACCTTGGGAAGAAATCATCAAAAACAACCACAAAACATATCTTGGATACAAAATGGAAGTGACCTTTCAAATTCCATATCATTCCAAGCCAATCTAGTTCTAAAGTGTTGGATTCCTTCAAGAAAATTCATCTTCACCTACTCTAGTTCAAGATCAGACCCCTAAATTCCAACATAATCATCGAGCTGGACACATTGGGGATCAATGTTTTAGTCTTCATCCTTGTGAGTATTGTGGAAATCATAGTCATCCTTCAGATAAATGTTCCAAACGTAAGAAACATGAAGAGTAAAATATCATGATGGGTGGATCAATTATTGTCAATGGTCATCACAAGCCAAGAAGAAATATCAATCATACCGAAGAACTCATTCTCAAGTATTAACACATAAAGATTTTGATATTCTCACCTTGTACCTAACAAGGGGGATAATATCACTAATTGAGATTTAGGCTTCATGTTTCGAAATACTATCAATCGAGCAAGAAAAAGTGAACTGGAGTCAGAGCCATATTCCATCAGCATCATTCGGTTTGTGGTCTTCCTTAAACCATCATTTAGTACAAGACCTACAACTTCTTCTAGACAACAATTTGTGGTCATATTTAAACCACCACTTGAGAGCATTTCCAATTAGAAGAAGACATCATCTTATAGATAAATTAGGAAATGTTTCTAGAACCACTAAGAGTTAGAGCCAAGTTCCAGGGTTAGTATTTTTCCTTAAACCACCATTTAGTAGAAGATATCAACTTCTGCTAGCCATTTTATTTGCAGTCTTCCTTAAACCACCATTTAGTAGAAGAGTGGTCTAGGTATTGTCCTAACAAAGACTATTCAAAACAATAGGGGCAAGAGGATAGGTATTCAGTCACCATTCCCTTCACAGGAAGAGGAAATATGTAACATACCCAGCCAACAGGTTGGGTCACGCTACCTCAAAACACTCTCCATTAATGCTCTAAAACTAACTTGTAACATACCCGATACAACAAATACCAAATCTAGTAGTTCAAATAATGATCTGAACCATACCTGTTGCCAGGGTATTTCTAGATTTACCCTCTTAGACCAATTACGAACTTTTGTTCCAATCTTTAAAATAAAGAAACATGGATTCAACACATGCAATAATCAAGAACATGCTAAGACATCCAAGACAGGAACAATGTGTCATGCACAACAAATAACTAGCAAGCATGCACAAAGAAATACATCTCAGAGATAAATAAATACACAACAAAATATGCATTAAGCAGAAAACATAGAGAACACTTATTATTAATTGAATCATCCACCAATTAGTTGCAGACCAAGAACGTTCCTCCCAACCATAGAAATTTGTGTTCCAAATATCAACAACAGGTCACCCCCGAGACAGAGCTATAAATCCACAAGGATGGGTCCTAGGCCAAATCTAAAAGCACACCAGTTATCTAACAAGCTCTCATGTTTTCCCAACCAGACAACAATCCTAATTTCCATCACTCTTCCCCTCCAAATTGCACAACCCAAATAAATGAACCCCTTTCTTTTCCATGCAATCCCTCAATATGTTCCATTTCTCTCCAGGGCTCTAGTACTATTGGTCAGGAAATATCCATGTTGTAAACTACAAGGATTCTCAATTGTAGAAATTTGTCTTAGAACTACCATCAATCTCATGCGCACATGCATCCCTTCCCTCCTGGAATGATCAAAAATTCCTCACAACCATCTAGAAATGGCTCTCTACCTCCATCAATTCCTTTCCATGCCCATACCAAGAGAACACAAATGAGAAAGAGTGAATGAAGAAAAACCCCAAGGAAAGAGTGTAAAATGAACCCCCAAATATCCCAAAGAGGTGTTTATATAATTACATGAATTCAAGATCCACGTGGCCTTCCCCCCAAGAAGCTCATGTAACCAATCTTCTCAATTAAACCAAAATGGTTAAATAAAATATAAATTAAATACTTAGCCCCTTTATCCCCCTCTCTTGTGGAATCATAGCCCCCTATCTCTTTTCCTTGTCTATCTTGTAGCTAGCATTGTGTTTTATTATTATTATTGTTATTGTTATTGTGATTTTGATTGTGATTGTGATTGTGATTGTGATTGTTATTGTTATTATTATTGTTATTGTTATTGTTATTGTTATTGTTATTGTTATTGTTATTATATATAAGTATTAAATTTCCTAGGCACTATGGCCCCTTTCCAACTTTACCAATTCACCAACCTAAGTCACAATTACATAATGCATTCTAATTCATAGGGATCAAAACTGGGGTGTTACATCCCCCTCCCCTTATTTTAGCACTATAATCAGTGCAAAAAACCATACTGATGTTATTAACGTTACAATTCTAGGCTCTTTGGCCTTTACTCTGAATAAGAAGTCCATCCATTGCTTATATAAATAGGAAATCTGGCCTAAAAACATGTATACATAGGCACTCTAGCCCAAAACATGCATAATGATCTCATAATTTATAATTTTGGTAGTAGTTCCAACCAACAAGCTCACATTCCCAATCACCCTGCACAACCCAAGGAAGTGTACCCCCTTCTCTTCTCTACAGTCCTTCGGGTTGTACCACTTATCTTAAGGGATTCAGTGCACTCAACAAAGAATGTTTTGGAGTGGTGGCTCCAAGAACTCCAGATGTAACAAGTCCACTGTACTTTCTTTAACTCATGCCCTTTTCATTGATCTTGATTTCATTATGGTGCTCTTCTTCTCGAGCTTCCAATTTCAATAGTCAAGATCTCATATGTATTACACACATATAGTCATCATGAGATATTATTATAGAAAATTTCAATTATAAATGTAAAGTTTGTTTTATATAGGAAAACATAATTTCCAAGCATGATCTTCCTGCTCATAATTCATTTGGCTCTTTCAGTATTAGATATCCATCTTTATTATGGATTACATCAGTGTCATTCCTGAGACCATTCTTCCTGCAATTTTATCAACCTTCACTCGGCCAAACCAATTGTTATTATATCATAACAATTTTTAATTTCTCAAATCTGTTTTATATAGGAAAAAATAAATTTCCAGGAATGATCTTTTGTTCATAATGTTTGCCTCTTGCAGCAGTAGAGACCAGTATTCCTTATGGGATTACATTATTTCCATATCCAATACCACTCCACCTACAATTTTCCTCATTTTACATGCATCCAAACATATTGTCAATAAATCATGTACAATGGCAACATGTGATCTGATGCAAACCCCCACCCCTCCTAGGGGGCTTGCGCGACCTCCCAAACTAGGATTGTTCACACAACAGATAAATTATCTCTCGGATCCCTGTTGGATCCTCTCTTAATTTTCATAGGATTTTTAATATCCTTAGGTCTAGGTCCATACAAAACAGAAACACATGGGCACTTTCTCTAAGCCCCTTTTTTTCAGCAGAAATCTCACGTGAACATGGGTTAGAACTAAGCTCTCAACTAAAATGAATTATCCATAGCTTTGTTACTTCAGTTCTCTGGAAATTCGGGATTCATAAGATATACCAAAACAACACTCCAAATATCTCGAACACCGAACTAGAAAACTCCCGAAGAATTTAGGGATCGATGGTCCACGCTTTTCCCCTTGATATACAGCTAAGATCGAATCTGGGACTCCAAGATTTAGGAAATTTCTCTGCTTCAACACACAATACCTCTGAACTTCCAAAATCCAAACTAGAAATCTATGGCTCACACTTCACCCCTTGATCTATGGCTGAGACCAAATGTGAGACTCTGGGACTCTGGCCTTCAGAAGTTTTCTGACTCTAGCACTCAAATATCATGGACTATCGAAATTCAAACTGGTGATCTACAACTCACCTTCCTCCCATAGCCAATGGTTGTGATTAGCTTCAAGCTTCAGGTTTTGGGGCTTCTTGTTGATAATCATTGCTAGACTCTCGAACTACCGAACATTGAATTGTTGAAGGGCATAGATCCATGGTCCACGTGTACCCAACAACAAACAATCAGTATTTACTCTAGGATTCAGAGCTTTGGGAATTTCCGCACCAAAACAACTTTCATCCACAATCCTTCGAAGAGATGAATTTATGAATACTTGGAAATATGTAGACACGTGTACCTAACAACCAACGGTCGGTATTTAATCTAGAATTTGAGACTTCGGAGAATTCTCCTCCTGGAAACATAAGAACCAAATTCTCCTGCAGTGTTGAATCTATGAATTCATGATTTCTATGACTCATGCTCTCCTACGCACAGATCCAACGGCTGGGATCTAATCTTATCAACGACGCTTCTCCTCTTGTCTAGGTATGATCCTACAGCCCAGATCTGTTCCACATTCAATCCAATGGCTCACACTCTCCCATTGATCTATGGTGTAGATTCACTCCAAGACTTCGTAACTTTGGGGATTTTGCCTCACTTGCAACAAATGACTCAAAATTGTTGGAGCAATGAAGTATGAAGGACTTGTGGGTTTAACATTTTTGCTCCTTCTCTTTAATCCAATGGTTGTGAGGGATTATTATACTTCCAAACAAATCTCATTCACTCTCCTTCAAACAAAGAGATTCCTCCTCTTGGGGACTTACTGTAATATACCAGATATAAAATTATGCAGAACAAAAATAAAATGCTAGCAATGGAAGAATAACAGTAATATAACCAAAACAATCACCACAATAACACTAAAATTATATAAGAATAACAACAGAAATAGCACTTTGATTCTGAGAGAAATGTTCACGAGCCTCTTTGAGGGGGAAACCTCCAGTCGAGCAGAGCTCTATTACAATAATATCCAAGCTAGGGTTATCATACCCTCGACTCCTATTTATACTAAATATGTCTATCAAAAAAAGCATCTTGAGGAAGATCCTTCTAGAAGCGGAAGCTTCTATTAGATCTTCTTACATTCGACTTATTCTATTTTATTGCAAGGCCTTATTAATATTGACCTTTATTACATCCGAATATATTGTTCTACCTATGTGCGGGTTAGGACCCTAACATGTCCTCCCCCTTAAAAACAACCTTGTCCTCAAGGCTTGAGATGTGGAAATTGTTGTAGAATGGTAGTTGGTTCCCAAGTGGCATCTGTTGGAGTTGTATCTTTCCACTGGACTAACACTTCCTCGATGGTTCTCTAATGTAGGCGACGCTCACATTGGTCCAAAATTGCTTGTGGTTTTAGCCAAATGGATCCTTCTTCGGCTAACTCGGGAAGGTTGGTTTGAATTTGGCTCTTAGTTCCAATCACCTTCTTTAAGCATGAAACATGAAAAATAGGATCTAGCTTCGGATGACTGGGAAAATCTAACTGATAGGCCACCTATCCCACACGCTTGAGAATGGTATAAGGACCATAAAATTTGGGCGCTAGATTCTAGCAATGCTCAACCTTGAGGGAATTTTGCTTGTAAGGTTGTAATCGAACAAACACATGATCCCCTTCTACAAATTGACATTCAAAGCAACCTTGATCTGCTTGTTTCTTCATGTGGTTATGTGCCATGACCAATTCTCTTTGAGGGTATAGAGAATAGCCTCTCGAACTGTAAGTGTTTGGTAAACCGCCTGGACCTTCGAGACACTAGGTAAGTATGAGAGAACTAAAGGTAGCTTCTATCCATATACCACTTCAAAAGGAGTCGTGTGTGTAGTTGTATGGTATGAAGTGTTGTACCATCATTCAACTAGGGGTAACCATTGAGCCCACTGATTTTGCTTTTCCGAGGAAAAACACCTTAAATATGTTTCCAAACACTTGTTGACAACTTCCATTTGACCATCAGTCTAGGGATGATAAGTTGTGTTGAGATGCAATTAGGTGCCTTGTAGCTTGAACAGTTCTTGCCAAAATTTTCTAGTGAAAGTTGGGTCACGATCAAAAACAATAGAGTGCAGCATGCCATGAAGATTGAAGACCTGATCCATGAAAATTTGAGCCACCGTGGATGTTTTAAATGGGTGTTGAAGAGCGCAGAAATGAGCATACTTGGAAAGGTGATCAACAACCACCATGATGACTGATTTATTTCCCGATTTGTGTAAGCCTATAATAAAATCCATAGAGATATCCCTCCAAATAGCAGATGGAATCGAAAGCAGTTGTAGTGTGCCCGAAGATTTGACTATTTCTCCCTTGTTGCATTAGCACACATCACATTCAGGGAGAAAATTACAAATTTCTTGTTTCATACCATCCTAGAAAAAATAACGTTTGACCCTATCATAGGTTTTGGTGAACCCGGAGTCCCCTGCTGTGGGTGTAGCATGAAGCTCAGAAAGTACCATGGATTAAAGTATTGATTATTTACTTAAATACAAATTCCCTTTGTATAGAAGCTCATCATGGAGCCAAGAGTACCCTAGGGAGGCTGGAGCATCAGACTGCAATTATTGGATCAAATGCAAACTTTGGGGATCTTGTAGTCATTCCTGGCGAACAGCTTAGATCCAATCTGGTACAATGAAGGAAAGAGAAAAAAGGGATCCTTCATCTTCATATTTTTGGGAAAGTACATCCACAACCACATTGTCTTTTCCTTTCTTCTAAACGATCTCATAATCATATCCAAAGAGCTTAGTCACCCATTTTTGTTTCTCCAAGGAGGAAATGTGTTGTTCCAGAAAATACTTGAGGCTTTGATGGTCTGTCTTAATTTGGAAGCGTTTCCCCAATAGATAAGGGCGCCACAGATCAATGGCATGCAGAATAGCCAACATTTCCTTTTCATAGATTGATTTGTCCATATTTCTTTCAGACGGTTGCTTGTTGGTAAAGGCCAAAGGCCGGCCCTCTTGCATAAGGACAACACCAATTCCTTTCCATGAAGCATCTCATTCCAAGACAAAGGTATTTGTGAAATCGAGAAGGGTTGGGACTGGAGTGGTGCACATGGCCATCTTCAAGGTTTGAAAAGCTTGAGCAGTGGTTGGAGTCCAAGTGAAAGAGTTTTTTCTTAGGAGTGTAGTGAGAGGTGTTGCAATCTTTCCATAATTCTTAACAAACTTGTGATAATAACTTGTTAAGCCCAGAAATCCATGCAAGTTTTTGAGAGTCTTGGGGTAAGGCAAGTCTTTCATAGCTTCAATCTTTTTAGGATCCACCCTGAATCCATCCTTGCCAACCAGATGACCCAAGTACTCGACTTCTGAGGTGCCAAAAGCACATTTAGACTATTTCAGGAAAAGTTGGTGCTGAGAGAGTAGATGGAGAACTGGATCCACATGAGCAAGATGGTATGTCCAATTTTTTCTATAGATGAGGATATCATCAAAGAAAACTAAGACAAAATGACAGAAAAAAGGATGGAAGACATGATTCACGAGGCTTTCGAAGGTGGAGGGGTCATTACACAAGCCAAAGGGCATGACCAAAAACTTATAGTGGACCTCATGAGTTCTAAAGAAAGTCTTGGGAATGTCTACCTCTTTCATATGTATCTGGTGGTAGCCCAAACGAAGATCAAGTTTAGTAAAGAATTGGGCACCACTCAATTCATCCAAGAGGTCATCAATGATAGGAATGGGAAATTTGTCTTTAATGGTAAGTTTGTTGAGGGCACAGAAGTCGGGACACATTCACCAATAACCTTCTTTCTTCAGTACCATGACCACGTGAGAAGAGTAGGGGCTCATACTAGGGTGGATAATGCCTGCATTAAGGAGTTCCTGGACCATTTTCTCAATTTCATTTTTTTGGGAAAAGGGGTGACAATATGGACGTATATTGGGAGGAAGGATTCTGGGTACAAGGGGAATGGAATGATCATGAACACCATGGGAAGGAAGGATTCCCTAGGGAGTGGAAAATACCACTTGATGTTTAGAAAGTATGGCTTGGAGGTCTTGCGGCACCGAGGGTGTCTATGTTGCTTGTATGGCATGGAGTTGGGCAATAACACTTGAATGACCTTTTTTTAGCATCTTTTCCATGCAATGGGAACTAATGATCTCAGGTGAACTGGTGGTAATGACTTAGAACTTATATTGGTGGCCCTCTTGGTCGAATTGCATGGTTAATTCCTTAAAATACATGAGAATGGGACCCAAAGTCCTTAGCCAATCTGCACCCAACACAATGTCACAACCGCCCATGTCGATAGCAAACATATGAGATTTCAGGTGGTAGTCACCAATTTGGAGATGCACATTTTCACAATGCCCTCCACATTTCATGGAGCCAGCATTGGCAATCATGATTTGGAAATTATTGACGGCATGGATGTAGCAATGAGTTTCTTGGGAAAAGCGGCGATGAATAAAATTATGGGTGCTTCCACTATCAACCAGAATGATGACCTTCCTATGCTTGATGTAACTAATTAGCTTGAGGGTTTGGGGAGCGAAGAAGCTAGTGAGAGAATTGAGGTAAATGACCGGTTCTACTTCGAGAGGTTCTGAGGAAGGGGTTATGTCAGTGGTTTTAGGTGACTTAGACACAAGAAGAGTTTCAACATCCTCTTTTGAAATATCCTCCAAGATGGCCATAAAAATCTTTTGGTCCTTACACTTGTGGCCCGGGAAATATTTGTCATCGCAATTATAACAAAGGCCTTTGAGTTGGCATTCATCCATTTAAGCCCTGGCCAATTTTTGGATCTTTAGTGGAGAGAAGGGAGTAGTGGGATTTACTAGTTTAGTGCGAGGGATAAAGGAGGGTTTCCGGTTTTGAGAAGATACAACCTGTTTTTATTCTTTATCTCTTTTAATATCCTCCACCCAACTCTGAGGCCGATCCATGAGGACATGGGCCCGAATCTCATCCTTGAGGCCACTAATAAAACACTCTCGGAAAAAGGCATCATACATGCCCTCTTTCTGAAAAGCAAGGCGCTCAAAGGCAGCTATAAAGTCTTCCATTGTTCCTGATTGTTTCAACTTTGTCAAATGGCCCAAATGGTTGGTGTCAATGTCAAAGAGTTCATAAATATCTGCCACAAAGTGTGTCCAAGCAATATACCCTTGACAGGAAGTTTTTTTCCATTGCCACCATTGCCAACGTTCCTGATCTAGATGGAGAACACCATACTAGAGTTTGGACAAGTCATATGTAATGTCGTATAAAGAGAAATAATGTTCCATTTGGGTTACCCAACCAGTGGAATTCGAGCCATCAAATTTGGTCACATCCACCCATGGAAGGCGTAGGTCACGTTGAAAGTGATGGTGTTGAAATTTATGGGAATGAGAGGAATTTTTAGCTTCAGTATCTGAAGGTGGGTCAGAGGAAGGGTTATCTGTAGGGATATGCAGCTTGTTGAAGAGCGTCGAAAAGAGAGATTCAAGTTGGTTGGTTAGGTCTTGTTTGATTTCCTCCATTGAGGACTACATGGTTGTATTGATGGCAGAAACATTAGCACTGAGTTGTTTCACTTCTTGTTGGGTCTCGGTGAGACTAGATTGCAAGTTATTGAAGCGAGCTTCCAAGTCTTGGCTACGGGTATGGGCCATGAGGACTAAGGGAACCAAAAAGGGGTGGGTGGGGTCAAAAACATTTTCCAAAAAATGATATGTATGAATGTGATAAGGGCAAAGAGGTGAATTCAATGGAATAGGTCTCAAATAATGGTGAAAAAATATCCAGACTTTTTTTTTTTTTTAACACCTGTAGAGTTATACTCCAGTATGAAGAATATTGCAGTGATGAAATAGCCAAATGCTTAACCAGGAAGAAATGTGTAGTGATTTGGCAACCCGAACACAGTTGTGCAGCAATAGATCTTGTATGTTTTAATTTATTTATGTTTCTATCCCCAAGGGTTAGGTATTCAAGGGTTCTACAAACAAGGGTTTTCCCTATGCTATATCTCTCTGATATATGTGTGGGTTCCAACAGTAGTACTCGACCCAATATCTCAGGGCACTAACTAAGGAGGCTAGCGTGTACCCTTAGTTGTACTACTCGACTACCCAGGTACTAGAGAGTATCTTCTCGAGTGTTGTTCTCGGTGGCACTATAGAAGTTAGGTGGTTGATCGGTTTATCTAAAGAGGGCTTCAGGTAATCTAGGCCGATCCATACACGGGTGTTTTCTGATGTGCTACCACTTGAAGGGGTACTAATAGGCATTACAAGGGTGGCCAACAGATGTGTGCTTAAGTACCACTTATATTTCATGTTTGTATGAATCCCTCAACCGCGAGTTTATGCGTGTAACGACAGATCTCTGTGGCTTAAAGACGTCGGAATATGTCTCTACCCTAAAAAAAAAAATTAACCACAATTTTTGTCGAGGAAAGTGCTCTAATACCACTTGTAATATACCAGACATAAAAGTATGCAGAATAGAAATAAAATGATAGAAATGGCAGAATAACAGCAATATAACCAGAACAATCACCACAATAACACTGAAATGATATAAGAATAACAACAGAAATAGCACTTTGATTCTGAGAGCAATGTTCACGGGCCTCTTCGAGGGGGAAACCTCCAGTCGAGTAGAGCTCTATTACAATAATATCCAAGATAGGGTTCTCATACCCTCGACTCCTATTTATACTAAATATGTCTATCAAAAGAAGCATCTTGAGGAACATCCTTCTAGAAGAGGAAGCTTCTATTAGGTCTTCTTACATTCGACTTATTCTATTTTATTGCAAGGCTTATTAATATTGACCTTTATTACATCCGAATATATTGTTCTACCTGTGTGCAAGTTAGGACCCTAACACTTACTCTCACTATCCCTCCTGAAAATTCATCACTTGAATGACTTGAACTTTGGTGCACACCTTGTGCTTCCCTCCTGAGCTTTTTCCAATCAAAGGACTTGAACCTTGGTGCACACTTTGCGCTTACCTCCTGAGCTTGGAAATTAAAGAAGTCACTTGTGCACTCCTTGCACTATCTCTCCTCTGAGCGTTTTTCAACATTTAACAATATCCTTGCACTTTCTCTGCATAAACTTATGCTTTCTCTACGTAAACTTACATAATCTCTCCTGAGTTATTCAAACATGTAATGGTTCAACCTCCACACTCCTTGTGTGGGCACTGTGCACTCCTTGCACCAATATTTTAGAAGAGAAACAATTTAAACTTAAATGAACATTAAGTATTTATTCAACCAACCATTTATATGCACACACACATAAACATAGAGATAAATAACATAACATTTACCTAGTTACTCAGAGACAAGCAAGCTCAGAAATTGAAAGGAATTATCTTCTTCTATATTCCTTCAGCAAATATTTACAAGGGTTTCAATGTCTCTCAACAGCGTTCAACTTCTTCTTCCAGCAACTACTAACAACCTCTTTTGGGAATAGATTACATTGATTTATGCATGAAGGGGCTTCTCGATCCTTCCCTCGAGACTATTCTAGTGCTTTCACATCACAATTAAAAGAATCCTACCACTAGACTTATTACAATAAATGAATAATTACACTCTCTATACGATTTGGTGCTCAAAATGTGTAAAATCCTATGGGCATTAAAAGAAATTACAATCCCCTGGATCACATATAAGGGATCTAGCTTCAATATCTCATGGGATCTTTAATTACAATGCTTTCAAAATTTAAAGTGACATGCCCTCCTTGGAATCCAAACCAGTTAAGTGTGATTTGTTGGATGTTGAGTCATCTTCCACCATGCCTCTTTCAATGACAACAATGATGGTCCTACATCATACTCTTATGCTGAAAAAAAATCATGAGCTCCTACTCATGGCTCTATTTTCGTTGTTGAGATCCTTTAGGATCCCAAACTTTGACTAGAGATGTCCATTTTCTTCTCTTCCTTTTTGTTTTTTTTTTTTGTTGGCGTTCTCCTGTTGTTGCAGGATTTTATCCTAGTCTCCAAATCATATGTTGCAGAGCTTCATTGATCTTACCACCAAAATATTCTCTTGTCTCCTTGGTTGACCTTTCTACCAACCCTCTCAACTCCATAATTTCCTTGCCCATCCTATCCCCTGGATGAATAGTTTGCTACAACTCTCTCTTTCTCTCCTGATAATTGTTTTATTGTAGGTTGTTGTTGTTGTTACCCACTGGTTTCTTCTTCTTCTTCTTTATTTCTTCAATACTTTTACCTTACTAAAGGTTTCCTTTGTTATTCTTCACGATTGCATCCATATGGTATTCTTCCTCTATATTTGGATTGTTTAACCAATCCTCCAACACCTTCAACTCCTTCTCCCACTGAGTGAGTATGGAACCTGAATGCTCCTCTTGAATATTTCTTTGGCTCACAATTGTGTGGGAATCCTCTTATTTCTTTTGCATTTGAACATAACTTGAATTCTATCCACTCTCCTTTTCTTTGACAGTGTCCAATGGCCATCCTTTTGTTGCACCTGCCATCACACATAAATTGTTACTTATAAAAACCTGTGGGCCCTTAGCCTCTTCCCTGGATGCCTCCTGCATCATTTCCTCACAAGTATGAGCACCCACAAAACTCATTCCAAGAGATATATCGATCTCTCCTATCCTCATACTACAACACTAGTGATCTTCTTCTTTCTTCAAGAGTTCCTTCCCACTCATGAGAAGTATACTCGAACTATCTTCCTCTTTGACTCATTTATCTTCCAATGAAAACAACATATGTTTACACCCATTTTTTTTAAGGATATAAGTATTCTTCCTCCCATCATGTATGATGCTCATGTCATATTTCTAATGTCTCCCCAATAGAACATGACAAACATCCATGGGTATGACATCACATAAAATTTCATCCTTGTAACTACCAATTTTAAACTCAACTTTACACTGTCGACTCACCATGACTTGACGTCCTTTCTACAACCATGACACCTTGTATGGACTTAGATGTGTTGTCGTCTCCAAATTTATCTTTTCCACCATCTTTGTGGATACTAAGTTTTTAGTGCTCCCGCTTTCTATGATCACCTTGCATACTATGTCTCTAGTCTTGTAAGCATTTCTAAATAAATTGTTCCTCTAGATTGGTTCTCGTACCTCTTTTTTCTAGATTTAGAAGAGATTTCCTCATCATGAGTGATCTTCCCTCTTCAGTTGCTTCTGCTTTCATCTTCATCTCCACATTCCTCTACCGCAACTCATAAATGTGAGCTTATCTAACTCCTGCATTCTTATTTTCATTACATTCCCAAGACATGTGCCTTGTTTTCCCACAAGCATAACACTTCACTTCTCCTCCTCTACCTCCTGAAAAAGGATTCCTTCCACTATATTAACCTCCTCTAGAACTTCCTCCTTTATATTTATGAATTTTAAATCCTCCAGCTTCTCCCCTGGATTCCTCGAACTTTTCTTTAGTGATTCCTCTTCCTTTGTCGGGACTCTTCCCCATGTTCCTTTGACTCTACTTCCTTACTAGTTTTTCTTATTCCTTTAGGGCTACCTGATAATCATATTCTACAGTCCTCATTGTCATCATACTAATCTCATCCTGCATTTCATACCTCAATCCATTAATATACCTAGAAAAAATATCTTTTTCATTCTCCCTATGTCCTGCCCTTATATTCAACTTATTAAATTCCTCAGTATACTCCTTCATTGACAAACCTTTATGTCTCAAATTCTACAACCTTCTAAAAATATTTAGTTGAAAATCCTTTGGTATGAATTTATCCTTGATATTATCTACCATTATATCCCAACTCTTAATCTTGGACTTACCTTTTCTCCTTATGTCAACTTGCAACTTGTCCCACCATAAAGTTGCATGTCCCTTCAATATAGTCACTACATGATTTACTTTCTTCTCATCATCAATATACTCATAAATAAAATACTTGTCTAAAGCACTTATCCAGTCAATCAATTATTCTACATTAAAATTACCTTCATACATTGGGACTTCCATATTTTCTCTAGTTCCCAGCTTGACAACATCTCTTAGCAATCACTCCTATGTTGCTTGTTCTCCTACAACTTCTTCTGCTTCTATATATTCACTTTCATCTTCACTGACATCACTAGCCTTTGGTTCTCTCCTTTGTGTTGTTTCCATGGCATCCAACCTCGCACGAAGTTGTCTCATTTACCCCTCCATAGTTGTGTTGACTACAGGTCTCTCCCTGCTTCTCCTTGGTGACATGACTCTAAATATTTCTTCTCACAGAGTTTATTCCTTCTCTGATACCACTTGATGGTGTCAGATAAAAATATTGTTTGTGCTCTGATACCACTTGATGGTATCAGAAAAAAAAAAATTATGAGCTCTGATACCACTTAATGTAACCCCCAACCCTCCTAGAGGGCTCGTGTGACCTCCTGGTCTAGGATCATTAACACAGGAGTTGAATTATCTCTCGGATCCCTGTTGGATCTTCTCTCAATGTTCACAGGCCCTTTTAATATCCTTGGGTGCAGGTCCGTACAAAAAATAAACTCATGGGCACTTTATCTAAGCCCCTTTTTCCTTTGGGACAAAACCACAAATAATAGCCCCTTTACTTCTATGGAAATCTCACGTGACCATGGGCTAGAACCAAGCACTCAAACAAAAGGTGTTATCTGAAGCTTCGTTACTCCAAATCTCCAGAACTTCAGGATTTTGAAGATCTTCCAACACAACACTCCAAATCTCCCAAACGCCAAACTAGCAAACTCTATAAGAGTTCTACGCTTCTCCCCTTGATCTATGATTGATATCGAATCCAGGACTTCGGGATTCGGTACTTTCCTCTTATCCAACACACAATACCTTTGAGCTGGCGATCTACGATACACACTTCACCCCTTGATCTACAACTGAGACCAAATACGGGACTCTGGGACTCTGGGCTTCAGAATTTTCCTAACTCCAACACTCAAATATCTCGGACTATCGAGCATTGAATTAGCGATCTATGATTCGCCTTCCTCCCATAGCCAACGGATGTGATTATATTCGAACTTTGGGCTCCAGGGATTCTTGCTTCTAATCACCATTATACTCCTAAAATGTCGAATGTTGGATTGGAAAAGGGAGAATACCCACGGTCCACGTGTACCCAACAACGAACGGTTAGGATTTACTCTAGGCTTCGGAGCTTTGAGACTTTCCACACCAAAACAACTTTCATCCAAAATCCTCTGAAGAGCCGAATTTCTGAATACTTGGAAATCTGTGGACATGTGTACCCAACAACCAACGTTCAGGATTTACTCTAGAATTCGGGACTTCAGAAAACTCTCCTCCTAGCAACACAATAACTAGTTTCTCTTGGAGTGTCAAATCTCTAAATCCATGAGATATATGGCTCACTCTCACATGTGCGTAGATCAAACAGTTTGGATCTGATCTTCTCAACAACGCTTCTCCTCTTTTCTGGGTTTGATCCAACAGCCCATATATGTTCCATAGCCAATCCAATGGCTTGCACTCTCCCAGTGATCTACTATGTATATTCACTCTAGAACTTCGTAACTTCAGGGCGTTTTCCTCACATACAACAAAGACTCAAAATTGTTGGAGCAATGAATTTCAAATGAATTGAAGTTTTATCTTTTGCACTCATTCTCTTTAATCCAATGGCTATGATGGATTCTTACACTTCCCAAACATATCTCATCTCCTCTCCTTCAAACAAAGATATTTCTCCTCTTGGGGACTTACTCTCGCTATCCCTCCTCGATCTTCGTCACTTGAATGACTTGAACTCTCGCTCACACCTTGCGCTTCCCTCCTGATATTTTTCCAGTCAAGGGACTCAAAACTTGGTGCACACTTTACCCTTCCCTCCTGAGATTGGGACTTAAAGAAGTCACCTCCGCACTCCTTGTGCTATCTCTCCTCTGATATTTTTTCAACACTTAACAAAGTGTTGACTATGTGCACTCTTTTCACTGGTCTCCCCTATGATCTTTTATACTCATATGAGTATAGGCACACTCCTTGTGCTCATTCTGCGTAAACTTATGAAATCTTTCCTGAGTTATTTGAACCTGTAACGGTTCAGCCTCTACACTCCTTGCGTGGACACTGTGCAGTCCTTGCACCGATATTTTAGAAGAGAAACAATTGAAAATTAAATGAACATTAAGGATTCATTCAACCAACCATTTAGATGCACACACACATAAACATAGAGATAAATAACATAAATTTTATCGAGTTACTCAGAGATAAGCAAGCTCAGAAATTAAAAGCAATTACCTTCTTCTATATTCCTTCAAAAAATATTTACAAGGGTTTCAAAAGCTCTCAATAGCATTCATCTTCTTCTTCCAACTACTAACAACCTCTTTTGGGCATATATTACATTGATTTATACATAAAAGGGCTTCTCAATCCTTCCCTCCAGACTATTCTAGTGCTTTCACATCACAATTAAAAGCACCCTACCACTAGGCTTATTACAATAAATGAATAATTACACTCTAGATATGAGTCGGCGCTCAAAATGTGTACAATCCTATAGACATTAAAATAAATTACAATCCCCTGGATAACATACAATGGCTCTAGCTTAAAGATCTCATGGGATCTCTAATTACAATACTTTTAAAATTTAAAGTGGCACGCCCTCCTTGGAATCCAAACCAGTTAAGTGTGTTGTGTTGGATGTTGAGTCATCTTCCACTGCGGCTCATTGAATGATGACGGTGATTCTCATGCATCATGATCTCATAATTTTTTACAACTACAATTCAATTACTTACATCCATTATTGACATTAAATGGAATTCAACTATTAACTAAAATGAACTCACCATTCTCTACACATGTATTATCAACCAATATTTTCTTTCTTCTATCCAGAAATATTTGTATTAGTGTGTTCCCCTAACAGAGATTTTCCATAATTCATCAATATGTAACTAATTTAACTTGCAACTTTCTTGTTGCAATATCTAACAGCTCTTGAAGTGTTCTCAACTTCATGAGTTGACAATACTCACATCATTTCAGTTGTTAGAAAAAATATTTCTATGCAATATAATATGTACATGCATTCACCAAAATGCATTCAATAATTCCTTTAATACCACTTTTAACTTTTTCAACAACTCCAAAAAGTGATTTTAGAATTGTAACAAACAACAATTCAAACACCTTCAACTAGTATTCATATTAAATATAATGCAACTAACCATCATTATGCATTTTCAACACCACGGGATTTTCATAATGCAACAAATAACTACCAATAAAATAAAAATCAAGTTTCCAATACCCATGGTCACATATACACAATGCATCCTTCCATTGACCACATAATACCACATAACTATGTCATGCCTCCCACCACGGTGAGTTGGAAGGTCTGGCCAACGCCTCAACACATTATCCACACACTTCCTACTGCTTTCCTAACTATTTCGATACCTTCCTTTTCAACCCAAACACAACACCAAGAATATAATTCGTAAGTGCTCTCTAGTGTTGGAAAAGAGGTTGCAATCCAAAATCAGATATACAGTAGATACCATTGAGAACTCACATAGCACTATATCCCTTCCATATCAAACCATCTCATGGTCTCACACATGACTAGCTCTATGGATATTCATTACTATAGAAGGAGTCTATCTCTTGATTTGACCTGGTTATGATCTCATAACCAATCATAACACAATATGAAACTAAAAATTTAACTAAATGAATTCTAGAATCAACATCATTTATATACTTTGGGACTTTGGCCATTACATATGTATTTAAATCTTGATAAATTAACTAAGTGAATTCTTACCTAAATTCCCTTCAACATCAAAATCAATCAAATGCATACTTGCATGGTTGTGATGCTACCTGATCAGTTGGTATTTGTAGAAGCTCACATGATTCCTCCTCCATTCTTTTGATCACCATCCCTACAATCCCCATGGGTATTCACATATATGGAAGTCATAAGCAGTAGCAGCATCCACATCCTTAACCATGCTATATTAGTTTTCCTAAATACATAATCCATCATTAGTCATACTCATTTTCCATAACATCCTTATTGCATAATAAAAAATTATTCTAAGTCCACAAGAATGTCATATGCATATCCAAGCATGTACATATGCACAAATTCACATACATATGCACCAAGCATTAATTGTCCACATGAATACTCATATATATCCATTATAAATTCTTTGTATGCATCATGCACTCTAGTGCATTTATGTTTCAATTCACTTATTTATTTATTTATGTTGTAGCTAGTTGTCCTTGAATTTCTTCAAATACTTCTTTCCTTGTGTGCTTCCATTCTACTCATATGCATTATTGTTCTTGTTGGCACAAGGGAAAACCCAGGGTTCAACGCTTTAACAGCACACCAACAAAACCCTAATTATCAGCCCTTTCAGCAACACCTGCGAAGCAGATGAAGTCTCACTTGAGGTAGAGGCAGGGGTGGTTGTGGGACTCAGATGTCTACAACCTTAGCTGGGACACAGATCTGTGATTACAACACCTTAACATTGCACTTAGTAGTTTATAGTTCACAATATTCACTTTGTAGATAAAAACCCTAATTACAGATCTTCGCACTATTCATCCAGATCTCATGTATTCAAGTACTAATCATATCAACACAGATCAGATATAGCATCTTATTCATGTCATTAAGAACTAAGATATCATAGTCATCTAATCATACACCATTATACTAAGCATCAACTATATGAGCAATAAAGAAACCATAATGCACAAAGCAAACATAATACACAAAGAAACCACAACACATGATATACATGGTTCACCCCCAGCGTGGGGCTACGTCCACCAACTCTTCTTCTTTATTATTGTCTTTTGTGAATCTTCTACATGTATAGATTCAAAAGGTACCACTTCACATAGGACAAGATATTTGTACGTACTTCGCTAAATCCTCCTTCCCCGAGCTAGGGCACAACACAAAGATTTTACACAGCCTCTTACAGACACTTGCACTTAGCTAGGCAAGTCCTCAACACTACATGGAAAAAGAATTTACAACTTGCACTTAGCACAATATCACATAGATGTATATCTTGCTCTAGCACTTAGCAAGGTATCAAGCTAGATCCCTCTTACATCACCTAGACATCTATTTACACATTAAAAAGGGCCTAAACGTGGGTAAACCCATGTGTTATATTCTTTGCACGAGTAGCAGTGTTTGAGCGCCTACGCCAAGCAGGCAGGGGAATTAGAGAGGGGGCTGCTAGTGCCCCCCTCAGGGGGTGAAGGGGGGCGGATCCCCCCACGTGGGGGTTCAGGGGCAACGCCCCCGGAAAAAAAAATTCAGGATGATATATTTCCGAGACGACATATTTCCGAGACCACATGATATTAGGTGGTTTTTCGGCACATGGTTTTTTGTCGATGGTTTTCTATTTCCGATTAAGGAATTAGGGTTTTGGACTAATCTAGGTCATTGGGTTAGGGTTTTGGATGTCGTTGGCTCCTATATGTATATTGTATTGTAAACAATGTAACACAATGTATGA
>ML789474.1:328201-382547 GCA_009831015.1 Picea engelmannii | reverse complement strand
GTTTAAAACAATCACCAAGGATGTGGTATCAAAAATTTGATACTTATATGCTGGGACTTGGCTTCACAAGAAGCAAAGAGGATCACTGTGTGTATTCTAAATTAATTGGTGATCATTTGATTTATTTGGTCTTGTATGTGGATCACATGTTGCTGATAGGAAACAACAAGGAGATTATCCAGGATGTGAAAACTCAGTTGTCCTCTAAATTCGACATGAAGGATCTTGGTGCTTCAAATTTAATTTTGGGCATGGAAATTAAAAGAGATTGAAAAAGGAGGAAACTATGGTTAAATCAGAGAAAATATGTCGAGACAATATTGCAGAGGTTTAATATGCAGAAATGTAAATCGGTTAAGGTTCCCATTCTTGTTGGTGTAAAGTTATCTGCGGATCAGTGTCCCAAGACACATGAAGAAGAGGAGGACATGTCTCATGTTCCATATGCGAGTGAAGTTGGCAGTTTGATGTATGCAATGGTCTGTACTAGACCATACATTGCACATGCAGTGGGAGTTTTGAGCAGGTATATGTCAAAACCAGGGAAGGAGCATTGGACAACAGTAAAAAGGGTTTTCAGGTATTTGCGTGGCACTGCTAGCTATGGATTGTGCTACAAAGGAAGACCGAGATTGGACAAAGTGGTTGATATACATGGCTTTGTGGATGCAGACTGGGCTGGAGATTTGGACCGTAGGAGATCCACAAGCAGGTATGTGTTTAACCTATTTGGAGGAGCAATAAGTTGGATGAGCAAAAGACAGGCTGTAGTGGCACTTTCAACTACAGAATCTGAATACATGGTAGCCACTCATGCAAGTAAGGAAGCAGTTTGGTTACAAAGATTGTTTTCAGTTATTGGGTTGGTACAAGAATCTGTAAGGATAGAGTGTGACATTTAGAGTGCAATTTTCTTGGAAAAGAACCCTTCTTATCATTCAAAGACAAAGCACATTGATGTTCAATATCACTTTGTAAGAGACATGATTGAAGAAAAGAAAGTATCACTGATGAAGGTGAACACTTTGAAGAATGTTGTAGATTCATTAACAAAATCTATGAGCACTAAGAATTTCTCTTGGTGTAGAGGATCCATGGGCATTGTTGCCCTGGATTATTGACTATGTAACCCTGTAACCCCCTGTGTGCAAAGAAACAACAAGTGGGAGAATGTTGGGTATGTGTTATATTCTTTGCATGAGTAGGGTTGTTTGAGCGCCTGCGGCGGGCGCGCAGGGGGGTTAGAGGCGGGGCCGCTAGGCCCCCCCTCGGGGTGTGCAGGGGGGCGGAGCCCCCCATGTGGGGGTTCAGGGACAGTGCCCTCAAAAAAAAAAATTCAGGAAGAAATATTTCCGGGACGACATATTTCTAGGATGACATATTACCGGGACGACATATTTCTGGGACCACATGATATTAGGTGGTTTTTCGGCACATGGTTTTTTTTCGATGGTTTTCTATTTCTGGTTAAGGAATTAGGGTTTTGGACTAATCCAGGTCATTGGGTTAGGGTTTTGGATGTTGCTGGCTCCTATATGTATATTGTTTTGTAAACAATGTAACACAATGTATGAATATAATATATGTTGGTTTTCTCGGTTTGGGTTTCCAGGTGAAAAATCTATGTGTAATGTTTGTATTTGCCATTGTATCTTTCTGTTCTTTTCTGAATATCAGTTTGTAGTAGGTATTGTACAAGGTTAGAATTTACACCATGGGCCAACATACCCATACCCGTTACATAAGCCCAAAACCCAAAAGTTCCCTAAAAAGGAGTTGAGATCTCGCGATCTCTGCTTTTACTTGTGCTCCGCCTTCGACAGGTTGTCGAAGTCCCAAACTAGGTAAAACATGACCAAGGATCCTCAAAACTTGGTCAAGGGCCAACAGGCCCCCAACACTCACATGTGACTCGTCCCGAATCACTATGATCTAAGTAATTTTGTCTCAAAAGCCTCTAGCTTGGCTCGAGCTGATTCGACCTGTTGTTCCGCCAAGGCCTCCTACTCGGTGAACTCTTGAATAACTTCTTCATTGACAAGTCCATCTAAGCATTGTTCGATTGCAGTGACTACTTGGTCCAGTTCTACTCCTCGGCCTTCAATTTCCTCAAATAGTTGGCAAGCTTCATCCTGAATTGGTTGGAGTCTCTGATTCACTTCCATTACTCTTCTTTGAATGGCATGGACCTACTGTTGAGAAGTGTGTTGTTCCTAGGATATCTTCATCCTCTCAACTACTGACAAGAGCTTCAACTGAGCCTATACTGTCACTTCTTGCTACTTTGCCTCCTGGAGTTGTGACTCCAGTGTCTTCAGTTCAGGGTATTCATTGAGTCGCTCATTAGTCTGCACGATGCGATCACTTAGCTACTTACATTCCAAATCTAATGCTCTGATCCTCTCGACTACGCTCCGAGCAGTGGCTTCCCTTTGGTCTCACACATCCTGTGAGGTGCTTAGCACTGTTCATAGCTCTAAGTATTTATTCTTTGTTGAAGTTGTTGAATGGATTCAGTAAGTTGGGCTACTTGATGTTCCACTAGGGCTTCCTCCTTTTTCTCTAAGCCTGTCACAAAGTGAAGTGCTTTGTTGATTGCTTCTTTTACTGCAACTTGCTCCACGAGAAACTGTTCTTTCTCCTGTTGATTTACGCTCTATATTTTTCTAACTTAGTTTGGAGGGAATCCTTCTCCTGATGTGCAACCCTATGTTTCTCTATTACTTATTCTTGTGCTTGTTGCAGGGTCACTGTGGCATGTTCTTTCTCTTCCTAGGCGTGATGAAGGCGAGCTTCAGTCGCATCGGCTATTCTGAGGAGTTGGGTAGGCTCATCTCCCAAATCTATCTCATCTGAAGGCGGGGGTGCAGTAGACGTTGCATGGCTAGATTGAAGGGTATGTTGTACCCCTCTGAGTTCTACCTCAATTCTATCATACATATCCTCTTGTTTTTCTTCTATTCTTTGCAAAATGTCTTCTGAGGCATCTGATACAGATGCAATAATGAATTCAAAGTCATCAACTGTGAGTACAGTCTGAGGCTTCGGCTTGTTTTCTTTGGACTTATTCCACGATGTAGATTTTGTGGGGGAAACCTTTCTTTTCTTCGATGGATCTGCATCATCAGGGGGGTTCTGTGGCAATGTTACTTCACCTTTCTCCTGCTTATCTTCTTCCCCTTCTTTCTCTTCTTTGTCCACTTCTTCACCTCCTCCTCTCTCAGTTGAATCTGAAGCAGTCTCTTCTAAGGTGTTTCTCATTTCCTGTATATCTTATTTATTCTTCCTTCTGCTACTGTTGGGTGCATTATACTCCTTGTGGGTAACTATCGGGCTTCCAATGAGGTTTGGGTCGGACAATCCTTCCTTTTCAATTGGTACAAGGAACTTTGCGGGAAATTCATTAGTGATTTCTTCCAGGTCCTCCTCGGTGAGCTTATAGTATGACTGAAGCTCTTCTTTATTCTCATCTATGGGCATGGTGATATATATGAAATGCCTATCTGCATGGAACTTCATAAGGGGCCTGAAACTATATAGAGTGTTTGGCATCATCCAGGGGAATGATTCGATAGCCCTTTTCAACTATAGGTAGTAGGTATGGAATACTATGTTCGACTACCACTGTTTTCCCATATCACTTGAATACCATAGCGTGGTGAACTTCGCAGCAAGTGGCTCAAATGACTCAATGTTTGGGAAGGTCGCACCTTTCGGCATCTCCCAAGTTGTAACCGCAATGAGGATCAGTAGCCAGCTAAAGTGGAACTCATATCCCTGATCCTGAGCTTTGCGGAAAACTACTTCTAGTTGGTTGACTAAGTACTTCACCTAGTTCATCTGTAATCCCTCCATGCACTTTCCTACGAGGTCAACAAAAAACCCTGTCACCTACGTGGGTCTATTCTTCTGAACTAACTTACCAGCAATCAACTGGAAAGTAAGGTGCACTATGCCATTCTGAATGGAGGCTACTTTGTAGCCTCACATCCCCTTCTCTACATCGCCATAGGTGTCTTTAATCCTCTATGCCAAGGCACGATCTACAGCCTTTACTAGGTAAAATTCATGTGGGTTGGGTCCCTCCATGCTCAATCCAGTGATCCTATGGATCAGCGTCGGATCGACGGCAATACACCTGTCTAACCATAAATAACTATCGTGGAAGCACAACAACATGAGATTAACGCAGTTATGTCCGTTAAGGCACGGTTCCAATGGTCCGATGGTGATATTTTGAGGCCATAATTTCCTTCTATCCATTTGGGAGCATCGGTCTAACGGTCATAATGCCTCCAACGGTTATATCACTTCGCCATGGAGAAGTTCCACTCTGATTTGTTCTGATATTCCTACGAAGTTCAAATTCTGGAGACTTTCCTTCTGCAAAGTTCTTTCCGAAGCTTTGTGCAAATTTTCTAGTTTTTCTTTCTTCTTGGTGAGTTTTCTAGCCTTCTTCTCTGTGATCTTCATTATTGGGTTCCTCTTCCCATTTTGATTTGTATCTCCTCTTGGCATAGTAACTCCGTGTTGTTGATGGTATTTCGTAGGGTTCAAAGCCAATACTTCGTTTTTGGTAGGTGCTCTACTCTCTTGTACAGACAAGTGTTTCAAGTCTTCTTTTGTTCTTTCAACTTTGACATCCAAATTTATGGTCCTTAGTAGCTTCGACTGGTCTTCTTGTTCTTTCAATAAGTGCGCTATTCTCCTAGTCATGAAATCTTATAATTCTTGTTTTTTCTGTTCTTGAGCTTCTTCTTCTTTTCTCTGTATCCGGTCTTTCTCAATCTAGGGTTTTCCTAATAACATATAAAATGGGGTGTTGTTCTCAATGAATTTAACAACCTAAAATTCTTTCTCTGTTGAAGTTCCATGAGAACGCACAGAGGTCTAGGTAAGCCTTCCACATAGGGTGATCAATTTTCCTCTAAATAATCATATTCCTCCCAATGAAGGAATCATAACAGGCCTTCCCAAAATTTCCCAAGTACTTTATGTCATGATATTCACATGTGTTTCCTCGTCCAGAACACAGTCTATGTCAAAGTCTTCTATTCTTTCTTTTATAAACTCGTTTTCTTTGAATATCTCTGATAAGTTGATATCTCTGTGATTATTCAGGGTTTCTTTCATTTGTAGCAATACATTCTCTAATTCTTTCTGGGGTTCTGACGTATTCTTAGTTTCTTGTCTTCCTTAGGATTTTCTTGGCTCATATTCATTCTCTCAACTTTAGCAATCATTCTAGGGCAATCCAAAACTTCATGGTCCATAGATTTACAACAAAGACAACTAGATATTCTATCAGGGAAATCCTTAGCAAGATGGCCCTGTCTTCTGCAACAATAACAAAGAGTTAATCCTCTTTTTCTCTAAAATGATTCCCATCCTTTCTTATACTGTGCACTAGGATCATAGTAACTAACCTGCAAAAAATTCTTCCTAGGATCCTGCATCCATCTGCCAGTCCAAAAATTCTTTCTATGCATAGGAATAACATATTTCACATTATTTATATTAGATATACTCATATCAATCTTCTTTCTTCCAGTTGTGCCCTAGTTTTCAGACTAGTACAAAATTTATCAAACATACCTAGATCCATACTTTTGAAATAAAAAATCTTAGCTTTCAGTAGAGCACAAAGCTTCAAGATCTTACCTCTTTTCTTCATATCAGACTCCTCTTCTTAGTACAGATCTTCGCAAATCAAGTACTAAAGCAACAGATCTATGCACAAATATTTATTTATTTTCCTTAGTTCCCAACAATCACAGTTTCAGGTCCTGGCAACGAAACCATTTATTGGAACAAGGGCAGACCTAGGGTTCAACACTTCAGTAATGCACCAAAAAAACCCTAACTATCGGCCCTTTCGGAAACACCTGCGAAGCATATGAAGTCTCACTCAAGGTAGAGGCAGGGGTGGTTGTAGGACTCACATTTCTACAACCTTAGCTGGGACACAAATCTATGATTACAACACCTTAACAGAGCACTTAGCAGTTTATAGTTCACAGTATTCACTTCGCAGAAAAAACCCTAATTACAGATCTTCATAGTATTCATCTAGATCTCATGTATTCAAGTACTAAGCATATCAACACAGATCAGATCTAGCATCTTATTCATGTCATTAAGCACTAAGCTATCATATTCATCTAAGAATACACCATTATACTAAGCATCAACTATATGAGAAATAAAGAAACCATAATGCACAAAGCAAGCATAATACACAAAGAAACCACAACATAGGATATACGTGGTTCACCCCCAGCCTGGGGCTACGTCCACCAACTCTTCTTCTTTATTATTGTCTTCTGTCAATCTTCTACATGTATAGAGTCACAAGATCCCACTTCGCATAGGACAGGAGATTTGCGCGTACTTCACTAAATCCTCCTTCCCCAAGCTAGGTCATAGCACAAATCCTTTACACATCATATTACAGTCACTTTCACTTAGCTAGGTAAGTCCTCAACACTACATGCACAAAGCATTTACAACTTTCACTTAGCACAATATCACACAGATGCATATCTTTCTCTAGCACTTAGCAAGGTATCAATCTATCTCCTTCTTACATCACCTAGACATCTATTTATACATTACAAAAGGGCCTAAACATGGGTAAACCCATGGGCCAACATCCCCATACCCGTTACATAAGCCCAAAACCAAAAAGTGCCCTAAAAGGGGGTCAAGATCTCGCGATCTCCGCTTCGACTTGCTCTCCACCTTCGACAACCTATCGAAGTCCCAAACTAGGTCAAACATGACCAAGGATACTCAAAAATTGGTCAAGGGCCAACAATTCTCTGCTATGAACACTGTCTATCCAAGTTCCACTTGATCATTCTATGATCCAACCAATGTGCTCTATTTGTGGCAACCTCTCTTAGGAATTCATATCCAATTTTTTCCTTTATGAAACATTACAATGCATTGGAATGAGGCATATCACAACATTCCATCATTCTACTACCACAACATCCTTGGATCAACTTACCCATAATCATTCCACATCTCTGCTATTACTTCTAGTTGTCCATTGGATTTCTCAATTTTGGGAAATAGTTCTCTTCACTTCATTTAACAATTCACTTTGAAGCCATACTTCTTGCACTCAATACCATTCCCAATGGAAGTCTATTTTCATTCAGTGGCACTTTTTAAGTGAAAGAAACTTCATTATTTTATCCCTAATTTATTTTCATTGGTATCTTGCTTCCACTGTGAACTCTGATATCATAAGTGGATTTCTTTCTCTGAGTAATTTTAGAAAAGGTAGCTAATTCATAGCTAGAAAATCCCTCCTAGGAACTCTTGTGCTTGGTGTTGATGATTAAAATCGCAACGAAGTTTTTCCCGCAAAGTGTTGATAAATCCTATTATTACAAAATCTAAATAATACTAGTAGGTGGGACCCCCTTGTAGATTGCATATCAATTCCGGTGCTTATTTGATGTTGTGATATTGTTCGACACTTCTTACATGGTGATATAATATTGGTTTATTGGCGATTAAGAAGGCATGTTATGTGTTTTATGTTTCTCTAGGCTCAAGTTTTATTTCACAATGGCCTATGTTATCCTTGTTATCATTGCTATATGTTATTGGATCTATTACTAGGAGACATGCACAATAAACATGTTAGAAATAACATATACGAGCAATGGGAAAGAAATGAAAAGAAATGTTACAAATGCAAAGGGAAGAATTTAAATTCTATTATATGCTACTCTACATGCATTGAATTTTAATGGTCATTACTTGACATAAAAATAGGCTAATGGTTATGCAATTTGATTGAGTTATATGGTTAATCTGCATATGGTATTTTTTGGAAGGATAGGATGTGGGTGGCACATTTGACAAGGTGATAGATTAAGTCATATGTAATGGTGATTATGTTATGGCATAAAGTTTGGGATGGCACGCACTATTGGTTTTAATGGGTGATGGTTTCGATACATGGTCTGATCAATGGTGTTAATGAAAAGCTTGTTAGCGTGTACTAAGGAGTTAATGGACTGTGAATGGAGGCAATGTGCATTTACTGCACGTCACCTTTACTCCCTCCACTGGCCACCACCCTATTCAAGATATTGTTCAACCTTGTTGTTATGGTTATTCTCTGATTTTCAAGCAGGGAGGAACCACTCAACCAACTCGTGTTTTAAGGTGCTTGGATTACAGGTATGTATGTTTTGGCCATCCATGAGTCTGCTCTGTTTATGAAATGGATATTGGCTTGAAAGTATGGGTTGTGATTTTCTTAAGTGTTGCAACTATGTAAAATTGTGATTTTTCTCGAATGAACCGTGATGGTTTTCTCTGCAATAATGTTGAAGTCATAGTGTTCTTGGTCATATTGGGTGCTAACAACCATAAGGGCTCCATGTTATCCTTGTTGGTTTAGTTGGAGGGGTTTTGTTTGGTCTTGAGTGGCTAGTTGTCTTCACACGTTCGAATCACCTTACCCAGTCTTTGGCTTTTATGGGGTTTTACTGGTTGGAAGCACTCAGTGTCACTATGCTTTGTTCACTTGGTCATTGGTTTGTTTTCACCACTAGAGGTTGTGAAATGGTTTATTTTTTTCTTTCTCATCTCTGTCTTCACCTTAGCGTTAAGGTTGTTTGACTTGAGAGCCACGAGGGTTATACCCTGCATGTGTTAAGTATCATTACCAGGTCGAATTGAAGCCTCACTCCTCTATTATAGCCTCTATTGTTAGAGGTTTTTGTCATCCTGTCCACGGAGTAAGTTGTGGTGTTCTCTATGTATACATCATTGGTCTCGGAGGTTTTCAACATAGAGAAGAGTCGACTTTGGTCTCCATGTGTTGGCCACAGAGAAAACCCTTAACTCCTCTAGTCTGAGGGTTGTTAGAGAAGACTGTTGTGGCCTATCGGGTTTACTATTGGTTATTATGGATGGTTGTGTATTGTCGAAAAAATTGAGTATAGGCTCACCCAATTGATCATGTGACAATCATGTTGGTTTTGGTATCTAGTCACTGCCTGTGTTATTACAATGATTAAACCTTGTATGGTTAATTGGACAGATCAAATACACAGTCGCTCTCCTTGTGTTTGATAACCCAATATTTTTTTAATTGAGAAAGTCACAACCTCGCTTCATGTCGATGAGTGGGTATGTGTGGTTGCCACAGCATGTTAGGTTGGTTGTTGATTATTACGACAGTCCAAGTAATAGGATCAACATTGAATTGGTTGATTGGTTGATACACAATCACTATCTTTTGCACTAAAGATTATTTGGATTTTAAACTTGGCATTGGTTACAATTGTTTAATGATGTTCGCACATAATGCATTTGTATGTGTGGTGTTCCTACACCATGAATAAATGGTCATTGTAACTATGAGTCTTTTTTTTTGGGGGGGGATGGTCATTGTAACTAGGATGACTATAGCAATTCCACCCACTGATGCGTTATGGTTATTTGATTGTCATTAAGGATGATCCTACATTTTACACAACATGGTTTTGATTGCAGTTTGATTAATTTGAAGCAATATTGTATTAGATTGATAGCTCGACACAGTGGGTTGAGTTAACACTGTGACTGTGTGTTTAGAATTGTCAAATGGGAATGTTGCATCGTGGTGTTTTGGGTGGCTGCCCACTATGTATGATATGGATATTTTGGGTTGCGCACTTAGAGATAGTCACAGAGTTTTAAACATGGTTTTTTTGCAATTCGATTATTTGTATTATGAAGTCAGATATGTTGTTGGCTCATTGTGTTGGATGAATAACCTAGCATTTTAAATGTTTAGAGTCAAAGAAAAATTTGGACATGTACAGTCACAGAAATGGAAATGTGTTTTGTTGAATGGTTGTATATTTCCTAGTTTAGTGTGAGTTGAAATGGTGATTGGTTATCTGGGTGTTTAAATAACAAGACAGGATCTTTGCAAAATGAATATGGATCATTGTGTTGACTGCTCATTGGGTATGTTAAATGAATGTCATGCATAGTGACAGACACGAGTGTTGTGACAGTATGACCACAGTGCAGTTTAATTATTAAATAACTGTAAAGACATAATCGAGCATCATTTTTATGCCCGCATTTGATGAGCAAAGTGAAAGTAATTGACTGTGTAAATATTTGGTTATGAACAGTGAACTAGTTAATACATAGTAGTTGTTATTGGATCACAATGGTCATTTGGTTGGTGTATTTCCTTTTTCAGAATGGTTATATGGATTACTTATTTAATTTTATGAATAGTACTTGCTCTCATTCCCCACCATTATTTCTCTTTTCTCTAATTACAACCCCATCGCCTTCCCACACTCATTTTTCATCCCCTGTTCTAAAATTGATTATAGTCAAGAAAAAATCGATGTTGAAGCAATTGGCAGTAGCAGTGTCTTGGTTGAATTACAGTGATTATTTCTTTGGTTTGCATTTGATTGTTGTTGTCCTTGAGCAGTAACCGCATTTTTTCTCCCTCATCATACCATGTTTCACTCAAAACAAACCCCTCGCATATCCCAGGACCCTTTATTCACCCTCTTCTCATTGATTAAAAGTTAAACAACTTGTATGGATTGGATTGCGTGAGTCTAATACATTGCTGAGCCAAAATATATTTCATATTTTTAAGAGTTGTCATGTATGGTTATTCAAAAATACTATTTGTTAATCAATCATGCATGTAGGAATGAGTTTTTTCAGTCAAGGTAGCCATGGTCGAGGAAACCGAGGCAGAGGTAACTGGAACAGAGGCCCAAGAAGGCCAAGGTTGACCATACATTTTGATGTTGACTCACAACAGCTTGGCCAGTTGTTTCAGGCTGTATTTTTCAATTGGATTGGGAAAGGGGTGGTCCAACCCAGGCCTGAAAGGCCTCCTTTCCAAGTCCCTTAATCCCCTGGTATCCATGTGCCTCCTCACATCTCATTGCAACCCAAGGTTCCTAAAAATGATGGATGGCAAGAGATTTTCCACTCGACAATCTACCAACATCGTGGCTGGCCTAATTTATCCCAACCTGATCCTCCGCTCATTAACCCCATTGTCCAAGCTGCCCCCCACTCACCAGTGCAGTCCTCTCATGCTAGAAAAAGGTTGAAAATCATGGCCCACCATGCCCTTGACAAAGGAAAATCCATTGTTGCCCCTTCCTCACCCTCCAATGGCTCTGACAAATCCGTGTCTTCCTGGATGCATTTGAGGGATGATTTTTCCCACGTGATCATCGAGATTAGGCCTAAAGGCTCAATGCAACCAAAGGAAAATTCAGGAAAATCGAAGGGTGACAGCAGTAATCAAGGAAATATTGCATCTTAGAGTGGGAAATATGGCTTTTGAGTTTTTTATTTTATCTATTGTTGATGACAGTTGACTTCAGGAATTTTTGGATAGCATGTTTTATTTTTGGATATATGAGTAATACTTTTTTTTCAAAATAATTTCAAATATCATGAGCTAAATTGTCATATGTGAATATGATTATGGGAGCCACAAGGAAGTGTGTTTTTCTTAACTAACTAGTTATGTTATGATTTTTATGAGCTAAAGGGAGTCACAAGGGGTCCCACCTACTAGTTATTATTTATTTATAACCCCTATTATGATTATTACTTTTCCCCCTTAACTAAAAAGTTGGTTGAATCTTTAGTTAACTTAACTAATGAGGTGGTTCAACTACCTCAACCAATTCTGATTTGCTTAAAGGCAAAAGGAAAGGGAGGAACAAGGGAGAGGATAGAAGAAGAAGCATACTAAGGTTTGCTCTTTGAGTTATGTTGAGATAGTTCAGTTTTCATTCATTCATTTATTCATCACAAGCCTAATTCTTTTTTATGATAGTAGGGTGTTATTGTAGACAACAATATTCAGGGTTGAATTACATCATTCAAACACTTGTTTTTAAAGGTGTTGATCTATCTTTGATAGTCTGTGTAGATTTGTATGTTTGTGAATTAGTTTTCATGACTGACAAAGGCTATTGTGCAGAGTCGAGTGGGCAGCAATCTGTGGCAATTTGATCCAGATTTTAGAGTTCAGTTTTAGTTTTCTGTCAGAGGTCCTTTTGTATGTTCCATCGGGGATGTCTAAGCTTGACTTTGGTCCAAAACTTTTGTATGAGATTTTGTAAAGAAAATGACTCTTTGGTGAATTGGAATGAAATAAAGGATTTCTTTATGTCTCATATGTCTTGATTATCATCTTCGTGTCTTTACTTATGTCCTTACATTTATTTCAGAAACTGTTATATTCAAAAAATTACATAAAAAGTTAATTTCCAGCAAGTTGTTTATTGATAAAAGACTAGCCTAAGCATTGGTAATTAATACTTGTGAGTTATGATGTTATTTTTGTTGGATATAAACATAGGGTGAGATTCCCGTCTATTTTTCTTTAGCCAAGCAAAATCTGAAAATGCTTGAGTAAGATCATTTCATATCTTTTGCTCAACATTTATTTGGCAACCATACTGGGGAGATCTTTGATATCTCTTTGGTTAATTTTTATACTTGATTTTCATCGATACATATTTATTTTTGTGATATTGATTCTTTGACTTTTTTTTCTTAATGACTATTCATGTTGCAAGGCAACCCAATATTGAGCAGGGTCTTCAAGATCAAACCATCATTGCTTTGAATCTGTTTAATACCATCTTAGACACTGCCAACACCCGTGTTGTAACACCCTAGGTTTTTGAACCCCCATTTTAAATAATGTATTGTTACAATGCTGAGAGGCTAGAGTGACCAAACAATTATTGAAGGGCCAATATGCCCAAGAAATGTAATTTTTTGATAATTAATAATAATAAATACATTGATGGTTGCTAGACGGACAAGGACTAGAGTTATAAGGGGTTATGCTTCCACAAGAGAGGGAGCTTGAGGGACTAAGTGTTTATTCCTATTTTTTCTTATTACCCTTTTTTTCTAAGGGAGGGGATTGGTTATGTGAACTTCTTGGGGAAGTTCGGGAGGTTCTTTTTTTCTCCATGAGGTTACTTAAACACACCTCTGGTCTTATGGGGGGGTTGGACTGAAGACTTGTTCATTTTTTTCCCATTCCCTCATGCACTCCCATGTACCCCCCCTAATTCGTCCATTGATCCATCATCACCTGCATCTTGGCTTGGCAAAGGAAACGGAGCTGCTGAAGAACTTATCCATGGGATAGTTGGTTGTAGTGGCCACTGGTGTGATCTAGCCATGACCTGGGGCCTACATGTATAAAATTCATTGGCATGTGCCATGTTTTTCTCACAACTGCAAGTCCTAAGAGTTCCATCATTGAGATTCTAGACCAGTTGTGCTGGAAGCCCTGGTAGGAAGGAAAAGGACTGCGTGAGGGACTGTGTGGTAGAGAAGGGTGGAGATCCATTCTCTTGGGTGCCACAGGCTAGGTAGAAGAGAGTTGGGTACTTGGATTGTTGTGGGTGTCAAGAAACCTGTGAGATCTTGAGAGTTGACTGGTTTGGGAACCCAATTACATTCTGGAACTGTCCTTGTGGATTCATAGCCCTGTCTCAGGGGTGACACTGCTATTGGGATTTAGAGTAGCGGTTTCTATGGTTGGGTGGAATGTCCTTGGTCTGCAGCCAGTCAGTGTCATATTTCATAAAGATAAGTACTCTATGTCATGATATTACTATATGTGTATGAATGTATTTCGTTGTGTAGTTTAATTGGTAGTTACATGTATATGAATGTATTTAAGTTGTGTATATTTAATTATTGTTTAACATAATCTTTAGATCTTGCATGCTTGTTGGATATTGTTGTGCATGTCGTTAAATTTTTTATCTTATGAATCCTTAAGAAAATAAAGAAGGTCGACATGAGAAAGAAGTTCAAGGGTGGGCTTGCAAGTAGCATACCTAGCCTATGGGTGGTTGGGTATGTTACAGATTGGTATCAAAGCTTCTAGTTGAAACACTGGGCCAGTATGGGTCGGATCTGTTGGTCAGAATCTTGTGGTCGATATCAAACTCTGAACATGAAGTTGAAAATATTAGGAGGAATGGCGTTGCAGATGCTACGTAGGAGATGGAACGCCATAGAACCTTTGTAAGGGTTTGAAGGATCATTATCATTCCTTTTTAATTCAAGAACGATCACCACAATAGGATTGGGGAGATCCGGGATCATTGGATCATAGGAAAGGTAAACAAGGTTCATCCAATGAAAAGGAAGAAAGGTTAAGGTTGCGATCGTCGGATCCCATTGGAGAGAGAGATCAACGTCCAATAGCAATTGCGAGGAACCGAGTTTCATGGGAGATAATTTTTCAAGGTGGTCTCGCAATCCAAACCACGGTTTCCCTGGAGGGTTACATGTCAGCATCAAGAGAATTGTGGGACGAAAAGCAGGTTACTCCAAACCACGGATGCATGCCCCCGAAAATTGAAACACATGCAACGATGTGACAGGTAGGGCTCGAACATCGAAAATCTGAATAGTCGAAGTAGTTGTGGACTGACGATCCATAGGAGGACATGCGTAAACCGATCATGTGCCCTGGGTGAAAGAACTCCGGGAAAGAGCAAGCGAGGAGAAGTTGAGATTTGAGAATATTGAAGCCCAGAGAGTCAGAGACCCGAAGTAAATGTCGACTGTCGGATCGTCTGAATTAGATCCTGACCGTTGATCACCTAAAGGTTACATATCAGCAAATTAGTAACTCCAAAGGAATCCATTCAGGAGATTTTCAGTTGATGTTTGAGACTCCCAAATCCCAGAGAGCCGGAGAGCCGAAGCAAACCTCGACCTTCCAATCATCCAAGAAGATCTCAGCCATTGATCTGTCGAGAGCCACATGTCACCAGATCCATGACTTTGGATAAAAGCCAGTGGGGCCAAATAAGTTTGAAATTTGAGATTTTCGAAGTCTAGAGTCCCGAAGGAATCATGGTTTTCAATTCGCAGGGGACATGCGTCAGAAGATCATGAACTTCAGATAAAAATATTTTCAAGGAAAAAGGTTGAAGTTTGAGATATCCGAGGTCTGGAGCCCCGAAGAAATCATAGTCATTATATTGAGGAGGACACGTGGAGCAGATCTATGGACACCAGGTGAAGACCCGAAGTGAAACATGGTTGTCTGATCTAGGACACATGGCGACAGATTAGCCAGTTCGAGAATTCGGAGTTCGAGAGAATTGGAAGTGTGCTAGTTTGAAAACTCCCAAAGCCCCGAAGCCCGAAGAGCCAAAGTGATAAGGCACAATGACATCACCGGGGATGACGTGGACACATGGGATGTGTGGCACATGTCAGTAAGTTTTGGGCATTTGGAACATTGAAAATTCAATTAGAACGTTACATGTGTCACTCGCATGATTGGGCCACGTGTCTACTTCCAACATTTCACCACGTGGCGATAGATCATGTAGTCTAGAAGACCGAGCACTCCAGAAGGGAGAGAGGTGACAGGTTGGTTGGGTCAAAAACTCTCGAAGGCCTGAAGGCCAAAGTATATATCGACCCTCGATTCCAGAGGAAACGCGTCGAGGGATTATCGGCTGTGGGTAAAAGCACTCCAGGAGAAAGTGCAGGAGCGAAGTTTGAAACTTCCGAAGCTCGAAACACCAAAATGATTCATAGTCATCGATCTATATGAGGAAACCTGTCAGCAGATCAGGAACCCTGGGTAAAGGTGTACTAGGAGGAGGCAAGGAAAAGTTGAGACTCCTGAAGCGTGGAGTCCCGAAGAAGATCTTGATCATTGATCACGAAAGAGGACGAGGACCGTTGATTTGGTCCTGGATAAAAGCTACGAAGTCCCGAAGCTCTAGACAAGTGATTTTTTAGCTAAGCTCAGGGTCATGGCCTTGGTCATATGCAAGTTGAGAGCTTAGGAAGGAAGGATAAGGGCCGAATTCGTTGTCTCTGAGACAAAAAAGTGCTAAGGGAGGATTTAGTCGCAGTTTCTAGTCATAGTCACCTGGGAGGTGGTTTGAAGGAAGCGGCTATGCAGGGTGAAATCTGTGTCAACCAAGGATAATAGGACATTGCTATTTTCGAAGAATGGGGATATGATCTCCATAAACAAGAAAGAGACTTGTAGCATGATTTGGCAATTTTTTCTATCATACGCATAATTCTAACAAAATGGTCGCTTGCACATTTTGCAGAATTAAGAGGCTTAAGCGCATCATCTCAGGATGCGTATTGAGGAAATAGGAGAAATCAAGGGAGCCTCCAATCATGAAAAGGAGGTTGAAGGCCAGAATACTAGAATCGGTAATGCAAAGACAGAGTCCAATGGACACAAGGAGAAAGGAGAACAGGAAACGTTGATAGAAACGGTAAGAATCTTGAATATGGAAGTACAGAGCTACAAAGAAGACAACGAGAGACTGATGAGAGATAAAAGTCAGATAAATGATCGAGTGTTGTAGAGTTTAAATTAGGTGCAGAGGAAAATGAAGAAGGAATCAAACTCAAGACAAGAGGAAGAAGGTAGGTGTCAAGAAAGAGGAGATTCTCATGGGAGAGTTGGTTATTCCAGAAGTTCTAGTAGATCTCATGGACGCCACTCACCTCCTTACTCAGGAAGGAAGTTTTATGCATCAGATGATCCTGTAAGCAGCCTAGAAGTGTCTCCTGTCAGACACCGGAGAAGGAAACAAGAGATAGATAGTTTGCAAGGAGAGCTAAGGAAGCTCAAGCCACCTTCCTTCGATGGTGAAAGAGAAAGGCAAGATGATGTCGAAGCATGGTTGCGTGGGCTCCGGAGATATTTTCAGTTGCATAAATATTCATCAAAACTGGAAGCCAGGATTTCCACCTACCATTTACATGGGAAAGTTGCAGTGTGGTGGGACCAACTGAAGCAAGTGGAACATGTTAATGAAAGTAGGATCACTTGGAAACAATTCAAGAAGTACCTCTTAGATCATTTCTATGACAATAAAATGTACGAGTTCTTTGAACTTAGGTTGAGAAGCATGACCATGGCAGAATACGAGAAGAAGTTCTTGGGATTGTTAAAGTATGTTAGGTTCATTGGTGATGAGAAAGTAAAAATACAAAGATTTCTAAGTGGATTTGCATCCTTCTGTAAGGAAAAGATCAAGTATGATGAGCCCAATACCTTGACTGAGGCCATTAGGAAGGCTAAATACTTGTATGAGAAAGGCTAGGGAAGAGAATCCCTGCAAAAATCTTGGAAGGACAAGAAGAATGTGAAGTCCTATCAGAGGAGGAAAGGATTCAAACCTCCCTTCAATAGGAATGAGCCTAATACAAATCATCAAGATCAGTAAGCTAAGGAGGATTTCAAGAAGGAAGACTCCTTGGGAAAAATGGGAAGACCACCAATCCAATGTTGGGGATCCAAGAAAGATCACTTGTACAAGGATTGCCCACACAGAAAGGACAGAGTGAAGACTTTGCACAACATCCAAGAGGCTACAACAGTTGGAGATATGGGGAGAATCTATGCAACTTTAAATGATCGACAAGAAGAGTACCATTCCAATATGATCGAGGCGGAAGGTAATATCATAAATCAGCCTGTTTCTATTTTGATTGATTCGGGAGAAAGCCATTGTTACATTGACCCTAAGATAGTGGATATATTACATTTGGAGAAAAGTAAACTTGGAAAAACAAGTTTGGTTCAGTTAACCACTGGAACCAAAAGAAGAATCCATGATATGGCCAGAAGTTGTTCCATAAGTCTTAATGGCATTAATACTAGTGTTGATCTAAACATCATACTATTGGGTTCTTATGATATGTTGATTGGGATGGATTGGTTGGACAAGCATCATGTTGTCGTAGATTTTCATAAAAATACATTTACATGTCTTGATGGAAATGGAAAACAAAGCACTGTGAAAGGAGTTCCAAGACCCATCTCTATAAGGGAGATTTTGTCCTTACAAATGAAAAGGTGTTTTAGAAAAGGATGTCAATTGTATGCATCCCATGTGGAGGACCCAGTTGATACAAAGGAGCCAAGCCTTGAAGATTTCTTGGTGCTACAATAATTTGAAGATGTATTCCAAGAAATAATCAGATTGCCACAAAGAAGGGAGATATATTTCTCAATTGATTTAGTGTCGAGAGTTGCCCCGGTGTCAAAAACACCTAACAGAATCAGCATGCCAAAGCTAAAATAATTACAAATGCAGTTGGAGGAATTGTTGAGGAAAGGGTACATCCATCTAAGTGTTTCACCTTGGGGAGCACCAGTACTTTTTTTCAAAAAGAAGGATGGAACCTTGAGGTTGTGTGTTGACTTCAGAAAAATGAACAAGTACACTATAAAGAACAAGTATCATCTACCCCGAATTGATGACCTCTTTGATCAGCTAAGAGGAGAAAAGATATTTTCAAAGATTGACCTGAGGGAAAGATACCATCAGGTACGAATCAAGGAAGAATACATTCATAAGACATATTTTAGGACCAAGTATGGGCATTATGAATTTGTAGTGGTGCCTTTTGGATTGACCAATGCACTAGTTGTCTTCATGTGCTTAATGAATGGCATATTCAGAAATTATTTGGACAAGTTTGTCATGGTATTCCTGGATGACATACTTATCTATTCTAAGTCTGAAGAGGAGCATGAACATCACTTGAGATTGGTATTGCAAGTACTGAGAGAAAATCAATTGTACGCCAAGTTGAGTAAGTGTTCTTTTTATCAAAAGCAGATCCATTACTTGGGACACATTATTTCAGAGCAGGGAATAGCAGTAGATCCAGAGAAGATTGAATCCATTAGAGGAAGGCCAACACCCAAAAATGTGTCAGATGTCAAATATTTGATGGGATTAGTTGGCTACTATAGAAGGTTCATAGTAGGGTTCTCTAATATTTCTCACCCTATCACCTCTTTGCAAAAGAAGGGAACTAAATTTGAATGGACACTCAAGTGTGAAAAGAATTTTAATATGTTGAAGGAATTACTTACTAGTGCACTTGTGTTAAGGATTGTCAACCCACATGAAATTTTTGTGGTATGTACAAATGCTTGTAAGGAAGGACTTGTGGGAGTCCTCATGCAGAATGGACATGTCATTGGATATGAGTCCATAAATATTAAGGAACGTGAGAGGAACTATGTCACACATGACTTGGAACTTGCTTCCATTGTTCATGCCTTGAGGATGTGGAGGCATTATCTCATGGGGAAGAAATTTGAATTAAGGATAGACCACGTTGGTTTGAAGTATCTTTTTGAACAGCCAACCTTGAATGTCAGGCAAACAATATGGATGGAATTTTTAAGTGAATATGACTTCGATATCAAGCATATCAAGGGAAAGGAGAATAAAGTTGTTGATGCACTTAGTAGGAGAGTGCATCCCATGCATGCTACTATTGTCAGTATGCATCAGTCAGACTTGAAGAGCATAATTTTAGATGGTCTTGTTACAGATCAGCATTACCTATAGGTAAAGGAAAACTTACAGCAAGGAGATGTACAGCAGAAAATAAAGGAGTACGAGATAAATGAAGATGGATTCCTCATGCATAAAAATAGAATCTATGTTCTTAGTTCTGGAGAACTGGGGAATTTGGTACTGAAGGAAATGCATGATGTTCCTTATGTTGGACATCTTGGTTGCCAGAAAACAATTACAGCAGTAAGAAGCCATTTCTTTTGGCCAGTAATGAAGAAGGATGTTGCTTATTACATCGCTCAACATATGGAATGTCAGAAGGTGAAGGCTGAGCATAGGCACCCAATGGGTTTGTTGCAGCCATTGTCAATTCCAGAGAAGAAATGGGAAGTGATCACCATGGATTTCATCACAGGATTACCCAGAACGAATAAGCAACACAATTCAATCATGGTGGTGGTTGACAAATTAACAAAGGTTGCTCATTTTGTGCCTGTGAAGACAACGCATACAGCAGCTAATATTGCAGAAATTTTCATAAAGGAAATTGCTAGGTTGCATGGGATACCTAGGACAATTGTCTTAGACAGAGATACGAAGTTTACCTCCAATTTTTGGAGGGGATTGTTTAAAGGATTTGGCACAAATCTAAACTTTAGCACAACATATCATCCTTAGACAGATGGGAAAACAGAGAGGTTCAATCGAATAATTGAAGACATGTTGAGAATGTATGTGATGGATAAGCCATCCAAGTGGGAAGATTACTTACACTTGGTTGAGTTACATATAACAATGGGTATCAAGATTATTTGAAAATGAGGCCATTTGAAGCCTTGTATGGTAGGAAATGCAATACTCCAGTGAGCTGGGACAACCCAGCCGGTAGAGTGGTACTTGGGCCAGAGTTGCTCAAGGACATGGAAGACCAGGTGGTCAAGATTAAGCAGAATTTAAAGGCAGCTCAGGATAGACAGAAATTTTATGCAGACAAGAACAGGACAATTAGAGAATTTAAAGTAGGGGAGCATGTACTTTCGAAAGTGAAGCCCAAGAAAATCTCTTTGAAATTCGGTAGTTGTACAAAGATGGCAGCCAGATTCTGTGGTCCATTCAAAATATTGGACAGAATAGGATCGTTTGCATACATGCTTGCATTTCCTGCTTCCATGAATTTTCATAATGTATTTCATATATATTTACTAAAGAAATATGTGTGTGATCCTAACCATTTTATTGATTGGCATCTGATTCAGGTAGAGACAGAGGGAGACTTTTAGGTTCATCTAGTGAGGGTGTTGGACAGAAAAGTCAAAATGCTCCGGAATCGAGTTATAGAACTGGTAAAAATTTAGTGGACCTGCTATGGTCCTGAAAATGCTAATGGGGAGCATGAAGATGCCATGCGGGCAGAGTACCCACATCTGTTTTGAATAAATTTGATATTTTGATCTTTGTTTTGTATATGCACTAAGGACAGTGCCAAAATAAGGGGGAGGGGATGTAAGACCCCAGGTTTTTGAACCCCCATTTTAAATAATGTATTGTTACAATGCTGAGAGGCCAGAGTTCCCAAACAATTATTGAAGGGCCAGTATGCCCAATAAATGTAATTTTTTTTATCAATAATAATAATAAATGCATTGTTGGCTACTAGACGGACAAGGACTAGAGTTATAAGGGGCTATGATTCCAAAAGAGAGGGAGCTTGAGGGACTATGTGTTTATTCTTGTTTTTTCTTATTACCCTTTTTATCTAAGGGAGGGGATCGGTTACGTGAACTTCTTGGGGAAGGCCAGGAGGTTCTTGTTTTCCCCACGAGATTACTTAAAACCACCTCTGGTCTGATAGGGGGTTGGATTGAAGAATTTTTCATTGGTTTCCCATTCCCTCACTCATTATTACCTCACGCACTCCCATGCACCCCCCTTGACTCATCCATTGATCCATCATCACCTATGTCTTGGCTTGGAAAAGGAAACGAAGTTGCTAAAGAACTTAGCCATGGGATAGTTGGTTGTAGTGGTCATTGGTGTGATCCATCTGTGACCTGAGGCCTGGATGTCTAAAATGCATTGGTTTGTGCCCTATTTTTCTCACAACTATGAGTCCTGAGAGTTCCAACATTGAGATTCTGGAGCAACTGTGCTGAAAGACCTCGCAAAAAGGAGAAGGATTTCCTAAGGGACTACATGGCAGAGAAGGGTGGAGGTCCATTCTCTCGGGTGGCACAGGCTATGTAGAAGAGAGTTGGGTACTTGGATTGTTGTGGGTGTTGGGAAACCTATGAGAGCTTGAAAGCTGACTTGTTAACCCAATTACACTCTGGAACCGTCCTTGTGGATTCATAGCCCTAGATCGAGGGTGACACTGATGTTGGGATTTAGAGTAGTGGTGTCTATGGTTGGGTGGAACATCCTTGGTCTGCAGTCAGTCAATGTCATCTTTCATAAATATAAGTGCTCTATGTCGTGATATTACTATCTGTGTATGAATGTGTTTCGTTGTGTAGTTTAATTGTCATTTACATGTATATGAATGTATTTCCAGTCTGTATATTTAATTATAATTTAACATAATCTTTAGATCTTGCATGCTTGCTAGATATTGTTGTGCATGTTGTTAAATATGTTATCTTATGCATCCTTAAGAAAATAAAGAAGGTCGGCATGAGAAAGAAGTCCAAGGGCGGGCTTGCAGGTAACATACCCGGCCTGTGGGTGGCTGGGTATGTTACACGTGTTGACATTAACCATTCTTGGGCAGAAATTGAACGAGATATTAGTGCTCAAGAATAATTGGAAGCTAGACGTAGACAGCCTAGAAATCAGCAGTGACCCTTTTGTTTCTTCAAGTTTTGGCCTTTCTTTCATGTCCTTAGATTCTCGCGCTTCTAGAAGAAGAAGAGGCTTGTCACCTAAAATCAATCCTATTTCTAAAATAGGAAGAAGAAACGTTGTGTTATCTTCCCAACAAAGTTATCTAGGGAGAAGTTTATCTGATTCATCCAGTTCGTCTTTCTTTCCCTCATCTAGCATGCACAAGATGGCATCTAGTGGTGGCTTTGGTGGCACTGGAAATGCTCCATATTCTCAATATTCATCATCATCAGTGATTCATAGCTTATATAGACACCATATCCATGTACAATATACCACAAACCCCACCAAATTCATTAAAAAGTATGGGATTTTTCATTTCAAAGAAGACTCCATAACCACGCCATGGCATGTGTCCTCTCCTCTTAACCTAGCACCTACCACTTGTTCACTTCCAAATTTAAAGAGAGCCTTCCTAGGTTTTCAGGAAATAACACTGTCAGTACAAACAAATACCCGGTGGCATTTTCTAATGCTTTTCATAACATAGGGGGCAATGACAATGATACTTTCATGCGCTTATTCGTCAATTCCTTGGAAGGAAAGGTTGTGGTCGGCTTCTTTGACCTTCCTCCTAAGATTTTTTCTACTTGGGAGGAGTTAATATATTGGTTCTGATCCACTTATGGGTGTAAATTATAACCTTGTACAATGTCTACTGTAAACAGATATTCAGAAAATAACAGAAAAGATACAATGGCAAATACAAACATTACACAAAGATTTTTCCCCTGGAAACCCAAACCGGGAAAACCAGCATATATTATATTCATTCATTGTGTTACATTATTTACAATACAAAATACATATAGGAGCCAGTGGAATCCAAAACCCTAACCCAATGACCTGGATTAGTCCAAAACCCTAATTCCTTAACCAAAAATAGAAAACCATCGACAAAAACCATGTGCTGAAAAAACCACCTAAATACATGACACATTTCTCGAGGTAGGTGTCATGTTTCCCGAGGCAAAAAAAAAAATTCTGGGGGCGCTGCCCCTGGACCCCCGCGCGGGCGGCTCCGCCCCTCTAACCCCCCTGTGCACCCAATGCATATGCTCAGACACTACTACTCGTGCAAAGAATATAACACATACCCAACATTCTCCCACTTGTTGTTTTCTTTGCATACAGGGGGTTACAGGGTTACATAGTCAAAAATCCAGGGTAGCAATGCCCATGGATCCTCTACACTAAGAGAAAGTCTCAGTGCTCATATATTTTGTTAATGAGTCTACAACATTCTTCAAAGTGTCCACCTTCATCAGTGATAATTTCTTTTCTTCAATCATGTCTCTCACAAAGTGATATTGAACATCGATGTGCTTTGTCTTTGAATGATAAGCAGGGTTCTTTGCCAGAAAAATTGCACTCTGACTATCACACTCTATCCTTACAGTGTGTTGTACCAACCCAATACCTGAACACAATATTTGTAACCATACTACTTCCTTACTTGCATAAGTGGCTGCCATGTATTCAGATTTTGTAGTTGAAAGTGCCACTACAGCCTGTCTTTTGCTCATCCAACTTATTCCTCCTCCAAACAGGTTAAACACATACCCTCTTGTAGATCTCCTACGATCCAAATCTCCAGCCCATTCTGCATCCACAAAGGCATGTATATCGACCACTCTATCCAATCCCGATCTTCCTTTGTAGCACAATCCATAGCTAGCAGTGCCATGCAAATACCTGAAAACCCTTTTTACTGTTGTCCAATGCTCCTTCCCTGGTTTTGACATATACATGCTCAAAACTCCCACTGCATGTGCAATGTCCGGTCTAGTACAGAACATTCCATACATCAAACTACCAACTGCACTCGCATATGGAACATGAGACATGTCCTCCTCTTCTTCATGTGTCTTGGGACACTGATCCGCTGATAACTTTACACCAACAGGAATAGGAACCTTGACCAGTTTACATTCTTTCATATTAAACCTCTGTAATATTGTTTCGACATATTTTCTTTGATTTAACCAAAGTTTCATCTTTTTTTGATCTCTTTTAATTTCCATTCCCAAAATGAAATTTGAAGCACCAAGGTCCTTCATGTCGAATTTAGAGGAAAACTGAGTTTTCACATCTTGGATAATCTCCTTGTTGTTTCCTATCAGCAACATGCCATCCACATACAAGACCAAATAAATAAAATGATCACCAATTAATTTAGAATACACACAGTGATCCTCTTTGCTTCTTGTGAAGCCACATCCCAGCATATAAGTATCAAATTTTTTATACCACATCCTTGGTGATTGTTTTAAACCATACAGGGACTTTTTCATCTTGCATACCAGCTCCTTCTTTCCTTTCACATCATAACCTTCTGGTTGCTTCATAAATATTTATTTTTCCAGATCCCCATGTAGGAATGTTGTCTTCACATCCATATGTTCTACTTCAAAATCAAATGCAGCAGCAAAAGATAACAAAAATCTTATAGAGGTTAACTTGGCAACAGGAGAAAAAATCTCACCAAAATCAATTCCCTCAACCTGGGAATAACCCTTTGCTACTAACCGATCTTTGTATTTCTCCACTTTTCCTTCTGCATTCAGCTTCTTTTTAAATACCCATTTGTTGCCAATGGGCTTTCTTCTAGTTGGCAACTCCACTAGATCTCAAGCCTCATTCTTATCCAAAGATGCCATTTCTTCTTCCATGACCCTTTTCCAGAGATTTCCATTCTTTGAATCCACTGCCTCCCTGACAGTTCTAGGATCATCATCAGTAATAGACAAAGCAAAATTTGAACGAAATCAGATGGAATATACCTTTCTGGTATCCTTCTTTCTCGATCTTATCTCCTCAATACTAGAGTATGAGGATCTAGTTCTTCTGATTCATGTTCTTCTGTAGAGTTTGCTTCATCATCCTTTAAATCAAACTCTATCTTCTCTGGTTCTTCCTTACTTGGTAGGACTTCCTGTTTAACAACATCCTTCATTTCTCTAAATACCACATCTCAGCTATACACTACCTTATTAGTTTCTCGGTTCCAAATCTTATAACCTTTGAGACCATATTTATATCCAATAAAGATACATTTTTCATCCTTCTTATCCAGCTTACTCTTGTTTTCCTTTGGAACATGAACATATGCATCGCAGCCAAATACCTTAATATGTGTGAGAGAAGGTTCCTTACCAGTCCATACCTCTTGTGGAGTTTTGTCACCCAATGATGATGAGGTTGATCTGTTGACCAGATAACATGCAGTACCCACTACCTCTGCCGAGAATTCTTGCCCTAACCCGACACCACTGAGCATGCACCTTTCTTACTCCATCAACATTTTGTTCATCCTTTCTGCAACTCCATTCTATTGAGGTGTATATGGAGTAGTATTTTTCCTTGCTATACTACACTTCTTACAGAATTCTTCAAATTCATTGCTGTGGAACTCTCTGCCATTATCTATTCTCAGCACCTTAATTATTTTCTCTATTTGATTCTCAAAAAGAGCCTTAAACTCTTTAAACCTGTCAAAGACTTCAGATTTCTTCCTGAAGAAATATGTCCAAGTTTTCCTCGAGAAGTCATCTATAAATGAGACATAGTACATAAATTTTCCCAATGATGGGACCGACACAGGTCCAAAAACATCACTGTGAACTAGTTGTGAAATTCCTTCTGCCCTCGTTGTACCAGAGGGGAATCTTACCCGATTCTGCTTCCCATATAGACAATGTTCACAGAAATCAAAATCCAGAGAGAAGTTAGACATAACTTCAACCATACCTTTACCATGTAGTATTCGGAGACCCTTCTCTCTGATATGCCCCGGTCTTTGATGCCGCAACATAACCTTTTCTCCGGAGACTATAGGAGTTCTTTCTTCTTCAACTCCAATATCAGGAACAATGGAGCTATTACACCCATCACTAATAGTGCTTCCTAGTATCTTATACAGAGTTCCAAACCGAACTCCCTTCATCAACACCATTGCTCCTCGAACCATCCTGTAAGTTCCCTTTTCAAAAATTGTTTTTACCCCTACATCTTCCATTTTGCTTACAGAAATCAAATTTTTGGCCATACCTGGGATGTGTAGAACACCAGGAAGTGTTCTAATCCTTCCATCTATGAGTCTCAACTTGACCCTTTCTCTTCCTATGATTCTAGTTGTTGAATCATTACCTAAAAAAACATTACCTCCATCATACTTTTCATATTCGCAGAACCACTCCCTATGGGAAGTCATATGAAAGGATGCACCAGAGTCAATCAACCATGCCTCATGATATGCATGTGTTCTTGAAGAGGCCAAGTACACATCCCCTCCTTCTTCCTTGGAGGTCTTTTCTTCTGTAGAAGAAGATTCTTCAGATCCCTTCTTTTTCTCAACTTTGGATCTACACTACTTCTTGTAGTGCTCTTCTTTTCCACACCTCCAACATACCCTTACAAACTTTCCAGGAGATTTAGATCTACCCTTATAATTAGATCTCCCACTTGAGAAATTAGATCCATTTCTTTCCTGGGAACGTCCTCTTGCAAATAATGTGTCTGTGTTATGTCCTTCCATATTCTTTCGTCTCATCTCCTCTGACAACAAGGATGAGACCACTTCTTCAAACTTCAAAGAAGTTGTATTACTACCTATTTCCACAACCATACTATCCCACGATTCTGGTAAAGAACACAACAAAATGATACATTTATCTTCATCTGAAATTTTAATCTCAACAGATACTAACTGACTTACCACGGTATTGAAGGCATTCAAATGTTCTACCACTGAGTCTCCATCTCTCATCCTCAAGTTATACAACTTATTTCTCAAGAATAGTTTATTTACCAGGAACTTAGACTGATACAACTTCCCCAACTTTTCCCATAAATCCTTGGTTGTAGCTTCCTCTGACACATTCAGTAATATTGAATCAGAGAGACACAGTCGAATTGTGCTCTTTGCCTTCTGATCCATCTTTTTCCAGTCATCTGCATAAGTTCCTGTAGGTGCAGTACTTGGATCTACCACGATCCACTAATCTTTGTCCACCAAAATATCTTCCATCTTGAGCTTCCATAGCTCAATTTTTTTCCCATTAAACTTCTCGATCTCCATCTTTGAATTGCTTTCCATTTCTTTTCACCTAAAAAACAATACCACAGATCTCCCACTGTAACAAGTCTTATCACAGTCCTGAGCCAAACCCTTGACCACAAAGGCGTCCCCCTAAAGCCAATAAATCTCTGATACCAAATGTAAATTCTAACCTTGTACAATGTCTACTGTAAATAGATATTCAAAAAATAACAGAAAATATACAATGGCAAATACAAACATTACACAGAGATTTTTCCCCTGGAAACCCAAACTGGGAAAACCAGCATATATTATATTCATTCAGTATGTTACATTGTTTACAATAAAATATACATATAGGAGCCAGCAGCATCCAAAACCCTAACCCAATGACTTGGATTAGTCCAAAATCCTAATTCCTTAACCGAAAATAGAAAACCATAGGCAAAAACCATGTGCTGAAAAAACCACCTAAATACATGACACATTTCTCGAGGTAGGTGTCATGTTTCCCGAGGCAGAAAAAATTTTTCAGGGGTGTTGCCCCTGGACCCCCGTGCAGGGGGCTCCACCCTCCTCTAATCCCCCTGCGCGCCCGACGCATATTCTCAGACACTACTACTCGTGCAAAGAATATAACACATACCCAACAATGGGCAGTCTAAAAGCCCAGCCGAGAGGTTAAGGGAGTACAATAACATCAGCTATAAGGATGGTGAGACCATCAAGTCTTTCAACTTTCATTTCACCAAGTTATACAATCAAATCCCAAAACTCATTCGCTCTTAGAACCAAGCTTCTTTCATGCATTACTACAATGCATTTACTTCTCTCTATCATCATAGGCTCGAGGAAAAATCCATTGATAATATCGGATCTTCTCTACATGCGTTTTCAGAGTATGAATAACAACTTGAAAGAACCGGCCTTCCCCGGGGAGAATCAATTAGACAAACATACATGTCTGCCCTTTTACAGTTAGTACAAGACATGAACAATCGTATGATAGCGTATGAGCAGAAAGGAATTGTCTCCCCCCTCACCCCTGGAGATTCATCCTCTTTTGCACCCCCCTTTAGAAATCTGGTTGAAAATAATTTTCAGCCTAAGGCTATCTTGCCTTGGAGTTGGTGTAAATTTTGTGAGGAAAACGAAGAAGAAACCACATGTGAGGTAAAGAAGAGTGCCAGAGATAAAATATTTGGTAAAATACCAGAAGTTGCCATCATTTTCCTATATTTTGTAGAGACATAGGATGTCATGGTCATAAATACTAGGAACAAAGTCTATGCTCCCAAGGGAAAATTTGATCCTCCCCGCAATTCTTCTAGCCCGAGCTCATCCTCACCTGTTGTTATTGTCCAGGTTCCTAAGGTTCCTGAGAGTCAGGGAATCACTCCCCCTCTCCCCTCTTCCAAATAATATATCTTGAATCAATTGGCCAATATCAAAGCAGATGCAACCCTTCTAGACATGGTTTTCATCCCTGAACAAAAGATGCATATGAAACAATTCATGGAAGGAAAAGCTTCGGTTGTAACCAATATTTCTGAAGAGGTAAACGAAGAGGATTCTTATGTAAATAAAGTATGTGTACATAACCTTAGATACCCTATAAAAAAATCCCCCTTTTTTATATTTTTGTAAAGATTATGGATAAAATTTCCCATTGTTGCCTTATTGATGGTGGTTCGGGCCCAAGTGTGATGTCGAAGATTATTATGGAAGGGATAATCTTGTCTTGTATAAATGAAAATGCCAGAATCATGCTCTCCTATAATAGTCTACAACAAACAACCATAGGCTATATTAAGGACGTAACCTTGGTTTTATGTGCTCATCCCGAGATAAGGACAACCCTCAGCATTCAGGTAATTGATATGCATGTACAAAATTACTCAATTATATTGGGAAGAGATTGGCAAGCCTTAACATGTGGATACCTCTCACTCGACGGGACACATTTATCCATTCCTCGAAATGGTAAGAACATTATAGTCCTTAGAGAGGGAATAATTTCACCCTAAATAGAGAGTGTTCCGCAATCTAGCATAAACTATTTTGAAGAGGACCTAGGAGTATATTCCATCTTTTCTAAATAGGATAATGTTCCTTTGAAAAGAATCGATTTATATGATGATATGTGGCATATTCACTTTGAAGGTTCACATTATAATGAAGATAACAGGGATGGAATTATCTTGGTTTCCCCTGTAAGAAAAATTCATAATTTATCTTACAGGTTATAGTTTGCTTGTACAAACAATGTCGTTGAATTTGAAGCCTTATTATTAGGCATTGGAAACGCCTTTAATCTTGGTTGTGGTCACCTTTCAGTTTTTGGAGATTTTGAGCTTGTTGTGAACCTGATACATAAGATATTCTCTCCCAGCAACAAGCTGATGGAACAATACTCCCAAACTATGTGAGTGCTTATCTCGAACCTTCTATCCTTCAACATCACTCATATTAAGAGGGAGTTGAATTCAATGGCTGGTCGGTTAGTTGTTTTTGTAACTTCCCCTAATCAACAACTTTTGTCTCACAAGTCTAATTGTTCATTTCAATCTCTATATTGTTCATGTATCCCTGACAATGTAGGATCTTGGCAGGCCCTCCCTAACGATGAGAGAATTAGTGCTTTCATTCAAGACGAACCTCTTAAGCATGAGGAAATTATATCCATAGAAAACAATAAGATTCTAGAGGGATTGACTCCTCTTGAGAGTTCGTTTTCATCAAGTGATGTAGGCAATAAAGAAAAATAGAAAGAAGAGGAGTTACAAATGAAGGTGGGTGAAACCATCTCCATGAACATTAGGACACATGAAGCTTCAATGAATGTTAAAATAAATTCCCAATGTTATGATAAAGAAGAGATGATATCTACCTAGCTACTCGGTGGATTTCAAAATGTTTTTTCTTGGTTTTATGAGGATATTCGTGGTTTTGATCTAGGTCTTATTCAACATACTATGAAACTAGATAGGAAAACACAAGGACTTGTTAACTCTACACTGAAAGCAACCTTTCAAAGGGAATTGAGAAATTTATTAAGGGCTAGGATTACTTTTTCAGTCCACCCTGAACGGGTTCCAAATTGGGTACCTGCTTCGTAGACTACTGATCATATTAGAACCTACATTCATTTTCGCACCTTCATTCGGTCTATTATGAGAAATATTTCTCCCCCCCTCAATACAAGAATAATTATGCAGCAAGTTGTAGAGTTATAGTTGAAGTCCTTACTTGACAGTTTTTTAGTTTGAAAGAAAATCGAGGTAAAAGGGGAAGACGCTCACAAAACCAATCTTATCACTAATCGGGGTACCATGTCTTACAAATGCCTTTTTTCTGGATTACTTGATACAAGTGCCACTTTTAAAATACATATGCATACGAATCTTGATGAATTGATCAGTCTCAATATCTATCTTGATGATTTAATTGTGTGCATCAAGGGGCTGATAGTTACATCAGAATTCCAAGTGTTGGGTCATTTCCAAATTGCTTTTGTCTTGGACACTAACTCTTACATTTTAACGGAATTACATAAGCAATTATTTTCCTACAACGCTAACAGTCCTCACTTGAAATATTTCGAAGGACCAACATAAAAATTTATAATTAGTAGGTGATTGGATTTTTTGTTTATTAGTAGCTTAGCTTTGCTTCCATTTTTGCGCTATTTTATTTTCTACTTTATAGTAGTTTGATTTCTGCTTTCTGTTTCAAAACTTTTCTTGTCGCTTCTTCATTCTTGTCTTTTATTGCTGTTGTTTTAATTTATGCATTTTTTACTTATGTCATGATTTTTTTTCCTATCATATTTTAGTTAATTTGGTCAAGATAGGATGTTGGATCGATTCTTCCACAGTGACACTCCTGCAAAGAATTGTTAGTCAATAACAATCAATCTTACACAGTTGTTGTGATGTCTCCTCTGAAGGACCCTTGAAATTGTCATATATTCCCACTAATGTCTTGTAAATAATTGGTTATTCCCCGCTTCTTCTTGCCATTTCTTCATCCATTGAGATTTTAAGAGCAAGTCTAAAAAAAATTATCCTTAAAGTTAAGAATAGATTTCGATTGAATGATCATGCATACAGTGGTAAAAAACCCTCATACTTAACACTTTTCATGAATTATTCCCATTTCCCGAGCATATTTCCATTAAATCTGCTCACTTCCCCCTGTTGCATGATCTTCCTAGATTTATATTCTAGACATTGTGTTCTTGGTATGTGAAACCACGAGTTCTGAGTTCTAAATCTGTTGAAAACAAATTTCCCTATGGATTCGCGAGTTTGTTGACGATTAAAATCACAACGAAGTTTTTCCCGCAAAGTGTTGCTAAAGCCTATTATTACAAAATCTAGATAATATTAGTAGGTGGGACCCCCTTGTATATTGGAGATCAGGTCTGGTTCTTATTTGATGTTGTGTTATTGTTCAATACTACTTACATGGTGATATAATCTTGGTTTATTGGTGATTGAGAAGGCATGTTCTGTGTTTTATGTTTCTCTAGGCTCGAGTTTTATTTCACAATGGCCTATGTTATCCTTGTTATCATTGATATATGTTATTGGATCTATTACTAGGATACCTACACAATAAACATGTTAGAAATAACATATACGAGCATGTACTAAATCTTGTTGGCATGTACTAAGGATTTAATGGACTGTGAATGTCCAGTCGACGTGCATTTATTGCACATCACATTTACTCCCTCCACTGGCCGCCACCCTAGTCGGGCTATTGTTCAACCTTGTTGTTGTGGTTGTGCTCTAATTTTCAAGAAGGGAGGAACCACTCGGCCAAATCACATTTTAAGGTGCTTGGATTACATGTATGTCTTTTTTGGCCATCTATGAGTCTACTCTGTTTATGAAATGGATATTGGATCAAATGTATGGGTTGTAATTTCCTTAAGTGTTGCAACTGTGTAAAATTGTGATTTTTTTGGAATGAAGCATGATGGTTTTCTCTACAATAATGTTGAAGTCATAGTGTTATTGGTCATCCTAGGTGCTAACAGCCATAAGGGCTCTTTGTTATCCTTGTTGGTTGAGTTGGAGGGTTTTTGTTTGGTCTTGAGTGGTTGGTTGTCTTCACGCGTTCGTATCACCTTACCCAGTCTTTGGCTTTTATGGGGTTTTACTGGTTGGAAGCACTCGGTGTCACTGCGCTTTGTTCACTTGGGAATTGGTTTGTTTTCAACACTAAAGGTCGCGCAGTGGGTTATTTTGTTCTTTCCTTGCCCTGTCTTCACCTCAACATTGTGGTTGTTTGACTGGAGAGCCACGAGGGTTATACCCTGCATGTGTTAAGTATCATTAACGGGCCGAATTGGAGCCTCATTCCTCTGTTATAGCCTCTCTTGTCATAAGTTTTCATCACCCTATCCACAGAGTAAGTTGTGGTGTTCTCTGTGTATACATCATTGGTATCAGATGTTTTCACCATAGAGAAGATTCGGCTCTGGTCTCCCTGTGTTGGCCACAAAGAAAACCCTTAACTCCTCTAGTCTGAGGGTTGTTAGAGAAGACCGTTGTGGCATGTCGACTTTACTATTGGTAATTATGGATGGTTGTGTATTGTCGAAAAAATTGATTACAGGCTCGCTAAGTTGGTGATGTGACAATCATGTTGGTTTTGGTATCTATTCACTACCTGTGTTATTACAATGGATAAACCTTGTATGGTTAATTGGACAGATCAAATACATAGTCGTTCTCTTTGTGTTTGATAATCCAGTATTTTTTTAATTGATAAAGTCACAACCTCACTTCATGTCGATGTGTGGGTATGTGTGGCTTCCACAGCATGTTAGGTCGGTTGTTGATTATTATGACAGTCCAAGTAACAGGCTCAACATTGAATTGGTTGATTGGTTGATAGACAGTCACTGTCTTTTGCACTAAAGATTATTTGGATGTTAAACTCAACATTGGTTACAATTGTTTAATGATTTTCGTGCATAATGCATTTGTATATGTGGTGTTCCTACACCGTGAATAAATGGTCACTGTAACTATGAGTTTTTTGGGGGAGGTCCAAATGGTCATTGCAAGTGGGATGACTATAGAAATTCTACTCATTGATGCATTATGGTTATTTGATTGTGTTATTAAGGATGAGCCAAAGTTTTACACAGCATGGTTTTGATTGCAGTTTGATTAATTTGAAGCAATATTGTATTAGATTGATAGCTTGGCATGATGGGTTGAGTTAACACTGTGACTGTGTGTTTAGAATTTTCAAATGGGAATGTTGCATCGTGGTGTTTTGGGTGGCTTCCCACTGTGTATGATATGGACATTTTGGGTTGCGCACTCAGAGATAGTCACAGAGTTTTAAACATGGCTTTGTTACAATTCAATTATTTGTATTATGAAGTAAGATATGTTGTTGTTGCCTTGTTGTGTTGGATGAATAATTCAGCATTTTAAATGTTTAGAGTCAAAGAAAAATTTTGACATGTACAGTCACGAAATGGAATTGCATTTTGTCGAATGGTTATTTATTTCCCAATTTAGTGTGAGTTGAAATGGTGATTGGTTATCTGTGTGTTTAAATGACAAGCCAGGATATTTGCAAAATGAATATGGATCATTGTGTTAATTGTTCATTGGGTATGTTAAATGAATGTCATGCACAGTGACAGACACGAGTGTTGTGACAGTATGACCACAGTGCAATTTAATTATTAAATAAATGTAAAGACATAATCGAGCATGATTTTAATGCTCGCATTTGATGAGAAAAGTGAAAGTAATTGACTATGTAAATATTTGGTTATGAACAGTGAACTAGTTAATACATAGTAGTTGTTATTAGATCACAATGGTCATTTGGTTGGTGTATTTCCTTTTTTAGAATGGTTATATGGATTACTTAATTAATTTTATGAACAATACTCGCTCTCATTCCCCACCATTATTTCGATTTTTGCTAATTACAACCTCATTGCCTTCCCACATTCATTTTTCACCCCCTGTTCTAAAATTGATTACAGTCAAGAAAACTTCGTTGTTGAAGCAGTTGGCAGTAGCAGTGTCTTGGTTGAATTACAGTGATGTTTTCTTTGGTTTGTAGTCGATTGTTGTTGTCCTTGAGCAGTGACCACCTTTTTCCCCCTCATCATTCCATGTTTCTTTCAATACAAACCCCTCACATATCCCAGGACCCTTTATTCACCCCCTTCTCATTGATTAACAGTTAAACAATTTGCATGGATTGGATTGCCTGAGTCTGATACATTGTTGAACCAAAATATATTTCATATTTTTAAGATTTTTCATGTATGGTTATTTAAAAAGACTATTTTATAATCAATCATGCATGCAGGAATGAGTTTTTTCAGCTGAGGTAGACATGGTCGAGGAAATCGAGGGAGAGGTAACTGGAACAGAGGCTCAAGAAGGCCTAGGTTCTCCATGAATTTTGATGTTGACTCACAAGATCTTGGCCAGTTGTTTCAGGATAGATTTTTCAATTGGATTGGGCAAGGAGTGGTCCAACCCAAGCCTGAAAGGCCTCCTTTCCAAGTCCCGCAAGCCCCTGGTATCCATGTTCCTCCTCACGTCTCATTGCAACCCGAGGTTCCTGAAAATGATGGATGGCAAGAGATTGCCCACTCGACAGTTTCCCAACATCATGGCTGGCCTAGTTTATCTCTACCTGCTTCTTCACCCATTAACCCCATTGTCCAAGCTTCCCCCCACTCACCAGTGCAGTCCTCTCATGCTAGAAAAAGGTTGAAAATCGAGGCCCACAATGCCCTTGACAAAGGAAAATCCATTATTGCCCCTTCCTCACCCTCCAGTGGCTTTGACAAATCCATGTCTTCCCGAATGCATTTGAGGGATGATTGTTCCCATGTGATCAACGAGATTAGGCCTAAAGGCTCAGCACAGCCAAAGGATAATTCAGGAAAATCGAAGGGTGACAGCGGCAATCAAGGAAAGATTGCATCTTAGAGTGGGAAATATGGCTTTTGAGTTTTTTATTTTATCTATTGTTGATGACAGTTGACTTCAGGAATTTTTTGACAGCATGTTTTATTTTTGGATATATGAGTAATACTTTTTTTTGAAAATAATTTCAAATATCATGAGCTAAATTATCAAATGTGAATATGATGATGGGATCCACAAGGAAGTGTGTTTTGCTTAACTAAATAGTTATGTTATGATTCTTATGAGCTAAAGGGAGTCACAAGGGGTACCACCTACTAGTTATTATTTATTTATAACCCCTATTATGATTATCATTTTCCCCCCTTAACTAACGTAGAGCCTGGTTATTTTCAGGACTCAAACTAAATAAAGGTTTTCTAAATTTCAGTTTAGAATTTATTTTAATGAACTTATTATACTTGGAATAAACCATGAATAAACAACAGAATAATGATAACTGCAGCAAGAGAATAATGATAACAACAACAACATAAAAATGATAACAATAGTATAATACATACATCCACCTGGAGGTCGGTTTATCTAGTCCCTTAGTTGTCTGATCTTGTTCTTGTTATTGCCCTTGTTCTTGACCAGACTGAATATTAACCTCCCATCTAGGTAGGAACAACCTCTCCGGCTCCCTAGCTCTAGGAATCCTTGCAGTTTCCTGGTCCCGGAGCCCAAAATTCCCAGCAACACCAGTGCTCTGTGAGAGCTCCCCAAAAACCACTCCTCCAATTTCCTCCTCCTCTCTCCTTTTTGCAATTCAGAAAACCTCAAACAGAAATAATCCTCCCTTCCAAGTCCTCCCCTTCCTCATTATCCTCCTCTATCAATTCCCTCTCATTAATTCTCAACCACCTTATCTCCCCATTAATTACCAACAACCTTATCCCCCTATTAATTAATTCACCCACCTTTTAATAATAAAATAATAAAGACTCATTAATATATTTTAATAATTAATTAAATTAATATTTATCATTCATGATAATTACATAGTTAATTAGGGTTGTTACATACACCCACCCTTCAAGAAACTTTGTCTCGAAGTTAGAGTAATTTACAATACAAGAGTAATGACACATGGTTCATACATCCACATCAAATAAACAACATTATCAGTAAGCAAAAAAAACTTATACATACTAGTGTACATGTGAAAGAAATGCATGTGTAGCTAGCACATACAAGACTCGCGCATGTACTAATGACAATAATTATCACACCTATAGTAATTCTTGTATGTGTCCAATCAAATCAACAAGACTATTCATTTCATAAAAGATAGTAAACTATTTAAAGTGTTCGCACAATCCCTCAATTATAATAATTTAGCACAACAATGTTCATTTAGATAAGTGTAGTTCAATTAAGCAATTATAAATATACATATTTACATATTCTCTTTTCAAAAAGGGAAAAACAATAACTTCCACTATAAGGCAAAATCCCCATACACTCTCAATTATTTCTATTCATCCTTCCTCCCTAACTTACTTTTGTCTTCCTTCCCTATCCTTCATCTGTTGGACTATCTTGGAGCTTCAACTATATTGACCTAACTCCAAATAGAACCCGTAAGCAGAAGTGTTAGTCTCTTGACCAAGCTTCCCTAGAAAACAACTAACATTCATCATCGCACATCTAGGGGAGCGTGAGCTAACACCATCCTCCCATGACTCCAGGTTTTAGAGGATACACGGTGGGAAATGCCTCCACCCCTCCTAATAGTACTAGGGTCCACACCCTACCATGGAATATACAGTGGCACTGTGTTGTTGGGAATTTTGTCATCGTATATTCAGTTTTAGACAATCTCACCACCTGAAAAACCTACACTGGTCCATATATCATAGAAATGCATTCGAACCAACATAATTTCACATATAAAGATTCATACCATATGGTTTCTTGGTTGGTGTTCACGACATCAAATTTTATTATCTTTATCCTTTGGCTATTTCATAGCCCATTGACCTGCAGATTAGTCTATAACATAAACTCATACATATCTATGCATTATCATCATGTAAATGCATTCAACCATAATCTCAATTCGGTATCCACATACCAACAACTTTAAATTTCAAAATTTTCAAGTTAGAAATAGGTCACATAATATCCCCATAATTCAAATAATGTTAAACATTCATAGAATTGACATTCTCATAATAGATTGCATAATATCCATCATCATTCAAATAACATTAAACATTCGTAGAATTGGCATTCACATAATAGATTGCATAATATCCATCATCATTAAAATAGTGTTAAACCTTCATAGAATTGTCATTCACATAGGTTCATACGTCTTAAAAGTTCAAGTGTATCATTAATAGTTTCATAGTGAATAGAAAATAAAGGTGATTAGGCCTCAGGTAATCCTAGTTGTCTAAGTCAAAAGGTGGTATTACATACACCCAACCTTCAAGAAACATATTCTCAAGGTGGTCAAAAAGTGAGGGATGATCTTGTTGTAATGTCTCGGCATCCTCCCAAGTAGCATATCCTGGACTATACTTGTCCCACCAGACCTTAACTTGGTCTACCAGACGGTTCCTCAGTTGTCGGACCTTACGGTCCAATATGCGTAATGGTTCTACCGTGAGGTTTCCCACGTATGATACCTACAATTCCTTCCAATTCAGTTTATGAGATTCATCAACAACATAATGACGTAGAGAAGATACATGAAAAACATTATGATTTTTATGCAAGTGGGGTGGTAGTACGATACGATAGGCAACGGGTCCAATTCTCTCTTGTATTTTGAACGGTCCTATAAATCGAGGTGACAACTTTTTCCCCTTCCTGAACCAAATGGTACTCTTATTAGGCCTGATACGAATGAAAACTTGATCTCCCACTTTATAACTTTGGTCAATCCTATGTGCATCAACATAACTTTTATGTGTATCATGTGCTTCCTTTAGCCTCTGCCTAATCTAAATCACTTATTCCTCTATCTCTTGGATTAATTCTATCCCAACTGTCACTCGGTCTTCTAACCTTTCCCAACTCAACGGTGTTCTGCATGGCCTTCCATACAGATCTTTGTAGGGTGGCATTCTGATGGAGCTATGAAAACTGTTATTGTAGGTGAACTCTACCAAAGGTAGATACTTCTCCCAATGGGTTTGATTATCCATAACATACATCCTAAGCATGTCTTCCATAACCTAATTTACTCTCTCAGTTTGCCCATTTGTTTCGGGATGATAAGTTGTGCTTAAGTTCAACTGAGTCCCCAACGTTGACTGCAAACTTGTCCAAAACCTAGAAGTGAATCTGGAGTCCCTATCTAAAATTATCTTCTTGAGTATCCCATGCAAATGGATGACATCACTTAAAAACACGCATGTCACATCAGTGACATCATAAGTGTCTCTAACCAGAATAAAATGAGCACTCTTGGTTAACTTATCAACTATCACAAGAATGGCATTGTGTCTATGCAATGTGAGTGGCAATCCCACAACAAAATCCATAGAAATGACTTCCCACTTTGACATAGGGACATCATGCAGTTGTAGGAGACCTGTCGGGTGGTGTTGGTTGGCTTTCACTTGTTGACACTCTAGGTACTTGGAGACGAAATGAACTACATCATGCTTCATGCCTACCCAGAAGAAAATCTTCTTCATATCTACATACATTTTCTTCATGCCCGGATGCACACAATAAAGTGCTTTATGGGCTTCCTTCAGTATGATGCTTCGAATATCCCCACCTTCGGGGATGTACATCCTTCCCTGATACCTTAACAATCCATATGCTTCCAGGCTATATCCTTCATACTTTTGATCTACTTAACCTAGAGAGTTGAAGTAACCTTTAAATATCAACTATCTCCTAGAAGTTGCCCCAAGACATGCTCCATCAAATTAACTCTTAAGGGTACCAAGGAAAAGACACATGGTCTCCCGCTCAAGGCGTCTGTGACCACATTCTCCTTTCCCTTGATGTATGAAATTCCAAAATCGTACTCACTCATAAACTCCCTCCAGCGCCTCTGCCTGGCATTGAGATCTCTTTAAGTGAAGAGATGTTTTAAGCTTTCATGGTCTGTTTTGAGCTCAAAGTTTCGCCCCACTAGATAATGTCTCCAAAGTTTCAGAGCTAGCATTACAGCTTCCAACTCTAAAAACATGAGTAGTGTAAATCTCTTCATGTTGCTTCAACTTTCTTGACGCATATGCTATCACTCCTTCATACTACATTAGCACGGCCCCCAATCCTTGCTTCGAGGCATATGTACAGACTGTGAAGTCTTTTCCCATATCTAGCACTCGCATAATTGGTGCAGTAGTTAGTAACCTCTTAAGCTTGATGAATGCACTATTGAATTCTTTTGTCCATTCGTACCTAACCCCCTTGCGCTGCAATGTGGAGATGGGTTTCGCTATTTTAGAGAACCCTTCCACAAACCTCCAATAATAACCTGCTAGCTCCATGAAGCTTCTTACTTCATGAGCATTTTTTGGCACTGGCCATTCCATAATGGCCTTTACCTTTTATGGGTCCATAGAGATTCCTTCATCAGAAATTATATGACCTAAATAGTGAATTCATTTCTAGAAGAAAGAACATTTCGACAACTTGCCATACAATTCGTTCTCTCTAAGGCACAACAACACCAATCGCAAGTGTTCCTCATGTTCTCTTTCATTCTTGGAATAGATGAGGATATCATCCAGAAAGGCCTGTACAAAGCGGTCTAAGTACTTCCGGAATACACCATTCATGAGGCTCATGAATACTGCTAACGCATTGGTCAAACCGAAAGGTACTACAACGAACTCGTAATTCCCAAATCGAGTTTGAAAGGTTGTTTTAGGAATATCGTCTTCCTTAATCTTTAACAGGAGATTGGTCTTAAAAGACCCAATCTTGCTTAAGTACACAATCATCCACTACCACTTCTTGTTTAAGTACACAATCAATTCTTAACTTAATCTATACCTTACATTAATTGTAAACTCATTATCTCCTTTATAGTTTTATTTATTTTGTTCTTACTCCAACTACCATATGTTACTTCCCTATAATACATTTTCTACCTCTTCATAATCTATTTTCTATTTAATCTCAAAATGACCACTATCATCATCATTATACTTTTGCACCTTGTATTATCTCATTTGAGCATACTATGATATCATATCTTCACAAATTTTTCTTTTAATTTTCATCATATTTTTCCCCACTTTTTTTTTTAACACTTTTATATCTTATTGATATTGTTACTTTATCTTTTACCTTCAAACTCTATAAATATTTACACATCCCTTTGCTCTAATTTATTTCCTAGGCATTACTACCATTTTTATTTCTTATTTAACACTCTTTACTTCACATTTCCCATTATTATATGTCTTTATTTGCTTACTATATTTTCATCACCATCTCTTGTATGTTGTATCTTATATTATTTATTTCATCATTACTTATTTTATTTTATCATTTATGTATGTTTTATTTTCATTTTGAGGATGGTATCTAGGGAAAATTATATTCCACCAAATTTCTAGGCTTTGTTACAGGTCTCAATGCCACTTATGAGAATTGAATGTGGATAGGGAGAATAACACTCCCACTCACAACCACATGGACTAATTAATTATACTTTAATTATTTTTCTTACATATGTTTATGTAGATATAGTTAGATTATTTGTTTAAATTTTTATTTATTTGTTTATATATATTATAATTATTATCCTCTACTTCACTTTTAACATTATTACAATTTTCATTATACTATTTTTCTATGTTCATCATGTTTTTGTTTTTTTTTTATCCTAACATATTCATGCATAAGCTATGCCATGCTTCAATTATACTACTCTTGTCATATAGTGCTTGAGAGGTGGAAGTGTTCAGTAGTTAAATGGTTGTTTTTGAAATGGTATAAGGGTCATTGGTTGGGTAAATATAACATGAAAGTTTCATCATTCATTCACATGATTTTATGGGCCTAAGGTCAACTATTGACGAGGTGATAATTCTATAAACTATCTCTTATTATTATTATACTAAATGAATATGTTCGCTTGTTATTACTATACGAAATGAATGTTTTGTAAACGTAATTACTCCCTTAAAAATTTTGAGAGATTATAAGATTTTTATTCCTTATTTTGAGAGATTATAAGATTTCTATTTTTCCAAAAAAATTAGTAAAAAAATATGAAAAGAGATTAATTTGAATTAAAATTTATAAAATTGAAATTGATTTCTTTTATAAGAAAAAATTAATAACAAAATATAAATAGCAATTCCCTCAATTTTCTGCTTCTCGGTAAAATGGAATGGTCTAAAAGTTGTGGGTTTTGTACAGGAACAAGCCCCAAGGAAGGGGATATCAATTTGTCAACTTTTATAATCCAATGATTTTGGGATTTTCATGATGTGCCTGGTTATAAGCCTCTCACAGCTCCTTTTCTCTCTCTTTTCTGCTGAAATAAATAGTTGAAACATTTTATAGAAGTCAATTTATACACAGGCAATGTATTCATAGTCCGAGTATCAAAATATGGAAGGCCCAATCATCCAAAAGCCAAAATGCCTTGTGAAAATGTTTGCATACCAGACATTCTCATTATCCATTTACCTCTATCCCTTGTGAATTCACTCTTCTCGAACCCGTGGGCACCCTGTGTAGCTTCCATAATGAAATCCAAAGGTCGTGTTATCGGGATGAAGGGGTAAGGAGCTTAGTGTAGAACCTGGTAGAGATAAATGGTCATGTAGAGATTTAGTGACGCATTGTGCACTCTATCGTGGCTCCTCCTTGGTGTCTTGGCGCTTGCTGTCATTGCGACTTGGCACTAGGCTTTCGTTTTGGCTTGTATATTGAACTTGGCTCGTGGATTTTTAGTGTACAGGAATTCAACTGAGAGGGCAGGATTTTGATGTCCTTCGCCATATGTCTTTTTTTTTTCCTTTATTTGTTATTATCTAGTGTGGTTCCCTTCTCACATCCGTGAAGGGATGGTGGGTAAGATTTCATCGGTTACCCTGCATCAGCGAGTAGGCTGGTTGAAATGTATGATTTTTCTATTGCTAAGCGTTTATTATACCTAAGAGAAAGAGCCCATTGGCTATGTCATTCCATAACCTTGGCCTAGGGATGGTATTTGCAAAGAATTGCATAGGAGGAATATCATTCTGATACACCTTCAGTGAAATATGGGTGAGTTTAGTTTGAGTTTGTACTATTTTATGAATTTCTGATATAATTGAATATCATTTGCCCTGATTTTGCTAAGTCAATCTTTGGATGGCGGAAAGTGCAGTCCTGAAATAGAGAATCAATCTTTTCTTATGAGGACTGGGTGATTTTTTTTTTTTTTGTGCCGGATTAAATTACCCTTATTGCAAATTGATGGATTCAATTTGATGAAGTGTATTATTCAATTGGCCTTAATCAAGCAGTCAGCAATATTATTGATTCAGCATGCTTTTTCTTTCTCATTTTATCTGTTTCTATATTCCCTCATTAATGAATTGGAGATTGTTTCAGTCATCTGTGGCATAGCTACCAGAAACGTGATGGTATTGCTATATTTCTGGGAGAACTGGCCCCAGAAATTGGACCGAAATAGTAATGGGTATTTCAAGCAGGGTTGTCTGGTTTCTTACTAACTAAAAATGTGTTTCCTGTTTTGGGATCCATTCAGGCAGTCAACAGTTGTGTTGGGGTATAGATTGTTTGTATACCCCATAATTACAAGCTCACCGCCAGTGTTTGTTGTCTCTGTTAGATTTCCAACACTTGGTTTCTATGAACTTTATTATTTATTTTTTTTGCAAAACATAGTTTCATCATAAGTTCACATGAATTAATCCTTTGCAACAATCGAACCAGCAAGTAAGTCCATCTTTTTTTTTTTTACTAATCTAACTGATTGCATGAAATAGGTGCCATACGATTTCCAGGAACACATACAAGCATTGGCCTTGTGTCTGTCAATTTTGGATATGTAGTACATGCCAAAAACTTAAGCATATTTCTTTTGCTTATAGGCTTGTAACAACCCAATTTGGGATGCAGATGAAGAGATATTGTTCTTAGACGAATGACACTCTGTAAGGGAGTTGAAATGTGTGGATTAGGAAACTGGGCAGAGGTTGCAGAAATTGTTGACACAAAGACAAAATCATTTTGTGGGTGGTCAAGCCCAGGTTTGAGTTTTGAAACCGGGTAGTGATACCTTATGTAGAGCTTGGTTATTTTCAGGACTCAAACTAAATAAAGGTTTTCTAAATTTCAGTTTAGAATTTCTTTTAAACTTTCTTATAGTTGAAATAAACCATGAATAAACAACAACAACAGAATAATAATAACAACAACATAATACATTCCTCCACCTGCAGGTCGGTTTATCTAGTCCCTTTGTTGTCTGATCTTGTTTTTGTTCTTGCCCTTGTTCTTGTCCAGACTGAATATTAACCTCACAGCCAGCTAGGAATAGCCTCTCCGGCTCCCTCGCTACAGGAATCCTTGTGTTTTCCTAGCCCTCGAACCCAAAATTCCCAGCAACACCAATGCCCTGTGAGAGCTCCCCAAAAACCACTCCTCCAATTTTCTCCTCTCTCCTTTTTACAATTCAGAAAACCTCAAACAGAAATAATCCTCCCTTTCAAGTCCTCCCCTTCCTCCTTATCCTCCTCTATCAATTCCCCCTCATTAATTTTCAACCACCTTATCCCCCCATTAATTCCCAACAACCTTATCCCCTATTAATTACTTCACCCATCTTTTAATAATAAAATAATAAAGACTCATTAATATATTTTAATAATTAATTAAATTAATATTTATCATTCATGATAATTACATAATTAATTAGGGTTGTTACAACTAAAAAGTTGGTTGAATCTTTAGTTAACTTAACTAATGAGGTAGTTCAACTACCTCAACCAATTATGATTTTCTTAAAGGCAAAAGGAAAGGGAGGAACAAGGGGAGGATAGAAGCAGAAGCATATTAAGGTTTTCTCTTTGAGTTATATTGAGAAAGTTCAATTTTCATTCATTCATTTATTCATCACAAGCATAATTCTCTTTTATGATAGCAGGGTCTTATTGTAGACAACAATATTCAGGGTTGAATTACATCATTCAGACACTTGTTTTTCATAGATGTTGATCTATCTTTGATAGTCTGTGTAGACTTGTCTATTTGTGAATTAGTTTTCATGACTGACAAAGGTTATTGTGCAGAGTTGAGTGGGAAGAAATTTGTGGCACAGTGATCCATCTTTTAGAGTTCAGTTTTGGTTATCTGTCAGAGGTCCTTTTGTATGTTCCATCGGGGATGTCTAAGTTTGACTTTGGTCCAAATTTTCTGTATGATATTTTGTAAAGAAAATGACTCTTTGGTGAATTGGAATGAAATAAAGGATTGCTTTATGTCTCATATGTCTTGATTATCATCGTGGCATCTTTATTTATGTCCTTACATTTATTTCAGCAACTGTTATATTCAAAAAATTACATAAAAATTAAATTTCCAGCAAATTTTGTATTGATAAGAGACTAGCCTAAGCATTGTAATTAATACTTGTGAGTTAGGATGTTATTTTTGTTGGCTATAAACATAGGGTGAGATTCCCGTCTATTTTTCTTTAGCGAAAAAAAATCTTAAAATGTTTGAGTAAGATCATTTCATGTTTTTTCCTTAATACTTGGCACATATAGATAATCCACGCATCACCTCTTAAGCTCCTTGTTCTCTTTCACATCAAGCTTGTAGTTATCTACAAATCTCTACCTTCAAAGCTATCGATTCTTTTTTTTCCTTTCTATTCCCATTAAGGAAATTCTTCACCTATTGACTTCATGTTCTATGTGACGATTATTTTTGTTGTGCCTACAATTCATACACACTCAGTAGTTGTTGAATAATAATTCTTTTGTTCTGCTCTGCTTGAGTTATTTATCCACTTTTCATTACTTTCCATGTAGCTCTTTATTTCCTCATGTTAATATTATGGTAGTTGCGGGAGGTATTTACCCCCACGTGTGAACCTGACGAGAATAGAAGACTCCGAGAAGCAAGAGAAACCCTAATGAGTTGGCCAATAACCCTAGAAGCCTTGTCGGCTCAAGAAGATAATTTATATTAGGCTATTAGCCTCCAAGAGAAGAAGTCGGCCAGAAATAATAATAATATACTAAACATACACATACCCAGAAGGAGAAGTCGGCCCCAGCAAACTGGCAGGATTACTATAAATACAGGGTGTCAGTTCTCATTTGTAGCATCTCAGCAGTTGCAGACAGAGCCAGTTCTGCACAGCAGTTTCCCAGTTGGTGCGCATTGCAGTTGCAGTTGGTGCGCAGGTTTGGAGGAGGGTTGCAGCTGCAGCTGCAGCAGCAGCTAATTTCAGTATTGGCTTGGATATCTCTTGGCTAGGGTTTGGGACTATCTGATCAGCTTTTGTGATGCGCTATCCTTGGGGATTGATGCGCTACTCCTTGTTTGTCTATCTAGCCTAGGGTTTGTTTCCTGAGGAATTCTCAGGTCAAGGTTAAGGTGCTCAGAGGGAGGCTTTGGCCTGTGGTTGGGTGACGAAGGTATCATCAATGGTAAAACGAGCACACTATCTTCTATATTCTAACACCTCAACCATATTATACAAGTTCTATCATGCTTCCATGACTCTAATATTCAATCCTAGGATTGAATTCATCTGATTATATCTCTACTTCTGTAAAATGTGCAAGCATATTGTAGAAAATTGTCAATTAATGTAGCAAGTCCTTTTTCTGCTCAACTCCTGAAAATTTATATCGGAATTCTCAAAAATCTAATAATTATATGTTATTCTCCCCTGAATCATCTTTCCAATGAATATACTCATGTCTCATTCTGATCTATGATTTGAAAGTTATGGCTTCCAAAAAACCATTTTTCACCTCTTTTATGCACTTTCTCCACTAGTGTAATTTTATTGAAATGCTAACTTCTGTCAACTGCAGAAGAAAATATGTCAAAAAAGAGAGAAACTTTTGTATGAGACACAAATAATAATAATGATAAATAATTCATAAATACTTTCACATTTTCAATCTGATGCTCCAGTCAAAACTACAACAATATGGAAATAACAACTTTGTCATTTTTCACCCATTTTTCCAGACTTGGAATTTTTAGCAAAACTGGTTATCCCTCAATTTGTGCACTTATGGAAAAATTTCACTAAACCAAATTTTTTTTCCTTAATGAGTATATAAAATGTAGAATAAATAAAATTTTCCAATTTTTTGATCTAGGATCACTTTTCCTCCTCTAAAAATCTCAAAAATCCCCTAAAAGTCGTCTTGAATAGTGGATTCTGGCTTATTTCAGCATCCCCATAGGATTTATTTGATTCCTTCATGGGTTATTTCCATACCTTCTTTCTAGACTTCCTCCAAGGATTTCATCTTAATATGGATCTTTGTCAATGATCTGGACCCAAATCTTTAAAAATCATTATTTTGCAATTTCTAACAAATCTAAGCAAAATTGGTCAATGGTCCTATTTGGCAATTTTGTAGATCTCCTATCTACGAAAAAAAAACCATAAGTTTCATCCCAAACCGATGTAATTTTCTCCAATTATGGCCAAAATAAGAAAATGGCTCCAAACATAGTTTCTTTTTTCTTTTCTTTTTTAACTGTGGAACAATTTTGCCTAAGTGCAATATGTGTCGTCGATCTCAAATTGGATACAATATGGATCGTTGATATATGCTCCTTTGGACATCGATGACCAACATTCTCATTTGGTGCACACAACACTTTCCCCAAACTACCAACCCGACCGTCGACCATCATCCCAACTCCCCAACGATCGATTTGCACACAACTCCAAATCGGTCGACCAGCCATCGACCATCAACGATATTCGTTGGCGAATGGAACTCCCTACCACTTTTTCCAATACCCAACCATCGGCCCATCGACGATCCCCGATGATTGTTTAAAACACTTCCTCAATCTGGTCGACCCAACTGTCGGCCATCGACCATCTATGTTGGCTAACATGGCAACTATGTTGACATGGCATGACACATAGATGTTTACATGGTATGACATGTCATATTGAGGAATCAACTACGCTGACATGGAATGATATGTGGATGTTAATGTTGCATGACACTTGGATGTGATCCCCGATCCATTGGCCATCGGCGATCGAAGATTTCCTTTGGTCGAAAAAACTTCGCCCAAATCTGTCAATCCCCGATCCGTTGGCCATCGGAAACCTCTGTTGGTGAACCTCAACACTTAGAAAATTTCAGCCCAAGACCCAAGTGAATCTGGGTCATTGATCTTTCAACCAAGATGATCTCGACCATTGATCTCATAACTTTGTCAAAATTCGAAACTTTATCAATTTTTAAATTTTTTGAGGAGAAATTTGGGTCGTTGATCTGGAGATCGAACATAATCTCTGTCGTTGATTCTCCAAACTCTGCCCCATGCTACAATGACCATTAAAACATAAATTTTCCGACCTTCAAGGTCAAATTCGTATTTGCAACTCTACAGATCTAATCGATTTACTTCTCATACAAATTCGGGTTATTTAAAACTCGAATTTGCTCACGAATTTGGGGTGTTTCTCTCTAATTTTCCACCATTTCCCTAAACTCACACAGATCAAAATATGTGATAGTGAATCTGCCCAATTCACATGTGTTTCATCCCATACCAGTCTGGTGTTTCAACCATAAACTATGATACCAATCTATAATGTACCCAGCCACCAGGTTGAGCCACATTACCTAAAAACGCTCTTCAAGAATGCTCTGAAACTAACTTGTAACATACCTGATTGTTATGATCCAATCCTAACCCTTATTCATGGGTCGTTAGTTAGTATGATATTTTTTATATGTAATAAAGGCTGACATTAGTTAATAATGCCTATTAAATAAAGGAGAATAAGTCAATGTAAGAAGACCTAATAGAAGCTTCCGCTTCTAGAAAGATCTTCCTCTAGAAGCTTCCTTAGAATATAGAATTAGTATAAATAAGAGTATGAGATATTGGATATTTTGTCTTGGAGATTATTGTAAAAGATCTCATCAATGCTAGAGGTTTTCCCCTCGAAGAGGTAAGTGAACATTGTTATCTTTAATAAAGGTGCTCTTTCGGGTATTATTTTGGTATTGTTCTCCCCATATTCTTGTTGTTCCAGTACTATTTGCTAAATATTTATGTTGTGCATATAATATTACATATGGAATAATGCAAGTGGATTCATAGCTCTTTCCTAGGAAGAACTATTGGGGTAAAAAAAAAATCAAGGTAGAGACATATTCTGGAATCTTTAAGATACATATATTTTTCATTTCACACATAAACTTGTGGTCGAGGAGACATACATGTAGGAAATACAAGTGGTTTTTAAGTGCACATTGTTGGACACCCTTGTAACCCATGTTGGTACCCCTTCGAGTGGTAATGCATCAGAAAACACATGTATACGAATCGGCCTAGATATCATGAAGGCCTTTGTAGATAAATCGATCGGTCGCCTGACTTCTATAGTGTCACCGAGAACAACACTCAAAAATATACTCTCTAGTACCTTGGTAATCAAGTAGTACAACTAAGGGTACAATCTAGCCTCCTTAGTTGGTGCCCTGAGATATTGGGTCGAGTACTAATGTTAGACCCCGCACGTATATCAAAGAGATATAGAAAAAATGAAACCTTGTGCTGTAGATACCCTGCAAACTCTAACCCTTGGGACAGAACAACAGATCTACTGCAGTGCAACTTGGCACCCTGTCTAATTTTTTTGTCACATAAGCACTCCATGCCGACATTTTTTATTATTGATAATTTGGGAATTATGATGTTGTAGAAGTATTCAGGTTGAAGTATAACTCTGCCGGAGTTAAAATAAAAAATAAAAATTGGGGCCCGACCACACCCTTATTTGAGACTTAGCCATCGGATTCTTCTCTTCATTTTGATCGCAGTGGTACCCTTCATTTTTAAGTTTTTTTTTTTTTTCAGGGACCCAACCCTTCCTGGGACACCCTTATTTGATACCTATCCCATTGGATTCCTTTATTGGTTCTAATCACCCTAGTACCTATCATTTTTTGTGGCTCATATTTTCTTCCTAACACCTCATATGCTACCTAAGCCTCCACCATGCCTACCACCCACTCTCAGAACCAAGAATACTTGGAGTCTAAGGTGTCAAACCTAGAACAACAACTTGCCTCCATGCAAATAGAATTCCAAGACACCTTAGAAAATTAACTCAAGGAGTTCACACAACTCATCAAGGGTAAGAATGTTGATCCCAATAACGAGGACCCTTAGTCTTCCCATTATGATTATACTCATTCATCTCTCTCCCCTTGGGGTTCTCCACCCTCTTGGAATAAGGTGCCCAAATTTGACATGCACAAATTTGATGGATCTAACCAAAGAGGGTGTGTTTCTCTAAGGGAACAATACTTCTCCCTCCATGATATTCGAGATGATGAGACCAAACTCCATGTAGGGGTTTTGTACCTGGATCAAGAACATTGGAAGTGGTGGTAGTGGCATAAGAAATGTTATCCTGGACTACCCACCTGGAACATGTTCACCAAAGCAGTTTGTGTTCGTTTTTATAGGAATCTCATTTTTTGGGAAGGCTCACTAAGTTGTGCCAAGTTGAATCAGTATCAAATTTCATCATGGTGTTCAAACAGTTGGATATCAAAATGGAGGGCATATATGATGAATTTTATATTAAATGTTTTCTCGGTATAAATAAGAGTAGAGAGTATGAGGAATCTGGTCTTGGAGATTATTTTAATAGAGCTTTGCTCTATTTGAGTTTTCCCCCTCGAAGAGGGAAGTGAGCATCGTTATCATTAATCAAGGTGCTCTTTCTAGTTTTATCTGGTGTTATTATGATATTTTTCTGGTTATGTCGTTGTTTCTCTTCCATTTATATGAAAAAATATTTATGTTTTGTATATTATTTTATATCTAGAATACTACAAGTGGTATCAGAGCACCTTCCTCGGAAAAAATTTGTGGGTTAATTTTTTTTTTCAGGGTAGAGACATATTTTTGTGTCTTAAATATACAAAGATATGTCATTTAGCACATAAATTTTTGGGCGGGGAAGCATACACGCAAGAACTACAAGTGGTTTTTAAGCACACATCTCTTGGCCACCCTTATAACCCCTGTTGGTACCCCTTCGAGTGGTAGCGCATCAGACAACACTTGTATATGGATCATCCTAGATATCCTGAATCCCTCCATAGATAAACGGATGGGTCACTTGACTGCTATAGTGCCACCGAGAACAACACTCGAGAAGATACTCTCTAGTACTTGGGTAGTCGGGTAGTATGGCTAAGGGCACGGTCTAGCCTCCTTAGTTGGTTCCCTGGGATATTGGGTCGAGTACTATTGTTGGACCTCGCATGTATATTAGAGAGATATAGCACATGGAAAACCCTTTTCTATAGAAACCATGAATATCCTACTCCTGGGGACGAAAAAAAAAATAGAACAGACAAGATATATTGTTGGGCAACTGTGCCTTCTGCATTCTAGTTGCGAAATTACTACACATGTCTTCTTGTTAATCATTTGGGCATTTCTTCACTGTAGTATTATTCAGTCTAGAGTATAACTCCTTAGGAGTAAAAAGAAAAAAAAAAAGAGTATGGTGGTCACGTCGACACACGTATTTGGTACATATCCCACAAGGTTCCTCTCTTCACCCTGATTCGAGTGATAAATATTATTTTTAACACAATTTTTTTTGTGTACCTGACCCTTCTTCGACACCCTTATTTTTCCCCTATCCCATTGGATCCCTCTTTTCTCCCTAATCGCAGTGTTACCTATCATTTGACACCCTTCTTCTTAGTGGTCCCACCCACCCCTCCGGACCCTTTTTCTTTCCCTATACCATTTTCCTGCCCATTTTTCCAAATGGCTACCACCTGAGCCCAAGAACTCAATACCTTGATTGTTGACACCCACCAGAACAAGGAAGACATCAAGAATATCAATGACAACCTTATCTCAATCAATTCGGATATTCAGGTCCTCCAAGAACAATTTTCCTACATCAAAGACCTCAAAGCCACCTTTGAACACTTCATGGGTTGTTCCCAAAACCCTTCCTCTTATGAAAACCATCTTATCAGGATGACCATGACTCTTCCCATCACCAAGGTCCTCATACTACCCACTTTTCTCGACACCTCCTCCCTCCCAGAATTGAGGTGAACAAATTTGATGGATCGTATCCCACAGGGTGGGTCACCCAAATGGAACATTATTTCTCTTTGCATGGAATTACTGATGATTTAGCCAAGCTTTGTTATGGTGTCCTACATCTGGATCCGGAATGATGGAAATGGTGCCAATGGCGAAAAAAGGCATGCCAAGGGTTTTTTGCTTGGACACAGTTTGTGGCCGAACTTTATGACTGTCTTGACTCTGACACCCACCATTTAGGTCGTTTGACCAAGCTAAATCATTCTAGGAGAGTGGAAGACTTTATTGTTGCATTTGAGCACTTGGATTTCAGAAAGGAGGGCATGTCATATGCTTTCTTTAGGGAATGATTTATCAGTCACCTCAAAGATGAAATGTGTGCCCGTGTTATCATGGCACGCCCCTAGACTTGGTTGGAATCTAATCAACGAGCCAAGGAAGCACAATAGATTGTATCCTCCCAAACCCGCAAACCCTCCTTTCATCCTCGCCCTAAACCCACCAATCATGCCCCTCCTGCAACTTCCCTTAAGATCCATAAATTAACCAAGGATGAAATGGTTGAACATTAACTCAAGGGTCTTTTTTATAATTGTGATGACAAATATCTTCCCGGGAACAAGTGTAAGGAACAAAACATTTTTATGTTGTAACTGAGGATATTTCTGAAGAATATATTTTTTTTCCTCCTATGGAGGAACTACCACCACCATCTGATCTAACCCCACCCTCTGATCCACCAGACATTGACCCAGTGATTTCACTTAATACCCTCACTGGATTCTCTTCTCCCCAGACTCTCAAATTAATTGGTTACATCAAAAATAGGAAAGTCATCATCCTTGTGGATAGTGGTAGCACCCATAATTTTATCCATCGCCACATTTCCCAAGAAGTCAATTGTTACATCCACATCATCAATAATTTTCAAATCATGATATTCAATGGCAGTTCCATGAAATGTGGGGACGATGTGAAAATGTGTGACTCCAAACTCCAAATTGGTTAGTATCACCTGAAATCCCATATGTTTTCTATGTTGATACTGAGAGGGGGGTGAATCAGTATCAAGTAAAATTTAAAACCTTTTTCAACTTATACTTAAATATATCCAATGATCAATGAACAATAGTATAAGAGTTACACCAATACACCACAATACACCATGCACAATATATGAGAAATAATCAATAGTTATTGTTCAAGGGAAGTAATGACTTCCAAAGGTAGCTACAGCTTCCAAATGTAAAGGGAGGGATAAACCTCCAAGAGGAAGATACAATCCTTCATTATCAAGAGAGAGTTGAACTCTCCATCCTTTCCCCCTCCTTCCACCCAATAATATATGAGAGATAATAAAACTTTACATTAAATCATCACCATCAACCAATCATCACATAGAGCATGATAATGCTTCCTGAGACTTCTTCAATTTATGCAATTCTTCAATTATTGGGGAACTCTAATCATGTATATAATATTACTCAATGTATTCTCTGAAACTCCTCCAAGTTTCACTCCTTGAATCCTCCCCAAAAAGAAGTTATAGAAAGAATGGTAGACTTTATTCAATTCTGGTCTATTCAGGAGACTGAACTTGTATAGAATTCCCTGCGCTCAATATTTAACATCTGATTCTTAAACTCACACACAAGAAACTAAAGTTTGTACTCTTTCCAATGAAATTTGTCCCATGTCATTTGGATTCTCGATGAAGAAGTTATTATTGTTTTACCCGGAACACCTGTTTATTGACTAGCTTCAGGACTGGTCACAAACCATATCTTCCACAAAGTGTATCTCCATAATTATAGTGAATCAAGAGCTAAACTTTTTACCAGAGGTACCTTGATATGTATTCTCAATACCATAGCGATTTCACCATCTTAATCATTCTAGAAAAAACATTATATCAAAAATGGTAAGATGACCTGAAAATAACATACCTTAGAACACATCACCAAAAGACTTCATCCTCCCTTGAAATCCGGCCTTATTTACTTCTTATTTCCTCTAAAATTCGACTTTTATAAAAATGAATGTATAATGATGTTTATTTATACCATTTATACCATTCGACTGTCTATAAAATTCGACTGTCTATAAAATTCGACTGTCTATGTACCATTCATCTTCTTCTTTACATTCTTCAGCGGTCAATGCTATTCGACAATCTTCATTGTTTGGAATCTCTTTCCTTCTCCATATTGTGGTTGGCATAGGGACATCTTCATTCATATATCTGTAATCTAGTGCTTTGTGACCAAGATAATTACATTTGTAGCATGCAATATTTTTTTCCATCAATGGGGAAAATGAATTATAACTTATATTGACAAATCCATGATTATTTCCATATCTTCTATTTACACCATTCATGTTTCTTGCGTATGTGTTCCTTTCATTGATTCTGCAATTAATTGTCTTATGTCCAAAAAATTTGCAAGTATAACAATGACCAAGAAAGAAATTTTGATACCTTGGAGTAAGTGGGCTTCTTTGCGATGTAGTCCATCTGGGTTCATGATATATTCTTCTGTAGTTTCCTTCATACTGACTTAAGCTTCTTTGATTCCTCAAGGTAGGAGATCTTCTTGGATATTCATCTCTTTTGTAATCATTCCTTCTTTCTGGTATCCTGGTCCACTTCTCATCAATTGTCTATGTAGCTCTTTATTCAACCTTCTTGTTGGTATTTGCATCTTCTTTGTATGAAGTTTCACCCATGCATCCAAGATGTGTTAAGCCTTTTGGCACTTGAGAGTTTCTTAAGCTCTTCCTCAATGAGACAACTTCTTGTTCAAGTTTCTCACAATCTT